>CAHIKZ030004639.1:955000-1305000 GCA_903632075.3 Acanthosepion pharaonis | reverse complement strand
TGTCAATATGACCAAAATCAACTACCCCTGAAAAAAACCCAGTCATACCGGACCTGACACCGATACAAACATATTTCTCCAGAGTACACTCTTGTACATTTTGGATAAATAAAATTGACGTTATTGTTTCTTAAACCTTTGCCTTTGTCCCCTCATTGTCTTAGCTGTTCACACCTTTCTTTGTAAAGCTTGTGGTGGCAACATCCTTATCGGCCCCGCAACATATATATACACACACATACATACATATATATCACATTAAATCTTCACTATCAAATGGTTCTGGAATACAACTGATAAAAAAGCGCTACATTTATTCAATTCAACATCACTGACTTCTACCCCTCTATTTCTGAGGACCTATTATTAAATAGCTTAAATTTTGCTAAGAATTATATTAGGCTTACCAATGATGAACTTAAAATTATTGTAGCATCCAGACAATCTATACTTATATATACTGACTTTGAATAATGAGAACTTCAATGTTTCTATGGGAGCACATGATTCTGCTCAGATAGCTGACTTAGTATGTATGTGTGCATATATATATATATATATATATATATATTAAACACCCTCAGTAGGATTATTGACCCCCAACTCAGTAGGTCTTTACAGGGGTGACAGTCTCATTGTTATTCCTAATAGTAATAGTTCTCTAACTTCCAAATCACAAAGAAAGATTATAAAAGCTTTCCAATTTCTGGGATTCAAGATTGATATATCCTCTAATCTTATCATTATCAAGTATCAAAATCTTTAATAAAAATAAATTCACCTATAATCAAGCCCTCAAGGAAAGTATGTTTACACAAGAATTAAATTATCAAGAAAATTTGAGAAATAATGCATCTAATAAATTTACAAACAGGAAAAGGGAGATCATATGGTTCAACCCCACTTTCTGCAAGTTGTACATATTATTTAAGTATATATTTGTCAGTATGCACATATATATGTATGTATATGGGTAGGTGTGTGTGTGTGTGTATTTATGTGTTGTGTGTATGTATATATATATGTGTGTGTGTGTGCATGTATATATGTGGTTATGTATGTATATGTATGTACTTATATGTTTATGGATGTGTGTGTGTGTGTGTGTGTGTGTGTGTGTGTGTGTATGTGTATGTATATTTATATAGTTGTATGCATGTTTTTATGTATGTATGTATGTATATGTGTGTGTGTCTGTATGTATATACTTGTATCCAAGAAGAGTCGCATGGTGTGTAGTTTGGAAGATGGAAAAAAAATTGTAGCTGATGGAAGCTACACAAGTCGATACCTGATCAGTATCAGCTGGTTCACCATGGAGAGAGGGTATGATGTTGAAAGACCCGAAATCCCTAATGAAACTTGACTAGAAACATCACTGATGATGTGTACCAAAGCATCCAATAGATGTATTTTATGAAATCGAAAATGTGTGTGTGTATATATATATATATATATATATATATATATAAAATGAAATAATGATACTTAGAATCAATCAGCAATATTAATGCGATTAATGGCGAAATCACTTCGCTAGTAGAATATAATGTATGCATTGAAATACTGTTAATCCACTGAATGATGTGATCCACATTTATAAAACTGTTGTGAGATGTTTCTAGTGTATATTTTTTTTAAAGTTAAGCAAGTACTTTCGAAGATCCATGTCTCCATCGTCAGGCTGTAATTTTTTTTTCCTTTAAAAATAGAACTTGAAGACGAAATAATTGTTTGTATACAGAAAGATGATTTTTTTAAGAATGTGCTATTTATTGACGGTTGTACAATCTCGGAATGTGCGAGTCGCAACGCTAAAGTTCAAAATTTCAAGTGAGAATTTTGTAATATGGTAAATCCACGAATTCTTTTTTTACAAGTGTTTTTCAGTTAACATGACATGGACTAAGTATATCGTTCAATTAATATAGTGATATGTCTTAATAGATTTTTTTCTCCGGAATTTCATACTGCAGGATCAATTGTTTATTCATAAACATATAATATTAGGTAGCATATATTTTATAAAGAAATAATCATTCATAGAATCAATCAGCAATTAAAAAAAATTACAGCCTGATAATGGAGACAGGGTCTTCGAAAGTACTTGCTTAACTTAAAAAAATATACACTAGAAACATCTGACAACAGTTTTATAAATGAGGATCACATCATTCAGTGGATTAACAGTATCTTAATGCATACATTATGTTCTACTCGCGAAGTGATTTCGCCATTAATCGCATTAATATTGCTGATTGATTCTATGTATGATTATTTCTTAAAATATATATATAAAATATATACTGCCTATTATATTATATATATATATATATGGGTTTATAGTATGTATTTATGTGCGTATGGGTATTTGTTTATATATAATTATGTATATGTATCGATAGATATGTATGAATGTGCTTGTACATGTATGTTTATATATGTATTTATGGATTTTTATGTTGTTTGTGTAATTAGAGATATTCTATTTTTGTTGTGGTGTTATCGTCCTATTTATGCTTAGAAATTGAAGATATATATAATTTTTCTGATTATATGTACGGTACTTATGTGTGTGTGTGTGTGTGTGCGTTTATATGTCTATAGATGTATGTTGATGGTTTGGTTTATGTAGGTATATAATTGCATATATTTCTTTGTAACTTAGATAATTTTTTTCTTTTACCCTTATTATTACTATTATTATTATTATGTGTATTTTTATTCACTTCAAATAATATCCTTTTTATTTATTATTATTATAATCTTTAAAGAAAGATCTTTTTGAAAGTAATATATTTTCAAAAAAATCATTATATCATTTTTCTCAAATATTATTGTATTATTCTTAAAAAATATAAAGGTGTAAGGGCGTGAATGACTACACGCATTACACAGATAATTTATTCAATTTTATACAAAGATGATTGCTGGTTTCAAGCCACATCTCTAGTTTTCCTTTCTTTCTCTTTTTTCTTCCTTCTTTTTCTTTCGCTCTGTTTGTCTCTTTCCTCTACCCCCATTTGATGACACAGTCTCTACTTCATTGTGTACATCTGGTATAAATAGGTCAACATGTCTGCTCTCATCCTTACGATTTCACACATATGTCCTTAAACAGACATATTTCTTTCTCCCTCTCTTCGCTTTCCCTTCCCAGCCTTAAATGCAAATCTCACTTCTTCTCCTCCATCTATTCCCTTCCTCCATTTTGAATACATATACTTTTTTCTTGTTTTTTTTTTTTTATAAATATTTTTGTGCCTGGTAAAATTTTTATCCATTTATTTTTGTGAAAACGTTTGGTCTGATAAGTTAAAAGCATACAATCGGTTTTAATGAAATAAAATATTACCATGATCTTTTAAAGTCTCTGTTTTTATAATTATTATTTGATCTGTTATTACATTGAGCTCTCTCTGGATCTATGTCCTCTTTGTAATACGGATTACCAAATATATCATTTTATATATATATATATATATATATATATATATATATTACAGTGAAACTATATCTGTGGATGACAATATATATGTTCCTGAAAAATTTATTTTGGTTGAGCTCTCTAGGGAGGAAGTGTGTGCTTGTAAACAGTGACTATTACGGCTAATATTGCAAGCCTCTTCAGTAAAGTGAATCGAGATCTCTCAGTCACTGTGTGTTTATCTAAAAATAAATATGCTTAAATTCACCTTTATCCTTGGTGTGTGCCAAAAGCTTAGGAGTAGAATCTCCAACTGACGCCAATTCAGCTGGGTTTCAATCCTAGCTAGAGGCAAACGAACGTCTAGCCACACTGGTGAGCTGTGATACAGTAAAACAGTCTGTCTGTGAATGACTATATATATATATATATATATATACACACACACAAGGAAAAAATAACAAAGTGGAAAAGTTTTTACTGTGTGACAAGTTTTATCCTTTAGGGCTTCAATAGACTGAAGTGATGTTTATGTTTATATATATATATATATATATATATATATATATATATATATATATATATATATATATATATATATATATGCAAAATGGAAGGGATGCTGATATCTTAAAATTTTACATTTAAATTTTTATCTGTGTTTGGGTATATAATCTAGTTAATTTCATTTGGTTTCTTTTTCTCTTTGTTTATGGTTTTATTACTTTTGTTATTAAGTATCCCACATTGTGATAATAGAAGATCTGCCAAGAAAGGTGAAATGTTGAGCTGATGAGAAATTTTCTTGCATCAAGCCCTTTTTCATTTGAAATGCATTAAAAAATTATTTGTAATTTTCTGCAGCTAATTGTGACTTGCCATCAGGGAAGCAGCAAAATATTGATTTCTGCATTCAGATGATTGGAAGTGCATCAAAGAAAATGCATAAATAAGCAGGCATCACATGTGCGTTCCCAACAGTACATCCACAGGAAGCTTTTAAGGAATTTTAATATAAAAATTTCTGAAATTATTGTTACTAATTATTATGCTTGATGTCTATATCAGCTACTATATGACTCATAGTTACGTTGATGTATCGGAAATTTTATTCTGATCTCTTATGTATTATAAAATCTTTAATTTTGCATTGATATATTTTTGACTGACTCAACCAACGATTTTTGCAAACAAGACTTTTTTAACGAACATGACAACTAAATGTACACTTTCATAGATTCCCATCAAGTTTTCTTTTTAACAACCAAATACTATCAATGCTATTATAACAGTACAGTTTATACCATCAAAACATTGACAAAAAATTATATTAAGCAATAATAATTAATTTAGAAATAGATGTTACTTTTTAAATAATTTGAACTCATTAGAATTTACACACTTATTCAAGAATTGGAAAAATTTAATTATCTAATCACAAAAAGTTAAGTTTTTGAAAAAAAAACGTTTTGCAGCATCATTGAAAAATATTTTAAAAAATGATAACTCAACAATTTTTACTAATACAGAAACAATCACCCAAGCATCAAATTGATCCTTTGGAAAGAACAGACAATCAGTTTGGTAATAATATATAAATCTTAGTTGTATTTTTGTTTTTATTCAAAATTATCTTCAGCGCTTTTCTTTCATATTAAATTTTTACTTTTTAGCAGACTAGCTGTCTGCCATTGCTATTAACACTAGCTACTAGAATATAACTTTCTGCTTCTTCACTAGCATTTCGACTGCATGTTCTTACTGGTTCTATAAAAAAATGTTTATTTTTAAAAACTCTAAGCAAACTCAGAATTTGGGTTTATCTTCAATTTTATCCACTTAATTACATTTCAACAGTAATATTTTGTAACTGATAATCAATTCTCCATTGATTACACTGTTATAAATAGAATTTGACTTCTTATGTGAATTTTTATAGGATAAAAACTTTTTTTTTTCATATTACTGATACTTTCTTTTAAATCAATAATACATTTGTTATTACAAATTATGAAAAAGGAATATGGACAAATTGAAAATATTTAAAACAAACTTGAAAAAATGGCTAAATATATAATTCTTACATCATATTTGCGATTAGTTCCTTTATTTAGCAGCAGATTCTTCTGTCGGATTTGTAAGTTTCCAAAGATTTGTAATTTCGCTCCAGCAACAGCAAAAGAATGCTGAATATAAGCCATGCAGTCCATGAAGAGTGAGCTGAATTTCTATCAACAATAAAAGTAAGAAAAAAAAACAAAAAAGAACAACAAAGATGATGACTGTGTAATATATATATAACAAAGTGGAAAAGTTTTCGTCCTTCAGGACTTCAGACTAAATTTGTTATGTTGGTACAACTACATATGCGCATAAACGAGAGGTGCTGGGGATTTTAGTTTTTTTTTTTTTTATCTAGCCAAATTTATTTAGGGTCTTTTTCTTTCCATCACTTCTGTTAGTAGGTATCCCAGCAATGGTGAAATGTAAGAGCCAGGGCGTAAATTTACTGTAGATGAAATTGTGATGAAGCCACTCTTTAGACATTTAAATCACAAGGAATTTTATAAATAATTCACTATGATGTAAATGTCTAGAAAGTGCCTTGATCACAAGGTCAACCACTTTGTCATACAATTTCCCAAATACTGTTCTTGATATATAACAATATATGTCATTATCTCATACATATATATATATATATATATATATATATATATATATATATATATATATATATATATATATATATATATATATTATTAAAAGAACAGTAAGATTTATAATCCACTGTTCTTATTATTTTTATTTTTAAAAAACAGTGCTCAATACAATTCTGTAGAGCATAAACATTATAAATTTACTAATTTAAAAATATGGCCCAATCACTACACTAACCCTACCATGTTTCAAAAACAGAAACTAAAACTTTAAATTTAATTATAGAATTAAATTAAAATCCCTAGTACTGTTTCATTTTCAAGCGATTTTTGGAATAACTTACTATAAATTACTATGTTCATAGAAAATTTTCTCATTAGCAGAATTTGTACTTATTCCCTTTTCAATAGATAAAGTTATATGTTTAATTATAGATGGAGGATGATTAGATTTAGGGTGTATATACAGAGGATTAGTATTGGGTTTTTTATAAGGTATGTATATATTATTCATTAAATATAATGTTATATCAAGGAAGTTCACCTTTTTCAATTTAGTACTTACAGTAATTTTCAAGTTCAGGCATTAGAATTCCCAGTTTTGAAAAATTGATAAAATTATTGTGTTCTAATTTTATCAATTTTTCAAAAATGTCCTCTTAATAATAAATGTCACACTGAATCATTAGTGTACCAATGCAATATCTCATCTATTGAGTATCTAGACAAAGTTAAAGTCCACATTGCATGCACAAGACATGAATTCAAAAAGGTTTGGAACCAACATCAAAGTTCTTTTAAAATAAGTAAATACTGAAATCAGACATTACTATCTAAATATTTCTGGCACTTAAAGGAATCCAATAAAACACCTACTGTAAAATGGAAATTAATAAGAAAAGATAGAGTTTGCAGGTCATTAAATGACCCATGTCCTTTGTGCATACATGAGAAATTATACATTATTAAGTTTATGAAAAATAAAAATTTACTTAAAGAAACGAAATAGCTATTTTTTGCAGACACTGTCAAAGATTTTCCTTAAATAATGATTAAATGTGAAAAAAAAAATAAATAAAAAAGAAGAAAAAAGATGGGAAATGAAACATATTTATTCTTGATCTTTAAATAATAATTTTTAAATAAAAAGTAATTCTATTTGTTTAAGAAAAACATATAGTCTATTAGTAATTAGAATTAGGAATAATGATTTAAAATTCTAGGAATAGATTTTAAATATTAAAAATATGATGCACTCATATTCAAACGACCCTTTTGAAAAAAAAATCTTTGTGTATAAAATTATAAATTAAACGATAAAATAAAAATGCCAAAAAACTTTTCATCATGGAAAAAACTCCGACATCATGCGAAAAACAAATGTTATTATTTGTTGAACAGGAACCCCTACCCTACCTTAACTTAACCTGATTTTGAAAGTAACTCATATTTTGATACACAGGTTGTCTATGAAAATGAATACCCTACCACCCCTTATTAAAATGATTGAATGTCCCATAACCTTAGCAACTAATATCAAGAATGCATATGCTTATAAACTCAGTAAATTTCAAAATAAGTTATTCCAAAAATCACTTTTGGCCTTGTGCCACATTTTGTACATTAGTACAAATAAATAGCTATTCCAAAAATCACTTGAAAATGAAACAGCACTAGAGATTTTAATTTAATTCTATAATCAAATTTAAAGTTTTAGTTTCTGTTTTTAAAATATGGTAATTCCTGTGTAGCAATGGGACCATATTTTTAAATTAGTAAACTTATTTCTTTGATTATGAGATTATATATATATATATATATATATATATATGAACAATTGAATGGATTTTTTATTTAATCCGACAAATTTTTATTTCTTAAATGTTATTTTTAGTAGATACTTGTATTTGAGCAGATGCTCAGTTCATTTATTAAACAGTATAAATATTTTCGTCAACCAGCATGAATATTCAAGAAATCTTATTAGAGAGAAGTATGCACTCTCTGGCATGGCAGGCTCCGAAATCAGATTAACAAATAAAAAATCTATTTCTTTTCTTACAAATTGCTGCTTTTATGTTAGGATACAAAACTGAGTAGATATGTCTATTTCAAGAGACAGAGAAAAATCTGTGTTTAAAGGCACCATTCAACTTTGCTTGATCATTAATGCATTATGTAGCTGAGAGGTTAAAGTACATTAGATCTAATGACAGTTTCCACAAGGGGAATGTAAGTTTGAATCCTGCTAGAGAGCACATAATTTTCTCTAATAAGATTCCTTGAATATTCAAGTTGGTAGATGAAAATAAATAAATAAATGGAACATCTACTCAAATACGAGTATCCACTAAAAATAACACACACACACACACATATATATATATAAAAGAAACAATATTCAAAAAAAATTTTACTGCAAAAAAAAAAAAAAAAAAACAATAATAAATGTTTGTGCTGAGACTGTAATTGAAGTCATAAAGAAAAATTATAATAAACAATTTTACAAAAGTAACAGAACACTATATTTGTAATTACACATATAATATTTGCGTAAACAAAATAGCAATCTCACAATTTGTTTATGGATACTTGAAATTTCTTTGGTACTGCTAACAATCTTTTAATTTTAATTCCATGCACTACTTCTGCGATGACAAAGTAACTTACCTGTAAATACAGGTCCTAATTCAGATATAAATAAAAGTGAATTTATAAATAAATTAACTTTTGTTCTGAAAAATTGTTTGGTCATAGTAGTATTGGGAGATGAATGAGATCTAACTTGTTCCTTTGAACTGGCATTCCAATTTTGTTTAGCCTCAATAATTTACAGACATTGCAGCATATAATGATAAAAAATAAAAGAATTCTGATCAAAAGATAATTTAAAAGTAGCAAGAGATGGGAAAATACAATAAATTTGCTTAATAGGACTGGCTACTAGCTGTCTACTTAATAAATAACAAAAGATATTTTTGAAAATAGACATTTTTAAAATCAATTTCAGTAACATTTTCTAAAATAGACTATAACTTGTATTTTTAAGAGCATTTCAACAGCCTTTATTCATGTTGGCTTGTGGATGGAAAGCAGCAATTCATTAAAAGGACTAATTTTAAATATGAAATAAAACTAAATCAGTGAGAGGCAGGATAAGAACATTGGTGCCTACAGATAATTCCATTGATTATATAATTTCTAACATATAGCATAAACTTATATTCTCCAATATTCTAAATAAGTTGATTTTAAATAATACTCTTTCATGTAAAATATCTATATGTGTGTGCATGTGTGTAACTCATATAGGTGGAGGCTCAAGGAGGAAAAAAAAAGTGGGAAGGAGGAAAAGAAATATTTTTTTTTCTTTTTCTTTGGCAGATGATTGACATAAATGAAAAATGGGATGTGTAAGCAGAATGTGAAACTTGAGCGCGTGTGTGTGTGTGTGTATGTCTCAGTGAGGGGAATCAAATTGGTACTTATCATTTCAAGCTAAGCATGCCACCATATTCCTGATCAGTTAGAAATTGTGGCTGCATTTGCTTCCATTTTATAGAAGAGCATACATTGCTGGTGAACCGAAAGTCATCCGGGATTGGACAATAAATTGCCAAGAAGAGTTGCATGGTTTGTAGTTTGGAAGATGGAAAAAAAAATTGTACCTGACGGAAGGTACACAAGTCGATACCTGATCAGTATCGGCTGGTTCACCATGGAGAGAGGGTATGATGTTGAAAGACCCAAAATCCCTAATGAAACTTGACTAGAAACATCACTGATGATGTGTACCAAAGCATCCAATAGATGTATTTTACAAAATATATTTATAATTTTAAGTAAGAAGCTTTCGGAATAAGTTTTTGCTAATTTCTACAAAAATCATTGTTTTTTATTTTTTTGGCTAATTGATAAACAAACAGATCATATATTTTGAGAGGTGTTAGAATTACAGAAAATAATAAATTAAAACTGTATATTTACCTGTAATTTGTAAGTAAAGAAAAGTAACATTTCTACGCCGACAACCTGTTCTGAATCAAAGAGGGGTATTTCTAAATTCAGCTGAAGACCGTCACTTAAACCATTTCCAGTAATGTCTTCTTCAAAAGCCTGGAATAAGAAAGGAAAAATCTTTTACACTATGTTTTACATTTTTCAATCTTCATTTAAAAACTTAGGAAACTGACAAAAAATAATCTGCCAAATTCAACAAAGTACAAACAAAACATTTCTTTTAAAAACATAGTAGAAACTTCTGACAGATAAATTAATAATTGTTAGAAGAATTCAAATCAATGAACTAGAAAACTCACGACCATACATTGTCAAAAACATTAGACAGATTCTATGTGAAAAGACAGTACAGAGGATTCATCAGTATCATAGACTATGTTAAAATGAACTTGAAAAAAATACATAAAAATTGGAATTAAAATATTATTAAAAAAAATGTACAAAACTGAGCAACAAAAAGTATAAAAAGGCAAGCTAAATGCTGCCTTTGAAAAAAAAAAGAAAAAAGAAAAAGAGATGAAATAGTATACAAAAATAGTCAATGAATCTAGCAATCTAACTCCTAAAGAATACAGAAATAGGCACAACAGAGTAGTGATAATTAGACACTTGGAATGGTGCAAATGTCTTGGGCTCAACCATGTAGACAAATGGTATCAGTGCAAACCAGAGATTGCAACACTGAGAGAAAAAAAAAATAAAAAAGGATCACATCTAATAATTGTGAAGAAAAAAAAAAGTAAAAAAAAAAAACAACCAGATTTTGGATGCGATTGTGTCAGTGGACCACAGAGTGAACATGAAGGAGAGTGAGAAGTTGAGACATTATCAGGACACTGCTTGGGAACGGAGAAAGATATGGAATATGAAGATTAAAGTCAAGCCTATAACAGCAAGCATACTTGGTTTAGTTTGTTTTGTTTTATGGCATAACAACTTCAATGGGTTAATTAATGGTGATAAAAGTTTTACAATAAATTTGTGTGGATAGAATATATATTCTTTGTAAGGAAACTGTTTGTAGATCCGGTTTTATTGATATACTTTTGAAAAGAGGGTTGTTGTCAAGAGTCTTCTTTCATTGATGTATTCTTTTCAGATACATGGTTTGTAGAGAAATTGATTTTGACATTCTCATTTTGTTTAATTTTTGGTAGAGTTCTACTGTTTTGAGAAATGATATATCATTCACTTTTACTTCCTCGAACATTTTATACATATTGTTTATATTATAGTATTTTTGTCTTGAGAGCAAGATCTGAGCACTTGGTTAATATATGTTTAATAGTATATGCTGATTTACATGATTGGCATACCTTGTTTAGTAAGTATGAGTGGGTTATTCTCATATGGCCAATGTGTACGCGAACCAATACCACTTCTCCCTTACAAGATTTTCTGGGAGAGACTTCTATTCTTCTAGTTTGGGCTGGATTGTGAAGATTTTATTGTGTGGGTTATCATTCCTGTACCATTGCCATTCCTTTTGAATGTATTAATAAAAATTGGGTATGGGATTTTGGTCCTTGTATCCACATTCACATCTAAAGCTGACTTGGCTGCTTGATCTGCTTCATTATTATCTTTAGCTCTGATGTGGCTTGGAATCCAGCATAGTTTGATGTCTTTATGCTTGCTAATAGTGCTCCTTTTGCATAATATTTTCATAAGTGGGCTGTTAGAATTTTTTTCCTTCAAAGCCAATAGGATGGATAGTGAGTGCAAAAAATTAGAAAATTTTTTTGTTTGCTATCTGAGATAATGTTGAGAGCTAGCTTGACTGCATGACTCTGCAGTGAAAATAGAGCTTCCTTTTGGGAGACAGCATTTTTTGGTAATATTTTGGCTCACTGCTGCACATCCTATTTTGTTCTCATATTTTGAACAGTCTGTAAGGATGGATGGATGTATGATTAGGGAAGTTTGCCAATATGTCCTGAAACTTATCCTGGAATGTGAGTGGGTGCATTTTTTGTTTGGAGAGATTATGTAATTCTAGCAGAACTTCGGGTTGCTTGCTATGGTGGAATACTGGTTGCATTGTTTCTTGTATAGTGTGGTGCCTAACTCTTCAGTGATGGATTTCATCCTGAGTCCATAGTGTTGTATAGCATTATCGTTTTGTCGGAATAGATTACAGTAATTAGGTTCAAAGAGACTATTGTATCTGGGTCAGTTAAAATGTATTGCTGGTATTAAAACCTATTTTTACACTTTCATAGTATTTTGACCCCAATTTGGGGGTCAACTATTTGCCCATAGCTGGGACCCTAACAGGTGCTACCACCCCAGGTCAGGGTAGTTCTGGGAACACTAGCAATTAAGAGATGGTTCCACACTCCTCAAAACCTCCTGATCAGAGGCCTTGTTGATAGATGTAGTTTATTGTCTTACCCAGAACGGGGGTTAGTTAGGCATGATTTTATTTTTACATAGTACTGTAGTACCAGCTTAGTGCACCATAAATGTGGAGGTGTTTCATTAGCATCTTTACTGGGGATGTTCTAAAAGCCCTGAGTACTAATCTAAGGACATGATGATAGGTTGCATTGAGAATTTTTAGGTACAACTTTCTGGCCAGCCCATATATGAAACTAGCATAATCAAGTTTTGAGCAAAGTAGTGATCTGTATAATTTGATCAATGTTAGTCAATCTGTTCCCCATTCAGTATGGGCCACTACACACAGAAGTTGTAGGTGTTTGCTACATTTTGTTTTCAGATATTTTAGAAGGGGAATGAACATTAATTTTTTTTTATCAAAGATAATGCCTAAAAACTACTAGAATTTTTGCTCTGTCTAATTTTAAACATGGGTCATTGTGCAATTTTCTTAATTTTTGTTTTGGAAAATATAAACCCATTTTCAGTGGCCCATTTGTGTATTTTATTGAGACATTGTTGGAGTTGTCTTTCAGTGGTATTCATATGTTGAGATATGTACATAATTAAAAAATCATCAACATATAGAGAGCTTCTCACTCCTGGGTTTAGGGTTTTAACTATGGTGTTTTTACACAAAATAGCATCACTGAAAGAATGCTTCCTTGTGGAACCCTTTCTTGATATTGCAGTTCTGATAATGTACTTACTATATGGACTTAAAACCTCCAGTCTTTCAGGAAGTTCCCTATGAATTGAATCAGCCTTCCTTTTAGATTCACGTCATGCAGATATTTTAAGATACCAAATTTCCATGTTGTATTGTACACCTTTTCTAAGTCAAAAAAGATTGCTGAGATGTTTTTTCTTAATGAAGGCTTACAAAGTTTTCGAGGTGTACTAAGTGATCCATGGTACTTTTTTTTTTCCCTAAAAGCACTGATTAGACCTTTAGTTTCCAGGTACCAAGTCAATCTGTTCTTGACTATTCTCTCCATAGCTTTACATAGGCAGCTCGTTAGTGCTATTGGCCTGTAGCTTTCAGTGTCTATGTCATTCTTTCCAGGTTTTGGAATAGGGATGATGAATGACTGTCTCCACATATCTGGGAAGTTACCACTTGTCCACATGTTGTTATACACATTTAGTAACAGTTGTAACAATTTTTGGGGCAACGTTTTATGAATTGATAGTAGATATCATCTGGTCCCACAGCTGTACTGTGGGATTTCTTTAAAAATTCATTTAGTTCCTTTAGTGAATGGTAGGTTATAGCTCTCAGCATTATTTGATTTAAAGTTTAATTTTTGTTTTTCTGCTTTTTATTTGAGCTTCAAAAGTTGTTGGCTACCATTCTTGGCAGATGAGTTTCTAGAGATTGTTTTAACTAATTGATCAGCGATATCTTTTTTGCTGGTTATTTTACAGTTATTTATGGAGAGATGTTTTATAGTGTTAGTCTGATGTATGATGTTTTATAGCATTAGTATGATGCTTACCAGCTATTTTCCTTATCATATCCCATACAGATTTTGTTTTTGTAGCAGAATTAAGTCAGCTGACATAATTTTTCCAACATTATTTTGGCTTTCTTTAATTATTTTCCGTGCTGTTGCTTGAAGTTACTTAAATTGTAACAAATTAGAGGTTGAAGGCTGTTTGCTGAAATCTCTCAAAGCTCTTCTTCTGAGCCTGATAGCTTCCTTACACTCATCATTAAACCAAGGTCTATTATGTTTTTTTGTATCGAACTTTTTGGAATGCATTCCTTTGCTATAGATATAAGGATTTCCATAAACTGTTCTAAGTCCTTAATTCCTTGATGTATTTACCTTCAGCTAGCTTATCAGAACATATTTTATAATACTAAAACTCTTTTTTTGCTTGCGTGCTTGCCACCATGCACACAAAGTCATATATAGTGAGTGGGGGAAAGAAAGATGCAAATTTATTATGATGTAGGGAGGGGGAGAGAAGGAAATGGTGTGTATAATGATTTAAGCTTCTTTTCACCTCTCTCTTGCTTTTCACTTCTCTCTTTCCACCTCTGAGATTTCATGCATGCTTATTTATACTTCAGCTTTCTTTAAAAAAAATATTTTAAATATTTAAAAAATATTTTCAAGTGAATATGATTTTCAAATATTTTTTGGCATATTAAAAATATATTTTTAAGTTAATGTGATTTAAAAATATTTTAAGTGAATAAGATTTAAAATACAAGTTGTTTATACAGTAAGTATTTTTTATTTCAAATTTCTTCAAACAGACAATTTTTTTGTTTAAATAAGTCTTTATTACTACGTCACTTGTACAAATCAAGATACCGCTGGTTCAATTTGGCGTTCTTGCTTTCTGAACACTTCACAATGTAGATCCGTCTTTCGTTCTGCCGTTTTCACTGCTTCAGCCCTCTTTTATCAGGCCAACACTGCGGTCGACCAACCAATCAGCGTTCTTCGCTTTTATTCTCAGTTACCCAGACAAATAGCCTCCTCCAGTTTGACCAATCAGCACACGACTTGCTATTGGTGGAAGCATGCCAAACTGTACAAAAACCCTCGTTACCGCACATACTACCGGAACTGCTGGATGGGAGAGTAATGCCATTTTCACGGAGCAAACTAGCCAATGTCACATGCCACCTGTTAAGGTAAGATCCTTATTTTCCTATACACCAGATGCAAGTCAACAAAAAGCTCACTTGCTTCTACAGGGCTGTTCACCACAGAAATCAACTTCAGTGTTTTATAACCTGAACTGCCAGTGACTCAACAGGTCATGGGTAGTTGAGTTGGTTTTTAAATTCACAGTTTACTCACCTAATTTTCAATGTAGAGGATTTTTATCATTATGTTCTGAATTTTGCAGAACAATTACCAAGTGACTACTACTGCATGTGTTTGCCAGACCCTTCCAAATCTATTCATATAGATTGATAGATCATATATGGATAACTATTGCAGAGTAGATGCCAGTAAATGGATTTATGTAGGTCAGAGTTTTATTGTTATAAATACATAAATCATTGTTGTTTATAATTGTTTCTAAAGTCCTTCCCTTTTGGTTTGTGTCTTTACAGCCCCATATGGTGCTGTGGCAGTTAAAGTCCCCTAGTATCATAAAGGATGCAGAAAGTGGTTTTATAATTTCATAAATTTCAACTTCATTTACTCATTCATTAGGTGGGATATATACTGAGCAAATGTTTATTGGCCTATGTAGGATCATTTTAATAGCAGTTATCTGTAAAGTAGTTGTCAAATTTATTTTACTTTGGGGTACCTCATTCCTAACTAGTAAATGTATGAAGCCCAGTGTCATGTGTATGGTTGTATTGCTGGTAATATTCACTTTGTCACCTTGCTTAAGGAATGTTTCCTGAAGGCAAACAACTGCTAGTGACAGTTCTATTACTAACAGCAGTTCATTTATATTTGCCTTTATTCCAGGGCAGTTCCATTGAATTATCTTATGCATAGCTGTTTAAGCATTTTTGGTCTTTAGCATATGTGGTTTTGATTTTTTTTCTAGGTTTTCATTTTGGAGGTTTTAGCCATTTGAGGGTACTAGCTTTCCACCTCTATTTTTTTCTAGTTTGTCAAATCAGTTTTGCATAGAAATTTGGTCATTGTGGATTTCTGACTTTTGTTTGGTTGATTCTGTACTTTTGGAAGATAAGCTTTTCAGTTTGTCTTTCCTAGATTTTGGTGGATGGATAGGCGATCGCTGTGACCTTTGTTTAGTAGGAGATTTGGTATTTTTGGTAGGAGTGGTTTGTGTTTGAGTTGTCATTTTGCCATTTGTTTTTTCTTTATTTATTATTTCAGTTTTTTCATTGTCCTTTTGTAGTTCAGCCTGCACCATTTCTTTGGAATACAGACTTTTTAGGTAAGTTTTTAGGTAAGTTTGAAATTTGAGCCAATCATTGTACAAATGTCTCAATGAGGACTCTGTATTTGTCAGGCTGACTGTCATTATTTGTAGTCTTATTTTCCCTTATTTTTGTGAAGGGCCAATCATGTAACCTACAATTACTAGCCTTGCATCTGAAAATGAGATGTTTCTTTTATATTTTACTTTGACAATTTTACTTTTTTCAGAAATTGCATGTTCTTGAGTATGCTGGATGGTTTTTCTGGAATTTAGCACATCTTATTTCATTGTGGCATTCTTCTACATAACAGTCTGAATCCTTTTGGTCACATTTTCCACATGTTGGGTGACTTCTGCAGCTATCCCTATGATGTCCAAATTTTTGGCACCTAAAGCATCTTAGTAGAGAAGGGACATATTGTTCCACTGGCTCAATATTATACCCTATTTTTATTTTTGGAGGGCTTTCAGGTGTGCCAAAAGTAAAGATATATTTTTAATTATAATTGTTTCCCCTTTTTCTTTTAATTGAGATCCTATAGTAATCACTGACCCCTTGGTTTTCCAAGGCAGATGTAATTTTTTCAGGTGTGGCCAGAGACAACACTTTACTTCTAATGACTCACTTAGAGGTATTCAGTCTTGCATGAGGGAAGGTTTTAATTTTGATATTATGAAAGGTCTTCATCTTTATTATATTTTTTGCATGTTTCCTGTGTTTCACCTTAATCAGCAAATTATTATCTCTCAACTTTCTGTTTTAGGATTAATCCTACTGGATAGTACCTTTTCAATCAAAAAAAGGGAAAGTTCTGTCAGCAGATTTTCTTTTGGGGAAATTCCAAATTATTTTCTTTTTCAGAATCAGAATTTGAAAGACATCTCTTGGGCTTTTTATTTTGATTATTCATAATTTTTGTGTATTAAGATTCACTGCCTGTGCTCCCCACCCACCTTGGAGCCCGACATTGGAACATATCAAGGGAAACCTAGTCGCCTAGACAGGTCAGGGCTACACAAACCAGTATACTTGTATTCGAGAGAGACTCTGAGCACCCATTAAGCTATTTGTTGTACTTCCCAAATGTGTACAAACTGGCATGTTCACAGTCATATCTAAGTCTAGATCTTTTTGAACCGACTGACTCCCAGCCATTGCCTTCTAATGCTTATAAATTGGATTTTTATCCCAATAAATATTTGGGGTATTGTATTTAGTTATAAAGTCCTCCATAAATTGATATAGTTACAGGAGTTAGAGCTTGTCATGACCAGATGATTGATTGGATCAAGTCTTTCCAACCAACCATTTAGTCCAAGTAAGGGCCAAAGTGGTGTGTTGGGAATCAGGAATAAGTAACCCTGACTCCTGAAGTGCTCAACTACGAGGATCCCGTCCCCAGATATTACAGGTTGCCTCATTGGGGCCTCTTACCCCCTCTGCAGAGGTGCAGTTGACATTTTGAAGCCTCAGCTAACAGGGTGAGTAGGTATACATGGAACTATACCTAAAAACACTGGAATGGATGAACAGAAAATTCAAGTAAGGTTTTAAATTGTACAAATTACAGTGTTGCTGGGATCTGCAAGGATAGTGAAAAAGGTGCTGGAGGTTTGAGAATGTTTACTCTTACTCAATTTTCAACAATGACCACAAGGCATCTAATGTAAACAGGCAAATGCATAAGATAATAATAACTATAATAATAGTAATAGTATGTATAAAATTACAAAAAATGACAAAAAAAAAAAACCCAAAACCAAAAAAACCCAAGAAATTTATCAAAAAATTAAATTGCAAAAATTGATGATTATGAACATATTCTTTTACTGGTATTTTAGTCAGAATTTTAATATATTTTTACAACTTTAACAATCAAGCCAGAAACTTTCAAATGCTTACATTGATGAGAACTAACAAGGAGACAAGTTCATGTCAAATTTCAAATACACATAATTAACTGACAAATCCTATCTAAAATTTTCTAAGAAAACACAAATTTTTTTTATACTGCTGATTAAAGCTACTACTCCAAGAAGATACTATTTTTATGCAAGACTACATTTAAAGACTATTTTTCTACATACATGTTTAGCTACACATTTCATTAATGATTTAACAAAGAAAATAAAATTAATGTCATTAAGTCCTGTGCATTGCTCATAACTTTATTATATATATATATATATTTATTATATATATCTTGTACATATTGTCATATTCTTCTTTTTCTATGTGGTGTGACCCTTCAGAACATTTGCAATCATGCTTTCCATCACTTACTATCTCTTGTAACTCTTACTAAGGTTTGTCTTTTCCCCATCCCTCCCACTTCTCACTGCCATCCATTTACATAGCCTTGTTAGGTAGTTTACTCACTGTTTTCCTCTATCACACTTACCTGAGACTTCTTTCTTCATTGTATCCTAGAAATTTCAAATGTTTCTTTCTGATATACTAAGTATGTGTCCATTTTGTTCCCATTTTATTTAAAACTTGCCTGTTACTCACATGTTCGGTCCATAGGATTTTCAGCATCTTTCTGTTGCCTCATCTCTTTTTTTTTTTTTTATTTATAAGATTGTCCAGCATTCACTACCATATATAAAGAGTGATATTACATAACAGTTCAGTACTCATTTTTTGTTTCTAGTGAAATTTTTCTGTTTCTTAATACTTTGCTTAGTTTTTGGAAGGTATCTTTTGCTATTCCAACGTGGCTTTGGATTGTTTGTTAAAATGCTTCTCAGATATTTAAATTTTCGTACTTGCTTGATTTTGGCATTTCTAATTTGTAGTTCAAATCTTGGCTGTTCCTCTTGCTGACAACCATGCATTATGTCTTCTTGTCATTGATGCTTAGAACTTTCTTCTCATTTACATTTACTACTTTCTGTAGATGTTTCTGTAGTTTCCTTTCTGTGTCTATTACCAACTTTGTGTCATCTGTATATCTTATGTTGTTAAGGTTGTGTTTGTCAATAATAAACTCTGGTAGGACTTATTTTTGTACTTGTTTGAAAAGTGGCTGAGGAATTAGTTACATTATAGATCATTTTCCAGTTTGTCTTCATAGTCCAATTTCTAGAGGTACTATTTTTCAAAATATTTAAGAATTCTGTATATTATACACAAATTTTTAGAGAAGTAGCTACTGGAATCTGTATATATTTATTAAGAGAAGACTCTCTCTCTCGATATATATATATATATATATATATATATATATATATATATATATATATATATATAAAAAAATCAGATTTTATTGCAACATAATCTAAAAAGAGTTGTATAAATGAAATCAAAAAGTCAATTATAAATAATAAACTATAAAACAAACAACAAAGAAGCTTACCTTTATTAGTGGGATTCTTAAGAATTGCTGTTGTAGATTATTATAATTTTGGAAAGTACTGTATGTGACATATGACTGGTTAGTGCTCAGATGTAGTAGAAAAATAAGTTCTTTTTTAAAAGTGATCTTTGGTTGTTCCCGATAACGAATTTCTCTTATCCAGAGCCCTAGAGTAGGAATGGTAAAAAAAAATAAAAATAAAATGAAAAATTTAAATCATTTTTTTTTTATATTTTCATTTACAATGTGAATCGAGCAAGCTAGCACCTAAAGAATACAGAAATGGGCACAACAGAGTAATGATAATTAGACACTTGGAATATTACAGTAGTGATAATTAGACTCTCTAAAATTTTTCATGTGTCCAATCTTTTCAATATGGTAAAACTAAAATATGGTTTTAATTTTAAAAAGGAGGAAAATACTTATAAAAAAAAGTTTGTTAAACAGTCACAATTCAATTTATAATACATGATCTTATCACTTTAAGAAAAAACATGTTTGTTTAATTACTTGATATCACAAAGTGGATGAATATGGTCTTCATAAAATTGATTTTATTTGTATTAACTTTTAGAAGAAATGTTTTCTACAATTTCTTTATGTACTTCTACTATGTGGAAGCAAAAAATAGCTATTTACTAAATTTAGCTTAGTTTTGGCATAACATCACACACAAAGACAGCCTATAAGGATCAATCTCACAACTTAATAATAATTTGCTAAGATTAGGAACTAGTTTGAAGCTTTGAAAGCCAAGAGAAAATACTTGAGAAAATTAATAGTAATTAAAATTTCTATTCTTCTATATACAATATCATTTCAGGATGGCAGCAATCATGGCTCTCCACAATTTCCTGTCCATTGTAGCTCTGTCTTTCTTAATCCCTTTTCTGACAACCATTTACACAAGCTTCTTAGGTATGTTATTCACTGCATTCTTCTGTCTATCCTGCCTTCAATATGTGCTGTGAGTGTCAAATTCTCCAAGCCCTCATTATGCACTCTAGAAATTTCAATCATCTCTTTCTGATTCTAAGTATAAGTGTCCTTTTGTTCCAAAAACTTCCTTGTTACTCACATGTTCAGTCCATGGGATTCTCAGCATCCTTCTGTAGAACCACATTTTGGTTGCCTCAAGTCTTCATCTGTGAGGTGATTGTCCAGCATTCACTACCATATAGAAGGACTGATATTACATAACAGTTCAACTCTCTTTTTTCATTTCTAGTGAAATTTTCCTGTTTCTTAATACTTTGCTTAGCTTTTGGAAGGCATCTTTCACTATTCCAATGCACCTGTGGATTTTGGTGTCACGTTTTCCATCCTTTATTAGAACAATTCCTAAATATTTAATTATTTTTGTACTTGCTGGATTTTGCTATTTCCAATTTGTAATTATAGTCTTCATAAAATTGATTTTATTTGTATTAACTTTTAGAAGAAATGTTTTCTACAATTTCTTCACGTACTGCTACTTTATTCTTTTGTTGGGCTGTTTCTTTTGCTGACAACTATATAATTTGTCTTCTTACAATTGATTTTTAGTACTTTCTTTTGGCTTTCCTTTACTTAGTAAAGACTACCTTCTATTGTTCCTGTAGTCTCCTTTTTGTGTCTGTTATCTACATATCTTATGCTGTTAAGATTGTGCTACAAACAATGAATTCTGATAGGACTTCTAATTCACTCAGGATCATATTGATGTAAAGGTTGAATAAGTTCAGTGAGAAGAAACATACTTTTCTTACACCCCTTTCTATTTATGTGTATTTACTGAATTCATTTTTATTGGTATATATGATAGTTTACTCTCAGTTTAAATCCTAAACAATTATCTTTCCCAAATATGTCAATGTTACCTAGCAGTTTGAACAGTTCTTTGTTTTGTAGTTTATCAAATCCTTTTGCATGATCTATAAAAACACAGGTATACATCCTTTCCAGTATATTCTGACTTGACCATAACTTTAATATGGCAGTAGTAAGTGAAATAGATTTTCATGTGTGCATTTGTTCTGAGTTTACTTTCTGTAAAGATATTTGAAGGAATTATATCAGTAGAGATGGTGATCTATCAGCTATACACTGAAAACTCAAATCACAAAGCTATGCAATTTAAAATTTGAGTCCCAAAATATCTTATGTCTCAACAAATTTTGCAGTATTATTGTACTGAGCTTACTTAAATTTCTCCAGATTATATTAATATGAAATTTCTATTAAAAAAAATGAAGAGAGTTACAAAAAAATGTGTAATTTTTTGTTTTTGTCTGATGACAATAGAAATGTAGTAGTCAACATCATGATATTCTATGGAATTATTAGTTTCAAACAGCAGCCCATTTGCTTGTATACTGAAAAAAATGAAATTTCTTTCTTGAGAAACTAGTAGATAGATACCTCCACTTTTTGTTAACAAACAGCATAGCATGATGAAAAAAGGCCCCAAACTTAATAAAATCAAAATTTTATCATCAAAATTAAGAGGGGGCCATTTTTAATTATTTTAAAAACGTTTTTACTCTAACATATTCAAAATTTGGGTTTAAAATTTTGTTTTTTTATGTGTCAACGGTGTAACAGAGGTGGTAATGGACATTTTCACACCTGTTTTCTGGTAAAATAACATTAATTTGTAAATTCTTGCAAAAATCAAATAACTGTTGAATTTTAATTAAACTTTCAGGATTTATTCACAAATGAATGAATTTATTTTTGAAATTATTGGTAAAAAATTTTTTTTATACATCTATATTAGTTCTTTCTCATTTTATTTTTAGTTGTGTTAGGTACCACAACTAATTCTCAATACCCAAGTTTTAAAAATGAATTTTAAAAAAAATGAAAAAGCTTTTATTTTAGCTTTAATTAAAGGGTAAAGAATTAAAAAATGATTTTTTTTTTACTATTTCCAGTAAGTACCCGGGTGTATTTCAAACAGAAATTATATATTGATTAGAATGTACTTTGTTGTCAGTAAAAAAATCTTGCCATTTTTTTGTAACAAAAGTTAATTCTCATTTTTAAAAATTTTGCAAAATAAAATATTTTTCTGAAACATTATTTGAGAAAAACTATAACAAAGAAATTTTAATTAGAATTGGTGTGCAGAGCTTAAACTGTAAATTTACCAAAATTTTATGCTATAAGTAATATTTGTTTCAGAACAGATTAATTTAACTTTAAATTAGCTAATTTTCTGCAAATAACACTTCAGAAATATACATTTTATTTTGCAGGATTTTTAAAACCAAGAATTAAATTTTGTTTACAAATTTGTCAAAATGGCCGTTTTAATAGGTTTTTGTTTAAAGAAAAATCAACTAAAATTCATTCTAATTTCCATTTGAAATACACCACAGTACTTTGCTTTCTTGAATTAGAAATTTTAACCCTTTAGCTTTCAATTGAAGCTAAAAAGAAAGCTTCAAGAAAGATATTTTCATTTATGAAAATTTTACTGAAAATACATTTAAACCTTCGGTATACTGAATTATTGGAGGTACCTAAGCAAAACTCATCAATGACTCAATTTATAAATTATAACTTCAAGTTATTATTTAAACTAGACATGCCAAACTCAGGGCATATGGAGGGCCACATCGGCTATATCTGCAGCCTCAAGAGCCACACCTGCTTAGTCTTACATTAATCACAGCTAGTGGTAACTAAACTTTAAATACAAAATACTTACAATACAAGGTAGTACAATTTAATCATTTTTATGTTGTCCTGATGAATGATATCACTTTAGACAAAACTATTCTTGATATATCAGGATGGAATGTCTGTGTAGATCCCACTTTGATCAAAGATGACAAATGTTCATCAGTTTATGTGGTTCTGTGAGACGTTTTTGTAGCCTTCATAAATGAAAATAACTGCTCACAAACATATGTGGAACCAAACATCACCATAATCTTTGAGGCAAACTTTCTGAAGTTCTTAAATGTCTGCGGAAGGTATGAAAAAAATTCAGGTACTCCTACTTCTAGGTACTTTCCCTTGAGTGTTGAGTTAGTAGTTCCATCTGTAGACTTTTCTCTGTCTGAGTAACACCAAAAGTGAATGGTGTTGAGAATAATGCAAACTGATCTTCACAAGATGAAAAATCACAAAATCTTTGGTGAAATTCCTTTGACAGCAATTCCAGGTAATTGTCATACTCAGCAAAGATAAATACAGACTCAGTATTGGTAATTTTTTTCAACTCTTTGCACACAGGAAATGAATCAAGTTTCGATGGGACTTCAATAAAGCTAATTTTGCAATGAAACACTTGATATCATCATATAACTGAGTGATGAACTTATTTTTACCTTGTAATTTCAAATTAAGGTCACTGAATTGGGCAGTAATATCCACTGGAAAAGCCAGATCTTGGAGCCAGCTTCCATCTTTCAATTCATTTGTGCTTTGACCCTTCATCTCCAAAAACATAACAATTTCATGTCTCAATAAAAAAATCTTTTCAGTAGCTTGTGACATGAAAGCCACCGAACTTCTGTGTAGAATAGGACATTTTTGTACTGATTATTCATGTCTTCCAATAAATGGCTAAACTGACGGTGATGTGGAGCATGACTTCTGATATAGTTCACTGGTTTTGTGACAAAACTCAACACATGATCTAATTTTAAAATCTTGGAACATAAGTTCTGTTAATGAATTATACAGTGAAAATGTTTGAATGTTGAATATGGATATATGTTTTCTATTTTTTTACCTAACTTGGCAGCAACATCATTATGTCTCCTAACCATACTGGCAGCACCATCGGTAGAAAAAACACACAAGTTTACTCAAATCAAGGCCATACTCATGGAGAAGCTATTCAACTTTCTCAAAAAAGTCCTGGCTCATCCAGAGCAATAAAAAAATGTTCAAAATTGATGGTAAGGTCTTCAATTGTCAATTCAAATCACCTGCCATTTCACCAATCCATTCAGCAACAGTGCTCCTGCTTAATGAAATGCCTTGAAATAAGTGTGACTTCTCTGGACATACAATTTCAGCTGTTTTTACAAGACATTGCAGAATTCAAAGCTTGCAGTAACAGAACTAATGTTTCCATTCTGAATTTTTGTAATGTAAAGCAACTCTTTTGCTGTGGTACAAAAAGTACCGTAATTCCCACTTTTCTTGAAACATACGTCCTTCAAATAATTTTCTCTTTTTACGAGATGGAGTAGAATTCGACGTTTTTAAGGCAAAATATTACAAAATTACGAACGTTTTCACTTTACGTATGTTCTTATTTAATTGTCAAGGTTGATCACATGATTAACCGGAAGTTAAAAATAGTCGCTGAAATTTGAAAACAAAAAACCATTGAGATAGAATAAACAATCTAATCATACCAATGGAAAAAAAATAAAATCTGTTTTTAATAATTTGCATTACCAAAATAGACAAAATTCTCAATGTACCACGGCTATAGAAACTTTTGTGAGGCCCGCCAAGATGCATGTCAAGGTCCGCCAGTTTGACACACCTGATTTTTTAAGCTAAACAACTTACTTGCAAGTGCCATGACATGTCGCGAAGAAATTTAGATTTATGACCGAACGTTAATTAAAAATTACAATTTAAATTCTATTTTAATTCAAATTCATAACCAAACGTGAATGTTACAGAATCCTGAATTTTTATTTTTGCGAATTATTTTACTTTCTCTTAATTTACTACTTGAGGAACGTTTCCATGGTACTTTTCCTTTTGTTTGCCCAAGCAACAACTGATTCTGAATAGTAGTTGACAGTTTAATTAATAATTTTAGGTTAATTATTTTTTCTGTAATAAGATCAGAGGTTGACAAAAAATTAAAGTAAACCTTCACTTTTAGTTTTACATTTTTAAAGCTAAATTTTCCAATCGTACATCACCGCGGTTACTGTGATAAAAAAAATAGTAAAAGTTCAAATTGGAATATTTTTCAGCCAATTAAAATTTTGATTAACAAATTATTCTTAGTAAAATTTAGCCAGTTAATAATAATTCTGATAAATAGCCGAAAATTAAATCAGTCGTTGGTTGTTTTTTTTCTCCTTCGATGTTTTTTTTTTTCGCTACCTACAATCTTTTCTAACCTCCGATTTACTCAGCTCAACTTCTCGTATCTTTCGGTTCGTCTGGTTTCAATAAATTTCTACTACAAAATGGTAGATTTTCTCAAACTAATCGTAGAAAGCTAACTTCTACTTTTATATTTTCCTAATAGATTTACGTACGTAATAGATTTAACTGCCTATACACTTTTTTTTTATATCTCATTTAACAAGATTAAACAAATATCATATCACTTAAGAGTTAAGACTTACCGTCACTTCTGTACACAATTATTAAAGGTAATATAAATGTCAGTAAAATTGTTAACACTTGTATTACTGTGGCTTTGGAAAAAACATGTGTTTTATACTGGTGTAACACAGGATGAGAAAACACGTTATAGATCGCCATTTTCAAACATAACTATTCAGCAGTAAATACGTTACCCCGGTAACAACAACTAGCTACAGGATTTTTTAACTTAAAAATGTTTATTTATTTATTTATTTATTTATTGCGAGCTACGCTCTAACATGAAAATTCGAACAAAAAGTTTAATCAGAATTTTCTTTTAAAGTCTCGAATAAAATGCAATTAAGTAAAAATTTCCACTTGTTTTGTTCCAACATTTTTATCAAAAAATTATGACAAAAAATACGTACGTAAGCAAAGATTTAAAAAATAATGATTTTATTTTTTATTTACTCAGCGTAGTTTCTTTTCTATGTAATTTAAAAATTAGAACCATTGAATTAAAATATTGCAGAAAATCAGTATGAGGGCGGTAGAAAAGTTCTTGGATGACAAAGAAAGAAAATGAATTTCTAAATCTAAAATAAAAAATGTTTGATTATTTGGTCAGATTTTGGGAAGAACTTTTTAGCATTCTTTTTTTTTTTCTATGAAAGTTTTGAAGAAAAAGATAAATTTGATTTTGAAAACCAACACATACGGATGTAACAAATTTGCGTTTCCTTTAATTTTTATTTTTTATGAAAACAATTTTTTCTTAAACTTTGATTTAGTTAATGTACAATACCCACAGACAAGTTGCATGATTTTATTTTTTTTAAATTTTATTCTATGAAACAAAAAAACGGAACCTTACTGATTTTTTTCAACTTAACGTATTTTCTTTATTTTCGTGTGTGATATCTGCATAATAATGAATACCATGATATTGTAGAATTCTAATTCTACAACATTACAAATAGCTAAAAAAAATAACTTGTTCAATTTTTGCGCAAAAAGTAAATCACACTAAATTCTGTCATTTATCAACGTCCTGATTGGACTAGATATTTAAAATTGTCTTTTGTGTATCTTCACGTACATAGTTCTCAATAAACATATCAGGCTCCAGACTGAGTTTTTGCAAAAACGCTTTCTGATTGGTTAACAAATATTAAAAAAAATACATTTCACTACGTCTGAATCGAATCAACTAGGTATCTCTACTTTTTCTCGGAAAACAGCAATAGCGTAATGAAAAAAGGCCACAAACTTAATAAAAATAAAGTTTTATCGTAAAAAATGTCCATGTTATAAACATGAAAAGATGAAAGACCAAAGTATTTATTATTATTATTATTTTTTGAAATTTTTTAATCCTTTCTAACACGTCGAAATTTTGGTTAAAATCTTCTTTTGTTTGCTTACTAGGTTACATCATCGCGGTGGCTACACAATATAACATTGACGGTTTTGCGCTTTTTTCCGTTGAAAATGCATTGATTTGGAAATTCTTGTAAAAATAAAATAATTGTCCGATTTTAATGAAATTTTCAGGACTTATTCACAAATGAAATTGTTTTTGAAATGTTTTTTTTTAGAAAATTTTGGTAAAAAATATATTTTTTTAAAATATGTTACCCCCCCTTCAATACACACACTTAATTTCATGAAATTTCACACAAAACCTTTCTACTATTTCCTGAAATTTTTTTTGTTAAAAGGAGTCCTTGGAGATTATCAACCTAGTTTCTGACCCAAATTAAAACACAAATTACGCCAAGCAATTTGGAACCGAACACGAGATACAATTTTTCAATAAATATGAAATGTTGTTCATTCTCCTCTTTTTTGAGGGTTGGACATGTCCTACTAACATCAGTTATATTTATTTTAGTTTGTTTTGATATTTAGTTTGTTTTGGGGTTCATCTCCTCCTCTCTCAATGTAAATAATCCATAAAAATTATGTATAAAATTTTATCATCATCCAATTTTTATATTACAGAGTGCATTGTGTAGGTCCTCCTGAGAGGAAGCGGTGTTATAGTATGGAAGGTTGATTGGTGATGGATGAGTTTTTATGGTGAATGTGCGAATTGTAATGAGTAAATGGGTTGTAAATCGGATTAGCTAGGTATAGTTAGTGAAGACCAGCCTTAACCCATTTCCTCTTTTTGGCCTTGTGCCATAATTGTATATTTTATACAACAAATATTGAGCATTGTGACTTCCTACACCAACCTACATCACTTCTTCTGAAGTTTTCAACGTTACTAGTGAACATACCACAAACTTCAAGAAATTTCCACTCACTCATCAATTCATTCACCCAGCAACTTAAACTTATTCCTGCAAGTGAATTAACATTACAACATCTTCCAAACTTCAACAGTAAATTTAGTTTGAGTGGAGTTAGATAACTCCATTCAAACTAAATTTACACACATCTAATGTAAATTTGTTGTTTTAGACAAACAGTTTAATTTTAATAAAAAAAGTTACTACTATATTCCACTTAATCACAAACTCTACAAAACTTAACTTCTTAGTTAATGAAAATTGTTTTAACCAAAATTTTGTTTTTTCTCAATTTTGTTTTATGCTTTCCTGTTTATCTTGTTGAAGAATAATATAAATGTCTGGAGGATATATGTTTCTTCCACATGCAGCCAAATTAAACATCATATATAATAATATCCCCTACAATATTGTCATGAACATTTCAAAGTATATAAAAGAAGAAAATTATTTTCTAGAAGAACATGACCCAGTTTGAAAAAAATTAATTTTTATTCAAAAAAGAAAAAAAATGTTCAAATTAACTGCACAGTAATTGTTTGATTTTACAAATCTGGGAAATTGGTAGAAATGGTTGCAGAGATTTCAACTCTTTTGAGAAGCATCAAAACTCTGGGAAGATGATAACAAAACTCAAGTAAGTACATTAATATATATTGCATGAGAAGTGAAGCTGAAAATATATTCTGGACTGGACATGCAAATGTGTATGACTCAGTTTTGGAAAAATTCAATACCTACTTCATGTCTAAAAGAAATATAATTCATGAAAGGGTAAATTTTATCTTAGAGTTCAATTACCAGGAAAACCAGTGGACACTTTTATTTGTGCATTGCACAAATTAGCATAAGTAGAGTTTCCAAAGAAAAATGCCCAAATCAGAGACCATCTTGTGATAGGATTACAGAATAAGAATCTATCCAAAAGATTACAGTTCATTCCTGATTTGAAACTTGAGAAAGTTATGGAGATGGCCAGGAGCAGCAAGCAAATAAAATCTCAAATGGAAGAAATACACAAGAACAATGTGGATGAACTAAAGACCCAGAGAAACCCACAAGAAAAAAGAAAACGTGGAAACAGCAACAAAAACTGGAGATGTAAATAAAAACATGATTTTAAAACCTTTCCAGTGAAAGGGAAATACTGCAAGAAATATGGGTTTATGAATCATTTCTCTGCAGGCTGTAGAACTAAAACTAATACAGACAGTAAATGAAGAAAAGAAATATTTCCTAGGAGAGCTAAGAGAAACAGGTTTAAATGGCCCGTGATATAAAAATTTATTATGGTTTCAGAACAGAATTGTCTTTCCTAAAAAACAATGTCCAGAGATATTAAGGACACTTCATAATGGTCACTTGAAACTAAACAAATTCTGAGAGAGAGCCAAAGAATTGGTGTGGTGGCCTAAAATATCTCAGGAATTGGAGGAGTTTCTAAAAAAAATGCTTGTTTTGTAACATACACTGTCTAACAAATAAAAACGAAAAAAAATAAGTAACATTGCTTCCTCAAGGTTCATGACAAAGAAGTGGTATGGACAGTTTCACTCATCAAGGACATCAATATAGTGGGAGGAAACAAATATTCGTACACATACAAATTTTTAATTTATTGTATTTCCAACTAATGAATAAACATACTTTTCATATAATTCACTCTACACAGATGCATAATAACTAAATAAGCATAGAAAACAGAAAAAAGTTTGATTTAAATCCCATTTATCCATTTTAATGGGTGAAAAAGTATTCGTACAATACAAATAAGAATACATAATCGTCATTTAATACTTCGTAGAATAGCCATTATTCATTTCTACAGCAAACAACCTCTTGTAGTTCTCAAGTAATGATTTGCAAATTTTAGTTGGTATTTTGTTCTATTCTTTGAATATAGTCTTCAGATCTGGGTTGTTTGTTGGAGCTTATGACTGGATTTGAATTTTCAAATAACGTCACAGATTCTCAGTTGGGTTTAAATCTGGGGACTGACTTGGCCATTTCAGGATATTTACATTATTTTCAGCAAGCCATTTCTTCATAGATTTTGCAGTGTGCTTAAGTTTATTATCTTGTTGGAAGATCTAGTCAGGAAGAAGTTCAAGATTTTCAACCAAAATCATTAAATTTGCTTCCAAAATATTTTGATATGCTGCAGCATGCATTCTATCATCTATTACTGATATGTTGCCAGTACCTTTTACAGAAAAACATACCCAAACCATGATGCTGTCACCACCAAATTTCACTGTTGGAGTTGTGTTCTTTTGTTTAAAGGCATCACCATCTTTCCTCCATACATGTTTTCTAGAATTACGTTCAAACAACTGAATTTTTGTTTCATCTGTCCATAATACTCTTTCCCAATATGATTTTTTCTTATCCTTATGTTCACAAAAAATTTCAATCTGCTTTTCAATAGCAGTGGTGTTTTCCAAGGGGAGTGTGACTTTAGATTGTGCCTATCAATTTCATTGCTTATTGTCCATTTAGTGAGACAGATTCCTGATGAAAGTCAATCATCCTGCACATACTATCAGTGAAAATTCACTGACCTTATCTATTCTTGTTGCTGGAGATTATTCTTTTGAAGTAGTTGACACGTTTCTTTTAGTACACATTGAGGGAAAGGAGAAAGCTATGTACTCATGTCTTCTCTTGTGTTTGAACAGCTTGGAGACAGTCGTGTTTCTGCTCTGAAAATCAAAATTTGTGCATTTTTATAATAAATTTTTCACAAAAGTAGACTTGAGAAAAATCGGGTTTTAGTTTTCTCTGACTGGTCAAGACATTATTGTCATGCCATCAGTTTAAAGTTTTTAAATATTGCACTTCATGTATTGGTCTTTATTGCATTTTGCATATTCACATTGGAGTTTGTGTCCTTGTTGTTTTGTGGTTTTCCTTTGTGTTGGTTGATGATACATGTTTTAATGGGGATATTGTGTGATAAATGGCATGTTAAATGGCATGATGATGTTGTAGTAGTGAAACCAATATATGTGTGTGAATTGTTATTAGAGTGGAGTTACAAAGGTTAGGTGAAGTGTTTGCTGTTTACTAGCAAGTGAGTAAAAATGAGTTGTTAATGGCATAAAAATGCTGTATTCATGACCAATTCATACATACTATATGAAAAATTTGTTACACAAACATTGTGTCTGATTTGGTGGATGTATTTTTAAAAAACCTGTGCAGGTTTATCCAGTAGGATCAATGAGACCAGGTATAGCAACTGCATAACAAGTACAAAATATGGCAGAGGATCAAGAAAATGTTAATGTCGCTTATTAGAGGTATCACATGAGAAAACCCATTGGGAGGGATTGCTTACATTGACAAAGAAGGGTAAGCCAAGGACAAGGATCATACTGTTACTGATGTCATGGTCTTGGTCATATTTATTTGGAATATCATGGAGATAAGACAGGGAAAAAGACTTCAGTGCCAATTTCTTTTCTAGTAAAAATATAAACATGGCACTATCCATGATTAAATTCCAGGTTGAGGAAAAACTGTGCACAGCCTTGGTTGACTCAAGTTGTCCCTAATCAATTGTGAGGAAGGTGATATGCCAGTGATGATAAGAGAAGGATATATTTGTGGTGGCCATCAGTGGTGAAAGTCTGTACATGCTGTGAAATTGAATGTTATCATTGGTCTGAGTAATACAAAACAGGTTATGGTTGATGTTATGGTAGTGTGGAAAAGCTATTGAGCAACAGCTTCTAAGTCAGGAAAAATACTATGGGAATGTTAGGTAGCATTCAAATTATGCAGTCAAATGTAGAACATTTTGCATGAACAAAAGAGAACCACTGAATTGAACTCCTTACAGACAGCAGTATTCTCTAGTGGGGTGTTCAAAGCATTTATGGAAGAATAGGATGTCCACCTATATTCACAGTGTCCACACACCCCATCAGAAATTGGAATTGTAGAAAGGTGTTACATAAGCATAAAGAGGATTACTAAAAGGATGAGGTGCTTCATACAGTAGGCAGTTGATTGGACTGCACTGGCTAAGATTATCTGCTCATACATGTTTTGATTGAATGGTATTGATGCCGGTGTACAAATGTGAAAGAGATAATGTGGATGAAGACACCCAAGCACTGATGCACATCTAAATTTGAAATAGAAAAAATGATAGCAAAGAATTTGTTGTCTGTTAATAACTTTGTATAGTTCTTTCTACACTGGATGTAAAATATGCTTTAACAAGAAATTTGTAATAAGTACTTGAGTATAATCTATAAGAGAATGTGGTAAATGCACAGCTTGTTTTCTTTCTTTTTGTGGTAGGTGAGTTTTAGTCAACTGAGGCATTTAAAATTGGCCAGTTAAGCATAATCTGGTACCATGAATTATTTCTGCAGAAGAACCATTTCAGTTAGTTTTGACTGTCTGTCATTTTTTAATATTGAGGATAAAAATCAACATCTGAAACCGAAGAGGTAGTACCTGCCATCATGAGTGACTACAAAAAGGATTGATATAAAGCATAATTTAAATACACTGTTATTTATTTGTGAAGAATAATTTTATTCATGGCTTGTAAAGTAAGTTTTCCTGGACCTTTTACTTTGTCATACAAAGTGGCAAAAACTAGTGATATTTGATAACTGCTGTTAAGTAAAAATCTTAAGCCTGTTATTCAATTGCATATATGAAATAACTGATTTGGTCTCAAACTTTGGGTCTCAAACCTTGGGTAACCTTAATCCTCAGAAACTGCCAGCTTACTTTTTTTCCCCACCAAACATTTTAAAACTGTATAGAAATTTGTACACATAAGCCTTGGAGTCATAAGCTTTATGTTAACAGTAATATGAATTTAGAGTTTATATTGGCTTTGAAAATATCACCTGCAGCAGTAAGATAAAGAAAATAGTGAAAAATACATCCTAGTGATGGTCTCTCAATAAAAACACTCGGTGTATTTAGACTACGCTGAGTGCTGTATCCTGTTGTGACTACCACATTTTTAAAAAACATCTGGAAGAAGAAACTTCATCTAAAAGGACTGGCTACTGTTATGTAGCTGACTCAGCATAAAAAAAGCCTCAAAAACAGACAAAAAATGTCATCAGCTGCCAAGATGCCTTTGATCAATGTGTAGTATTTGTTCAAGCCACAACTAGCCTGCAACACACTACAAAACTGTCACTTTCAGGACAGCTCTCTTTACAGCACTACAAAACTGTTCCTTTCAGGGCAGTGCTCTTTACTGTACTACAAAACTGCCCTTTTCAGAGCAATGCTCTTCTCACATTCTACATGAATATGCAGAGATATTTTGCCTTGTGAACTGTCACCATATTTTGTCAATGTATTTTCTTTAACAACAATAAACTTGGCAATATATTTTTTACTCAAGTCTTCATTTTGTTTGTTGTTGTCTTCTGTCATTCAATATCTGTTTGTGGGCCAATATATCACCCACAACAAGTGGTGACCCCAACATTATAGACACAGCAACAAGTGATTACTTGATATAAAAAAACAACACCAGCATCAAATGAAGACACCACTGTTCCACCTACCCCCATATAATGAAACCAACACTAAAAATTGGTTTCTGCAGCTGGAATTGATATTCAATGATGAGGTAGTGGACATACTTGAAAATGTCCCAGAAAAAGAATCATGCACACATTTGAAAGTGCAATTATCCAGAGTTACTCAGTGAACTTTTTACCCACATTAGTGGGTAAAAAATGGCAAAATCTATCCTCTATAGTCTGTGGATAGAAACTAGCAAAATCATATCCTCTATAGTGGCTGAAGACACCCTGCTGGACAAATTGGCTGACACTGGTAACAGGATTTTTTCCACATTTGACCAGGGAGTTAGCACCCTACATGATGCCTTCAAATCTGTCAATGCAGACACAGATATGTGGCAGATAAGAAAAATTGTTGACAGACTTGCAGAAGCAGATGCAAGAAATGCAACTTATTCCTAGGAGGAGATCAAGAGACAAATATCCATATCAAGACAGCAGAGTATGCAGATGCAGCCTCAGTCAGGAGAGACAGAATGATCTGGATATCTGCTGGTTGCATCAAAATTTCCAAGACAAAGTGCAAAAACCTTGCAAATACCAGACAGCCCACAGAAACTGAGAAGCCAAAAGGTAGCAGCGGTAGACCCAGCCAGTGAAAAAAATACAATGCTGCTTGTTCTATATATGGGATAAAAACGATGAACTACAATTCCTTGTGGACATTGGAACAGTGAGGAGACAGTCACGCCCTCAAACCCACTCTCTTTAAGCTCCAAGCAGCTAAAGGCTCCAACATATAGACTTATGGAACAAAAGCCTTCACCTTAAACATTGACATACTATGTGATTTTACACGGTCATTTACTCAAGCCAATGTCAGGACACCCATACTCAGCACATTTTAATTTATCGGTGCACATGAATACAAGAACTCTGTTGGACAATACAACAAGCATCCATATCACTGAGGCATGTAATTGATATAAAATATTTTAATTTCTAAGTGTGTTAGTTGAAAAGTATTAAAATTTAAACAATTATTATAGATGTTAGATAAAACTTTGCAATGTGATATAAGTTGTATGTGATGTATAAATTTTATCTCTTTATGTAAATTATAAGTTGATTAAATTCTACCTTAATTTGGTATCTCTTCAGTTGTAATATTGTATTTCATTAACAATATTTAATAAAAAATAAGTTTTATCTTGTTTGCAGTCAAATATATTCTAATGAGGTGTTTTTTTTTATAATTTAAGAGTATAAAATTTATTTATTAAAAAAAATTTTTTAATCATTTCATCCCTGAACAGTTTTTTGCATCAGAATTCTCACTTGTACAAGTGAGAATTCTGAGGGAAGAAACTGTTAGCATAGAACTTATAGTTACATCTAACCATTTTAACAGTAAAAAGATGAGATGTTGCCAATCTAAAAAGATAAGACCTTGCTGTCAATCAATCTATCACACTTAACTTCATATGATAGAGGAAATAAAATTTCCTCTATGGTATCTAGAATTTGTAGAGGAAATTTGTTTTATCAAATGTTAATTTATCTGTATAGCTTAAATGTTGTTAAATAATAAATTTGTAGATGACCAGATGTTAATGATTTAAATGGTCATGATAATAGTTTTATCAGTCTGAATCAATGCTTTATTCTCAGGAATGAAAACACTTGACACTTACATTATTTTTTTCTCATTTCTCTTGTCAAATTTAGGCTTGGATAACAAAGGCCCAGTAAGACATTATTGATTAACCGATGTCTTGCTTATCAATGGAGACAAGGTTGGCTTTGTTCATATTAGTAGTAGTGGGCATGGTTTCTATCACAATCTGTTATTAAATGTAATTTATGATAAATTTAGACCTGTGTTAACTATGATTATCAGTTATTCATGAACAATGTCTGGATGAATGGTTAGTTTGCTGCTGGCACCCAGAATTCTGTACATGTCACTTGGCATAACAATAATCAAGATTTCAGAAAAATCTGAATTCATTTTAAGAAAAAAGAATAGATTAGTCCAATCTTTTCATTGCCACAAATGGCAGAAATTATTCTTATGCAAAGTTTATAAAAGTTGTTTTTCACAAACTGGCTCCATTGGACATTGTGGATTACTAATCACAAGTGATTAATGGTGCCACAGTTTAGGATAACATATAGTGGTGTGGTTGGTTTACCATTACTACTGAATAGTGAGTTTGGTCCTCATTGAATGCCCTATATAATATTTGACATTAAATAACTCTACAAGTGTTGAAATGTTGTAAGACCAACCAACATAATGACAGCTGATTAAGTTATGTATACTACACCTGTAATTCAATAGTTCAATTCATTATACCTGTAAAATACTGTGTAAATCAATTCTTCTTCTTTTATGTGTTGTGTACCTTCAGAATGTGGGAGGTTATTACTCCACAACTTCTTGTCTTTCATAGCTCATATCATTTTATTATTCCTCCCACTCCCTGTATTTACACAAGCTTGTTAGGTAGGTTATCTGCTGCTTTACTCTGTCCCTCTTGCCTTCTATAAATCTTGTGAGTGTCAAGTTTTCCAGGCCTTCTTTCTGTAAATCAATAGTTGTTAATAAAGAAAAAGGAAACATTAAAATATTTTAGAATTTTAACTTGATCTACAATGTATAATGTCTGTACATTGTGAGAAGCAATTGCCTTATTTATTGGAATAATGGTTGGGGCTAAATGAGAGTGAGTTGTTCTAACAGATACTGAAAAATAAATGAGAATTGTGCAGGTGTACTTTTTATCAACAACTAAAGCTGCTGCTTGTGTGAATTATAAATCTTGTTAGCTATAATTGTGTTTTGACTGGTAATAGAACCATATTAGAAAAGGTAACATTAAAGATGGCCAGAATGCAGGAGTGTGAATAGCATGACAGTTAATAGTACAGAAAATGGAATTGCTAAATAAAGTTCAAATTCCAACTGTGGCAATAAAAGTACTAGCCTCAGAATAGAAATAAGAATTCATTCTTTATCAACAGATTGAATTTTAGCTTCTCTGCAGTTCACTATCTTACAATAAATAAAGATTTAGTCTCATTAAAAAGCATGTGCAAAAATTAGCCATGGTACCATTTCAAAAATCTATATTTTCTGTACAAAATACTTGAAAGTTCTTGGGTTTTTAACTAGAATATTCTTTAATCCTTTCTACCTTTTCCTTTACTCTTTCTTATATTCAAATCAACATCAGCCACAGAAGAAATGTTTTTCTTGTGCCATTATGCTAGCATTCAAAGTAAGAATTCAAAAGATAGAGATTTAATTTTTATACTATACTTTCTGAGTCATATTAGTATAAAAGAAAATTCAATACTACTCTAAACAGTAAGATCTCTATACTTAAGAGATTATTACAAAAGGATGCTGAAAAGTCATAGGCCTGATCCACTTCTGAAAAGTCATAGGCCTGATCCACTTCTGAAAATTCAATTAAATCAGGGGTTCCCAAACTTTTTTAGATTGTGGCCTTCACTGAACCCATACTTTTTCTGTAACCCATGAAATTATTATAGTGCAAAAAATTACTTCCATGTTACATAGAATATATCCAATACAGATACAACTATGTCTATTTATTGGACACACACAATTTTACAAACATCTAAAATATTTCACATCTTCAATGAAATGACCATTTATTATCAATATTTACTTTTACATTTTTTCCTCTATATGGCATAAAACAAAAAACTTTCAGAAGCAAACAAAAATTAAGACTTAAAGAAACAATTCTTTAGTTTCAAAATATAAAACCAATTTCAAAATAAGAATAACTATAAGAAAGAAAATTGGTTTTAAATACATTTATTCAATGAGATCCTTGTCCCTAATGCATCTTTGCAAGTTTTTCTATATTAGGATCCATGCTTGTCAAAGACAGACACTGATCTCTTCTTATGATTTCTAAGTGGTTTCTAACTTTTGATAATAGCTGAGATACTCTGCTAAATCCTGATTCTACTAGGTAAGTTGTTGGAAAGGCAATCATATATAATTTAACTTTCTCCCAGAGCAATGGGAAATTAACTGTAAATTTGTTACTTGTTCTCAAGTTCTGGAGTCCATATTTAAATCTAGTTTTAGCATTTTGATTACTCTGCAAATCAATCAAGTTTTCTTGTAGTATGATGTTGACATCAGCTGTATTTGTCTCACATGGGTCTACCATCCAATTTGAAATTTCCATTTCTAGGAGATCTTTGAACCTTATTTCCATATCATCATGCAATTTTTTCAAATGATCAAAGTAAATTAAAATCTCCACTACATGCAGCTCCTAAAGAGGGGCAAGATTTGGAAAATGTAGCAATTCCTTATGCCCAATATTAATTATGAACAAAATTTTTCAAGAAAAGCACTGATTGTCTCTTTGCAATTTAAAATATTTGCATTTTTTTCCTTGTTCACTATATTTAATTTCTCAAGTATATCTGAAAGGTAGAAAATTTAGCAGCTATGCTTTCTTCAAGCACTGTGCCATTCAGAAATAATTCAATACTTTGCCATAGTTCAACAAAATGACCCAGACAATTACTTTTAGAAAGCGATATAACCTCTGTATGCAAAATTAATTTTTTAAACATTTTATTATCAGCAAAAAGTTGATGGAAAAGTTGATCTTGGAGTGGATCTGACTTGATAAAGTTGACAACCTTTATTACATTATCAAGAACATTTTTCAAACACCCACCCAATTTTTTTTTAACTAAATGTTGTCAATGAACCACACAGCATATGCAAAACACATTAAGGACATTCTCTCTTAAATATACTATAAATCCATTGTATCTACCTACCATAGCAACAGCACCAGCAGTTGCACATGTTACCCATAGACATATTTTCTTGGAAATAGTCTGATACTTCTTTAAAAATTGTTGCTCCTTTAGAATTTGTCACAAGACATCTTGATACTGTATTGTTGCTCAACAGAATACAATCAGTAATTTTTTGGGGGACTCTGTTGCATAATAGTAGAAATTGCCACAGATATTGAAGGCAAAATCAAATCTTCACCAATAGTACACGGTTTTCCTGTTTTTGCTATTAGTTTAAAAATTTTATGAGATGCGATTAAACCTTTGTCTTTTTTATCCTGACATTTGCTGAATAATAAAGTAAGAGTGCTTCTTGTTTGGAAATGAACACATAGTTTTTTGGAACAATCTAATATGTCTTTCTTATTCTGGTGCTTAAAGTCTAGATGATATTTAAGCTTACTTGAGCACATACTATCATTAGAAAGTTCTGTTATACATAAGCAACACATTGGTTTTGCTATATTGTTTGGAGACACTATAAAACTGTATGCAAAAAACTCTCTTGTGTATTGTCAACATAGTTTCTTCTGATCAGCCATGGGGTAATCTGTCAGAAAAAAAAATTGATAACTACCTAATATCTAAATACCTACTTGAACATAATCAAAATACCAATTAAATATTAATAAGCCATTAATAAGAGTTTATGGATATATCAAATTATAAATATTTTTTTACAGTAATGTTCACACTTTACAAGGCCTGGGGCCACTCGAGGTAGAAGGTTATCTTAGGAGACTGTAATAGATGTGACAGTGACTTACCAGGAGCAAAACGAATTCGCTGCCTCGTGTGTCGAACCATTCTCTGAGAGTCGGTCGTGCGTGCATACGCCTACTGCCATTTTTATGCAGCAGACTTATTTGCATAAGAAAACAACGCTACCTATTAAAAACCAGGTGAGTGGACGTGGGGGAGCATTGCTCTTTTAGGCTTCGGTGAGACTAGACGTATTGCTGAAAGAAAGCAACATCAATTTCTGGACATCTGACAGAGACTATTTGTGCATATAAGAGTGGAAGATAACCTTAGCCTTGGACAGGTTAAGATTGTAGTAATTAGGGAAATATCCTATTGGGAGTTGATTTCATGGGGCAGTGGTTCATGGGAAGAAGCTGTTTGAGTAGAACTTACTTATGGAATATGGAGAGAATGTGGGTGGTTTGGTACTATGTAAGTGGCATATTGTGTTCTTGCTGTAAAGGTTTGGCTTGGTATGACCAGGGAATGTAGTTCATCTGAGCACTTTCCATGGAAGTAGTGGTAGAGCAGCAAGAAGCTTACTGTATCCCACCTGTGGGAGAGAGGGTGGAGGGTGGAGAATAATTGGAGATGCTTTTGGGCTCTATCAAGGCTGGAGAGTGAAGTCTGGGCAGCTCCCGCCTAAATATGACAACAGTATTCCATTTCATTGTAACCTCTAAGCCCCATACCACTATAACTCTAAGATTCTGATTGCAGTTGTTGTATTTTATTAAAAAGAAAAATAGATTCAACATCATAGACTACCAAGTCTATGATGTTGAATCTATTTTTACAAAAATGAAAGCCTAGATATTAAATTTTTAGTGGTCTAGTAAAACATATGTTCTTATTTTTTCATATGTGGTGTCTTTGATTTTTTCTTTTTAAAAACTCACCTGAAGCAAGACAACAATGCCACTAAGACACAAGGGGCTACTGGAAGTGAAAGAGAAGGAAAAGAATTTAGAAGGAACTGGAAACCTGGTCATAAACAAGGAACAAGAGATAAACTTCTACTCCTGTTCAAAAGACAGGGGAGGAGTGTGAATGATATTTACTAGCTAGGCAATTTTATTTAATCTAATTCCAGCTCACTTGGTCCATAGAAGCTTAAATAGAGACACACCTGTCATACATTTTGGAAATGAATACATATTGGCACCAAGTTGGTTATAGGAACTGCCAGAAGAAAGTTGTTATTTTAGATAACAACTTTCTTCTGGCAGTTTCTATACATTGAGAAGCTCCAATTCTGGTTTTGAATTTGGAGCTGTCCTTCTCTTAGACTGGTTGTGAATTAAAGTTAGAGAGCCACGTATATGTTGTTGTTTTATCCATAGCTGGAGAAGAAGAGATAGATTTATGCTTTCCCCAATGGAATTATTGCAAAGGAAATACAAAATGTCTCAGTGAGAATTTGAATTCAGCTCACTGATTCCATTTTCCATACTGTTAAACATTAGGCCACCCACACCTTCTGTATATCTTTATTGTAATACAATAATTGTGCTGATGCTTGGCAATAACAGTTTTGATATTTTGGAAAAAAATGGTCTTTATTAGTATAATTTTTCATGGAAAATTACTTTTTCTAAACAATACAGTAGGTGAAGGTGAACAATGAAATCAGAATATTGAAGTCATATCAACATTTTATTAAAATAAGATTAATGCTATTCAGACAGATAGGAGACTGTGGATGCTTAAATTGTTTAATCTAAATGGAAAGAGCTCAGTAAATTGAATATATTAGCTAGATGGTCATGAATCCATAATTGTGCTTTAATAGCCAGGATATCATTAAATCAGTTCTTTGTAACAACCTATATTATTTGTTCCTGATACAATGACTGATTTTGTTAGCAAGGCAGGCAGCTGAAAGTAAATTGGGGAAAGAATGTGAAGAAAGAAATAGAGCTAGCAGTATAACAACAGATTTAGATTTAGATTTAGATGGGTTATTTTACTGGCACACCAATTTGAAGTGTCATTTTTGGTAGTTTGTTTTTATTTTGTGTTTATTTTGTAGACAATTTTTTTTATATAAGGTGTTATTATATAAGGGTGTAGATGTAATTCAGTTTTAGTTACATTTTGTGTTTATTTGCTTTCCTTTTTATATTTTCAGGTAGAGTTTTGTTACTTTTAAGAATTCTAGAATGGCTTTGGGTCTGACACTCTCAAAGAGGACCTTAAGGTTGGTTATATTGTAGAAGTATTTACATATATGTGCCTGTTTTTTGCAGTTAGTCAAAAAATGTTTGACAGTGAGTACTTCTTGGCAGTTTGGGAATTTTGGAGGGTCTTCATTTTTTGAGAGGAAGGGGTGGGGGTTATGTGGGTATTTCTGGTTTTGATTCTTGTGTAACATCATCTTTTCTTGAGTGCCTAGTACTTATACAATCAGAATAGGTTTTATTTTGTATAGTTTGTTGTTTGTGTGTGTATTCCATGATTTTGCCATTGGTTGAGGATGTAAGAGTTAATTGTGGCTTTCAAGTCTGTAAAGGGGATTTTTGAATTTGATATATTCAGGAGTTTGGTGATTAGTGTGTTGTTCATCTTTTTGTTATACGGATAGTACAAATAGTGAGTCTGAGAAAATATGTTCAAGACTAACTACATGGTTGTTGCTTCAACATTGAAAATTGAGGCATTATTTGGCAATGTTTTTATTTCTATTTTTGTGTCTTTTAAAATGTCAGAGCATCCTACTGTATTAGAATCTTTTGACCCATTGGTCTAGACTTGATTGTAATTAGGCTATTTTTGGAGGATATTAAGAAATTCTTTCCAGAAGGTGGCAGGGTCAGTGTTGGCTTTTTGGTGTTTAGTAAGATTCATTAAAATTGTGTGTTATTTTAGCAACCATGGGTGTATAACAATAGAAGCCAAACAAATTATCAAGAGAACATAAGAACTTATTTAAGGTGAACAGATGGTAGTTATAATTTTGCTAAAGCAATAGAAACTACTAATGTCCAGGATTACATTGACAGTTTGTGTACTAATAACATTCTGTTACATTTGTATATACAACAGATATAGCAATACTTGGTCTTAAATCCATGTTAGATATCTCCAATTTCAGGATGTACATTTCTTTATATGAGTAATTGAATTACTTTATCCATCCACATTCCTATAAATTAGCATACAATTTTTCATATTCATATATCTGCACAATTTGTGATACATACCAGGTGTAACAGCAAAATTGTCTAAATTGTGTAACAGCATGCAATAATAATTGTCCATCCCACAAAATGTTTAACATCTAAAAATAACCACTAAACTAAGTGAATTTCTTTTTCTGATTTTTGGATAAGATGTTTAACCATCTTGACACCATTTGTCATAAGAATCACTGAAAAACCCTTTGAGTTATTCAGCTAGAAAGAGAACAGGTTAAAATCATTTTTGTGTCAGCTCCACTATGTCATTCCAACTGAGCAATGGTGAGATAAAAAAGATCATTCAGGCCTTCAGTAATGGTACCAACATTCATACTTTGTCTTCCATCTTCAAAGTCCATTCAAGAACCATGTTCTATGGTGAATAAGCTTAAAAAATAGTGAACAGTAGAGAGGAAAACTGAATTTAGAAGGTAACAACAGCAAGAGGGATTATCATTTCAACTTAGAGCTAAATACATTCTTATTGTTCAAATTAAAGTCTAATAGTGTTATAAAAAACCTTGGAAAATTCCAGTAAGATATTTTTAATGATTTCTAAGATACAATGGCTCAAAGCTTAATCTAACAATCAGACAATTTTGCTGTTACATGATTTGGACAATTTTGCTGTTACACCTGGTATATAGCCTTCTTCTTTTATGTATTGTGTCCCTTCAGGTTGTAAACAATCATGGTTCTCCACAAGTTCTCATCCTTCATAGCTCTAAGTAATGTTTATCTCATTACTATCCCTTCTAGTCACTGTTCTGCCATCCATTTATACTAGCTAATTAGGTAGGTAGGTTACTCAGTGTTTCTCTCTATACCTCTTGCCTTCAATATGTCATGTTTGTATTAAATTGTTCAAGCCTTCTTTCCTTATTTGCTTCAAAAATTTTGACTGTATTCTGATTCCAAGTACAAGTGTCTTTTTTGTTTTTCTTAAAATTTTATTATTGCTCACATGTTCCATTCATGATATTCTCAGTATTTTTCTGTAGAACAATATCTCTGTTATATACTCTGTGTATAGTAGCACAGGAACAAACAAAACAACAATGCTGGTGAGGAGGAAAGAAAAGGAGACAAGATATGTTAAAATAAAATTCTTTGTATTGCTGATATAAAGTATCAAGGCAGAATGTCTCTTTGTGGGTGAGGGAAGTAACCAGAAGGATGGTGTTAAAGCTTGTGTTGGGTCCATTGAATAAGACCACTGGTGATGTTGCTAACTGCTTGCCTACACCCCTGCCTACATCACTGCCCACTGTTGCACCTACTGCTTTGAGTGTTGCAAGTAGGTCCTTTTAGGCAATCAGGGTGGATACATGACAACACTTATGTCATGCTATTGCTTTAGCAGCAGCGTTCATGATTGGCACCTTTTAAATTGTATTTTATATATATATATATTTTTGATTTTCAAGATGTGGAAAAAAAATCAGTTATTATTTATTATCTGGTTTTTATTTGGTGTTGGAGGCACAAGAGACAGTAATACTGAATAAAATTTTGAGTTTGGGGTCAAACATAGATCAAATATGGATTGGAATCTGACAATGATAAGATAAAGAATAAGTGTATACAGTCTTTTTCATATGTTTTTTTATAGATGTGTGTAATGAGTGTCCAGACAATTTAGTTGGAAAATGTAAGTATCTGATGTTTTCTTACTTCAAATTTTTGTTGAGTGCTAAGAGATAAATGTTACTATTATGGCTTGAAAAAAGAAAAGGAGCTGAAATTTTTGTTGACGCATGTGTTGACTGCTTCTCCAATAGTGAGAATATCACATGTTTGTGTATGTAGAGCAGAATGGTGGTGTTGATTCTCATTGGTTTAGAAAGATTGAATTAATGAAAATTATAATTGATATATTTTATTATAATTATTTTTGACATTATAATTAAGTTTTATTTATTTATTATAAGGGACATGACACAGCAACAGTATAATTAATTTTTTATTTAGATATTTCTTTATGGGCATGACAGTGTAGCGGAGCCCTCGAGCGCCCCTGTATCACAAAAGGGGGGATGAGATCACAAGAGGCCCGCTAACATTTTTCGAATACGTTAAATCTGACAAGGTGAAACAACATAGACGACAGAACGAGGATATGTAAGATATAAGCTAATTTATTCTAGAAAAGTAATAAAGAAATAAAGGTGGTCGGAATGGTAGAGATGCAGATGTTCCGGTGCAGGCATAGATGGTCGAGGTTGGTTGTTGGTCGTTGCCGGGATGATCACTACTGGTCATTGTAGTTTGAGGTTGATGTTGGTCGTTGCTGTGATGATTGCTGCTGGTCATTGTAGTTTGAGGTTGATGTTGGTCGTTGCCAGGATGCCAACTTGACGTGTCGGGAAGGAAAGAGGAGCTGGCGTTGTTCAGGCATGTCAAAGGTCCAGTGCAGGCATTGCGTGTTGCTGGTCGAGTTTGATATTAGTAACCTCCCGTAATAATTACTAACGTAGTGTATGGGAAAGGTTAGCCAGCAGGGACGGAATGCCGAGAGTCGAACATTAGCAAGGAGCCAGGAGTAGTAGGTGAAGGAGAGAGAGAAGGAAAGTTTCTAACTATGTCAAGTTGGCAGACAAAAAAAATGGGAGCATAACTTAATACGCAGCACGGGTCGACGTCCTGGCCACGAAGGCCAGGAGCCTGCGTACACTGTTTCAGTTGCCGACCCTAAATTTAGCGAGAAGTCACTGTCTTGTGGTAAGGGAGACTAGCAAGAGAATTGGTAAGCTAACACAGTAAAGTCTCTATAAAAAAATAAGTTGAGATTAGCTAAAAGGAAACTAAGGCCTAAAAATGCCTAGAAGTATATTACAACTAGGTTTGTAATATAACTAAACTGAAAAGGTAACTTGCTAGTCTCTACCTCGGGTTAACAGCGTGTAGGGAGCACAACCAAAAGGTCAAGGTAGAAATGACCTGTTTCTCTTCCGGTTTAAGAAGCCAAGGAGGAGGTAACTCCGACAACAGCATAAAACTGGGCAGTGAAGATTAAGTATTGTTTTTGATGATATTGTTTGTATGTTTGTGAACAATAGCAACTCTCAACAACATGAAACATTCAGAGAAATTTCTACAGCCATTCTGAGATAATCTGATTTTAACTTTAACTAATATTTATGCCAAAGAGTTATGAATAATGTTTCTTGTGTGCTACTATTTACTGTTATTGTTAACATTACAATTAAACTGCTGCTTTTTTTTGTTAAATTTGTAGAATGAGATGCTCACAGTAAAATTTTGATTATACCATATAATGTGAGCCCTATTGTATGGTACCCAGAGATAAGGGTGTCATGACAGTTGGTTGAAAATAATGTATTTATGGTGAGGGAAGGAGACTCTTGAGTAAAGGGACAAATGTATGCTGAAACTAGGACAGCCAACTGAGGCATGAAATCAGTGAGAAAAAGTCATATGGGGATACTAGTAGATGGTGATGATAGACATTAGGTTATATTAGTGGCTAGGATACAGTGAAGCAAAGAAGCCTAGTAAATGGAAGTGTGAATAAAGCTGCATGGTGTCTGAAAGGAAAGGATAGAATAAGCAGTCTGTTTATGGAGACAAAAATGTCAACCACTGAGATTCACTTCAAGGTCTAAAACTACTCAGATTCACATCAGATGCTGGAGAAATAGTCAGGTCCTTATACTGCACCAGAAAATACCTGACTCCTCCCTCTATACTCTATCTTTACAAGAGCCAGATGAGACCAAAATTAGACTATTTCTGCCACAACTAGGCCAGAGTTGCCCAATCCTCACTTTCCAACCACAACTGAGTTCAAAATCATTGTTTTTTACCCTTCAAGTCTTTTCACATAGATAAAACATTGTTAGCCTCTCACTACTCTTTCATGGCAAATGTTCAGATGAACTACATTCTATAGATTGACCAGTCAGACCTTTACAAGTAGTACTAGCTATGCCATGTACACTAAATCAACTCATTCCCTTCATTTTCCAATGGTGAGAAGTAAGTTCTAATCAGGCAATTTCTTCACCAGAATTGTTGCTATGTAGAATGGACTTCCTGATCACTACAATATTAACAAAATCAAGGGTCAACCATCATCTATCCTCATAATAAGCATCCCTTACTTCTTCCCTATATGCTCTTACAACATATTTATTCAGTAACCCTCTACCTTGAGTGGTACTTAGGCCTTGTATTGAGTAAACAGTAATAAAAAAAACTCTACCTGTAGCAGGTAAAGAAACCGTTTTTTGTCTTTCCATAAATGCTGGTCCTAAGTTGCTGGCATTTGCACAGAATGTTAATGATAAAATTAGTCATTTCTATACAGACAACATTTGGTATTCATTAACTAAATAATTAGTGTTACTGTCAGTTGAAATATATAAAATATTTTATTAAAATATTTTTCTGGAAATTAGACTTCTTGATTCCATTAACTCCTATCGCTCTTTCTAGTATTAATGGGAATTACCTTCCAAGCCTTTTGTTTTTGGTTGAGTGGAAAACATTTTCATTATATTTTTTGATAGTGCAGGAAACATTTTGATTATTATTTTCATTATTTTTAGAATAATGTCCTTGCATATGCATTGTCTTTTTCTTCTCATGTTTTATGCTGAGAAAAGTATAAAGAAAAATGTTTTGTTTTCCTTTAAAAGCAAAATATGGTATCCAGCCTATTTCTAACACAGACAAGCATGTCTTTCCTTTTGTGATTGTACCACATCTTGTGTGTTTGTTTTCTGTTTTTTAAATCATTAAAAAGAATTGGGTCTTTGTATTTTACCATTTCAAAGCTACAGTATGTTTCTATTTATCTTATTTATTTAATGTTTCTTACAATTTGTTTATGATAATTTTAATCTTTGTCTAAATATAAAGAAAAAAGTCAAATATTACTTCAGGCTAGCATGTAGTTAAATGTCTAAAAGAGAACATGAAAAGAAAGTCTTTTCTCAGCTGTTTTTCATGCTTAAGATTTTGTCTAATCTAAATTTCTCTAATGATTCAGTTTTAACAATCTTTATTCTTAATTTTGAAAACTGTTTTATTTCAGTAATAATTTTAAGTTTCTTTTCAACCACCTACTTACTTCAACTAAATTTATGTTTTTGAAATCATCTTTAAGTTTATGTGAGATTTGGGGAGGGGATTGTTCTTTGTAGTGTATTGTAGTAGTTAGTAGTGATGGTGAGAGATATGTGGTGAATGTGGTGATGGTATTGTGTTCACATGGGAAATTTTCCCAAACAGGAGATAGAAATTGAACTATGGGCAATATTGTACAATTAACAACAACACTTAATCACCTTAGTAAACAAAGAAGGAAGAATACAAAAATAGGTAAAAGGAAGTGTGTATATAGAGATACTCTTATTTGTACTATAAGGTGCAAAGTCCTGTTGAAGATGTTAAGAGATATATATTTGAAAAGAGTTCCTTGTTGGTTTGATAGAAATATCTGCTTAGAACATTTGTATGCTGCATTGTGTACAATGAGACATGTGATTTATTGAGGACTAAGAAGTCCCCTGAAGAGGAAATAAGAAATGTCTTATCTTTATGGTATCCTGTGGATAAAGAGAAGAAAAGAGAGAAAAAGTGAGAGTTTTTACCCTTTTCTTTTGTTTGAAAATTATTTAATTTCAAGCAAGGAGATAATGCCACTAGATTATAAGGGATTAGTGGGAGTGAAAGAGAGCAAGAAGACTTTAGTGAGGAGAAGTGAGAAGAACAATAAAAGAACAGGATTCAGGAAGACAGAAGATAGTGATTGGCATTACATTTAACATTTTGAAGATTGTAGGTGGCAGGGAAGCAAATAATCAGATGGAAAGAAGTGTGAGAAAAGAAACTAATAGAATAGAACATATGGTTATATCTAGTTAGTTCAACAGCAAAATGGTGAGACCTAGTTGCCAATCTATTTCTACACTTAAATTCATGCAGTGAAGGCACTAAGGAGGAAAGCTCATCAGAGCAATTGCTATGAAAATATTTGTAGAAAAGACAGAGAAAAGCCATATTAAGTTGGTGAGAATATGACTGAAGTTGAGATGCCAAGTGAGGATCAATTACATTACAGGTCTTTCATTGAATTTTATCAAGAATCTCAAGATATATAGTAGGAACATCAGACATCAAATATAGCAGTAATATTCAATGCATGGATAAATGGTAGAGGATTCTGACAAGTAAAATTGTCTGGTACAGCACAGATAATCACTCCACTTGAAACTGCTTTTTGGCAATGCCATCTTGCAGTTTTTAAAGTAAGTTCTCTGGCAGACAATTGGGATAATCTCAGAATCTTATCACTCATTTTGATATCAAAATGTTTATTCAGCAAGTGCTTTTTATATTAGAAGATTTATAAGGAAAAACTATTTAACCCCAATATTGAAAAATTAATATAATTCATTTTTCTTTTATAAATTTTTCAGTTGGACTTAGATGTGAAATCTTATGAAAAATGCAAATTACTGTACATCCATCACACAAACACATGCACATATGCTTATAGATTCAGCTCTTTTGTCCCAGTTGTTTAAGAAAAGGTATTTATAGGAATGAATATCAAGTAAGTTTTTTTTTTGAAATTACCTAGTGAAGCCGGTAAAGACAATGGAAAAGAAAAAATGCAAAGAAATTAAAAGTCACCTTGTTCAAGTAGAATTTTTCTTGGTGCTGAAGATAATTATTTTCAGTTGTAGTTTTTCCAGATGAGCTTATTTAAAATTAAAGAGCATGGAAAATATCAGCATTGTTTATTTTTGCAGCAAATCAAAATAGCAAGCTAATAAGATTATGAGATTTAACTCCTTATCTATATTTATAGATAATTCAATAACTTGTATTTTGTTCTCGACATAGAAACTACTGTGTTTGTAGTTAGCATTTGTGTATGAAACTAAGCACTGATACTACAAGCAGAAATCATAAAATTTACAATCCAAACACCGATTTTAGATAAGAAAAATGTTATTATTGAAATTTATCAAAGCAAAAAACAAAACAAAACCAAAAACAACAAAAGAAAGTGATTTTAGATTAGGAAACAAAAATGAACTTGTCTCATTGTGATAAAAAAAGTACTGATTATGTATTTGTCGATATTTGTCCCTCTATTTCACACTACCAAATTTCTAAAGAATAAATGCTAGAAATGTAAAGTTCCCAAATATTTGAAAATGATAAAAAATGGCTGTACTTTTCTTGAATTGAGACATTTAAAAATTTTTAAATTGAGATATGAAAATGTACCATGATTTTTCATTGATATTGCAAACAGATACAAATTTTACCCTTTTTTTTTTCTGGTAATATATTTTGTGATATGTTATTGTTATATAATTCAAAACCTTAGATACTTGAAAATAAAAAAATACTCAGAACTGTTATTAAAACCAAGAAATAAAGTGTATGGAAATTCTGTGATGCACATTTGCAAGACTAAAATTGATCAGAGTAATTCATGGATTTTATTAATACAGAGGAAACAATCATAGAATTTTTTTTTTTACAGTAAATTATTAACCATAGTTAAATAATTCATATCTTACACTATTGAGCAATCTGGTAACAAACAAAAAATTCAGAAATTGCTAACTGGAGAAAATAGGAGAAGTAAATGTCTTATATTCAAACATGGTGGCTATCATTATATTAGGATGTATGAAGTCTGTCTAGATTTTAATATTAATGAAAAAGTAACCTCCCTCAGGCAATGGTGCCATAGTCACTTTCAAAGAATGCCTCTTTGGACCTCAAACATTTACCCCATCATTTCTTCTACTTTTCAAAACAGTCCATAAAGTCATCTTTAGAGATAATCATTATCTGCCTCATTGTATTCAGCTTAATCTTGGCCACAGTCTGATTTTAGCTTTTAGGAAAAACCAGGAGTTATAAGAATCAAAATTTGGACAGAGCTAGGCAATATGATGTTTTACCAAAAGAACTCTGGGCAGGATGACAGCCTGTGAAATACCCAAACCATCTAATTTCTGCACTTTCCATCCTGGATTGACTTTGATCACAACCAACATTTTTGGGTGACCTGCTTGTTGAAGGTATTAGTATGGTGGTATCTGCCACACAGAGTTTACCAACTCTTCTGTGTTAGGAAGAATAACGTGTTTTAGCCTTCCAGTAGCACACCGATACTAATATTAGCATTAATGTAGCCATTGATACACTAACACTGAATACGAATATAAAAAGACGAAATATGTGAGCGTAACAAACAAAACATTTAATATGGCAAACAACTTATGTACATATATTCAAAAGATTTACATATGTCCCAAAACAAACGATTGTCATTATTGTCCCAAAGGAATGAGGAGGTTTACAGAATGAAAATGAAGAAACAACATACCAACTTTATGGCCTTTGATTGTCCGCAGATAAGTGAATAGAAAGTACCTTTTTCTTTCGCTAGGTCGTGCACATGTTGACCAGTTTCCACGTGTGTGGACACTCTGGTGGTCAGGAAGGTAAAGAGGCCGTTCCTCCAAGAACGGAAGCAAAGACAAAAAAGGGGCCAAAACTCCCATGAGCTCAACCCAAGGGAAAACAACTGTGGTCTCACTATAAGTACCCCCTCCATAGACAGGTTCATTAACCTGCACTAGAGGTACAACTAAAATGTAACAAAAAAAAAACTTCACAACATATATTACAAATTTAAAGAAACATGGTTTTGCAATCGAATGAAAAAGGAAGAGTTCAATGTGGAGGAAGGAATATCCTCCAGTTATGGTTCTGCTGAACCCAAAACCTGAAAATGACTTATGTCAATAAATGTTTGGGCCATCTAACACGACGGCCAGATCTGGTCACAGTCTCTTTTACTACCTCTGGTGCTACTGGTGATGGAGGAGTCACTGAAGTGTCCATGTTCAGCCAGGTAGAGTCCAAAAAGGCAGGCTTTAATCTGTCCATAGTAATGCTTTGTGTTGCATTGTTAATGCTCACCATAAAATATTCAAATGTCTCTCAAGGACTTTGAAGGGTCCCCTATAGGCTGGCTGCAATGTGTGGGACTTAGCCAAGTCCTGCACAAAAACATGTGTGCATGTCTGCAGTAGTTTAGGCACATATATCTGCCTTTGAACCTGTGCAGAAGACTTATATGCCAAGTTTGCCATGCTCGCGGTAAGCCGATCAACGAACGAGGTCAAGTTCAAAATTTTTTGTGGAGGTTGCAGGAAAAACTGTCCTGGGAGTCTGAGTGTGGTGTCATAAACTATCTCAGTAGATGAACATTTAAGATCGTCTTTAACCACAGTACAGAGTCCCAGAAGGTTTTATAACCTGCGCACAATTTGGCAGGAACCTTCAAAAAAAATTCACCATCCCTAAAAACTGTCGCAACTTTCTCATAGTATCTGGCACGAAAAAGTCAGAAATGGCCGCCACTTTAGATGGAGAAGGTGAAACTCCAGCTGAATTAATGCGGTGACCTAGGAAAATAACTTCAGACTTTCCAAACTCACACTTTACTGGGTTGATAAAAACCCCAAATTTCTCAAAACGCTCGAAAACGAGCTGTAAATGTTTAATATGTTCTTCCATAGAAGAACTGGCTATAAGGACATCATCCATGTAGGCACAGACAAAATGCAAACCATGCTATACATGGTTGATAAATCTCTGAAAAGACTGTGCTGCATTTCTTAGTCCAAATGGCACATGCAGAAACTCAAACAACCCAAATGGTGTTGTTATGGCAGTCTTTGGAATATGTTCGGGTTCTACCGGAATTTGATGGTAGGTCTTGATAAGGTCTAATTTAGTAAATATGCACCTATCCTAAATGTTGGCCGTTACATCATGTATATCAGGAATGGGATAATGGTCAGGTTTAGTGGCAGAGTTGAGTGCACCAGGTTCCACCACTTTTGGGTACCAGGTGCAAAGGAGATGCCCAGTTACTCTTTGATGGCCGGATAATACCAAGTTCCATCATTTGGGTAAATTCCGCTTTCACCACACTCAATTTTTCCAGTGCCAGACGATGAGGATGGCTGTGAACAGGAGGACCGCTAGTAGCAATGTTGTGTGTTATATTGTGGGGTAAACTATCTTTGTGAAAAGCCGGTTTGGTAATGCTCCCAAACTTTTTTAAAAGTTCACAGAACATAGGGTTATCTTCTGTGTTAGCCACAGTAGGACATAATGGAAATACATTATGAATGGCTCCCGGCAATTGAGTATTTGTCTTAGGGTTTGTCAGACAACATCTGTGAACATCAATGAGAAGACCAAATTTGTGTAAAAAATCTACACCCAATATTGCCTTCTCTACATCCACAAGGACAAAGAAATGTGTGAAAACCCGTCTCAGACCCAAATTCAATGTAAGGCACCTCTGACCATAAGTCTGGATGAGCGACTTATTCACAGCCTGTAGGGTAAGTTTGTGAGGGCCTTTTAACTTGTCTGCCCTAGTAGCAGGAATTAAAGATATTTGTGCACCACTGTCCACAAGAAAATGTATACCAGTAGTGCGGACCAAAACAAATAGTAAGTGACAAACCTCTCCCACGCCGGTGCACCGAGTTGCCTCTGGTCGCCAGCCTAGGCTTTTCCCTGTTGCGAATTGAAGAAACAGGGGGGCTTACAATAATTGGCTCTATCTCTGAATTTCCTGTGTAAGTAACACATTGGGTCCTTGCTAACAGCTCTTGCACGACCTCTACTTTGGGAGCGGAGAATGCTAACCTTCTACAACCGTCTCTCTAAGTCTTCCATCCTAGCCTCTAACCTTCGTTGTGCCTCCAAGAGTCTAGCCAGCGGATCTGGCTCTTCCGTCTGTATGGCAGAAACGGGAGCAGTGCATCCCGAGGTTAGGTCAGCTACATTATCTACTATTTTAGCCAGCTTTTCAACGGATGCATCTTTACCCACTGTGGCTAAAACAGCGTGATACGCGGAGGGCAAATGCTGGAGAAAAATATGACGTATAATGCCATCCTCATTACCTTCTCCAGCTAGATGCTGCAAATGATGTAAAAATTGTGACGACTTGCTATCTCCCAATTGTTCCTCATGCAAAAGCTGTGACAATTTCTTTTGCCGTGACATAGACGTCCTCCAAACAAGTTCCTCTTTTAACTTGTAATATGGCTTGTCTTTCGGCGGAGAGATAATAATTTCTCTCACCTCTTGGACAGCTTCAAGAGGCAACTTGGAGACTGCTAAATTAAATTTTGTTTTCTGAGAGGTAATTCCTCTCAGTTCGCACTCCAACTCTAACTGTGTGAAAAATAAAGCTGGGTCTGCTTTAAAGTAGGCTAGGCTGACAGTGTTCACTGCCGACACTGTCAACTCTAGCAGTAAGCTACTGACCAGCCTGCCTCCAAGAGTGAGGGAGTCTAATGTTGCCGGCTGGTGCCAAATTCAAATACAGGATGGTAGAAGAAGCACACGAGGGAGAGGGAAGCCATGTTGCCATGTTATACAAGTCGTCATTCCTATATCGCAAATTATTTGTGTCAAAAGAAAAAAAACACTCTCTGACACATGAAGTTAACACTAACAGTTATTTTGCAAAAATATACTGACACGTTGGAGTCACCACTTATTAGTATGGTGGTATCTACTGTTGCAGCAGGCCGAGAGGTGTGAGTGCCAATCGACCGTACAACTAAAAAGGGGACACAAGGGCAAGGAGATGGCAATAGCAAAGAAGGATGACAAACGCAGATGGTCCGTTGTAGACGATGTAAATCGTGTCTTTATTTGCAAATGGTGGATGGTAAAAAAGACAGAGGTCGTTTGAACGGTGTCCGGACGATAACAGGCGCTAGACGTCAGTGGGCACTGGATAAGGTCGTCAGCGGGTGCTGGAATAGGACGCGGTACGTCAGTAAAAAACGCCCCAGGGGTGAGCTGTAAACTGCAGGAGTGAGCTGGAAGCGGTAGGAGTGCTGGAAGCCGTAAGAGTTAGCTGAAGGCTGCAGGAGAGAGCTGGAAGCTGCAGGAGTGAGCTGGAAGCTGCAGTAGTGCTGGAAGGTGCAGGAATGAGCTGAAGGAGCGAGCTGGAAGCTGCAGGAGTGCTGGCGTCACAGAGGGAAGGCAGTAGCGAAGAGTGAAGTGAGTGGAGTCTCGAAGAGTGGTGATCGAATGACATTGGGAAGTTAGCCCTTTGAACAAAACTGTTTGAACAACTGCTGCTGGGCTTGATCGACTTGACTGGGCGCGTCAAAGTCGCGAATCAGGGAGGCTTCCTGCTCCCCCCGGGCCGGCGGTATTTACTTGACTCCCACGAGGTCAAGATGTGACACAAGGTCGTTTTTCGTTGGGAATACTTGACTCCCACGCGGTCAAATCGTGACACAAGGTCGTTTTTTTCGTGGGAAAAACCCAAGCGTTTCCGCATAGGGTCACTGGTCAAAGATTGGTCATAACATGTCCAACATGTCCAATGTTTTGGTCATAACATGTCCAAGCTGGTCAAAGCTTAGTCAGCCAATGTTTTGGTTTAGGTCCTTTGCCATAGGTCCATACCAACCCTCCCCCGGCTATAAACCGCTGCGAAGTCTCGGGGATATAGGTATGACGGTTCACACAAGAGAAAGCGGTGACGCTAAACAAGTAAATGAATATAATTAATTCCGGGCCGTATTAATTACAGTCAAAAGTGTGTTCGGTGTTTGTTGACTGTATTTAAATTAATTTCGGTTCGAAATTAAAGGTCTTTTATTTTTGTTTAGTGGCGAAAATTGAGTTTTGTGTGTTTCTGACAGTTTGGAAGGATGTCGTTGCTATTTTTAGCACACAAGGACCGTGACCTTTCTCTATCGGCAGGCATAGTTGTTTAAGAAACGGTGGGAGTGGTGTTTGGGCACACTGCGACACTACCACACAGAGTTTACCAACTCTTCTGTGTTAGGAAGAATAACGTGTTTTAGCCTTCCAGTAGTACACTGATACTAATATTAGCATTAGTGTAGCCATTGATACACTAACACTGAATACAAATATAAAAAGACAAAATATGCGAGCGTAACAAACAAAACATTCCTGCCTTGTGTTTTTAATATACATGAAAGATCATTTTTAATAGTTTGCTTAACTGTTTACCTTGAAGAAAGCTGACATATAAGTAAATTGAAGATAGGGAAAATTGAGCAACTCCCTCAAGCTATGCACTTATTTACATCACTTTAATTTGATTAATGTTTCAAACTGCAATAATATTAAACATTTTATTGCTTTTCCTACTTTAAAATCTCTAAGAAGAAATATTTTTGTTTGGATGTAAAAATTCATTTTTGTCAGCAGCTCCAGGGGTTTGAAAACAAATTCATGTAATGATTTTAAAATAAACAAAGAATATTCTCTGATAACATTTCTATTACTTATTGAATACACAGGCAAACTTTTATGTAATTCAAAATTTGTTTTTTAAGAGATGGGTGGAAAAAAAGAAAAGATCTGCTATAAATCTAATTTAGGTGAATGGAATATATATACAGTATCAAGCAATATTTTTTTTAAATTGTAGTTCAGTATGTAATGTATGTTTGCATTACATATTGAGTATGTTTGCATTTTGTACTTATTTTTTTACAGAAGATTTCTAATGATAGTACAAATGAGATAGACATATTTAAGAAAGTTACTGCCACGATTTTTTCAGTTCCTAAGCATATATAGTATTGCCCACAAGTACACCTCATGTTTCTTAAAAGTTAATTTTCATCAAAATTAAATATGAGGGTTGGCTGAAAAGTTTATAGGCTGGATATGAAGGAGTGATGTTAAAACTGTGAAATCCTACATGCATTAATTTCAACTCTTATTAAAAACTGCATTGTTTCTTTCCAGCTAAATTGATATCTGACTGTTAAAAAAAAGACTCAAAAGTAACAAGTAATAACTTCTCTTGAAAATGGACAAATTTGGCATCATGATATTATCAAGTACCTACAGAAAAAGGGTTGAGCTCCCAAGGATATTCATGCTGACATAGTTGCTACATTAGGGAATGATGTTCCAGCATCATCAACAGTGCAAAAATGGGCAGCTGAATTTAGGAGGGGAAAACAGAGTCTTGAAGATGACCCAAGGTTTGGAGATCCTGTGACTGCCACCATTGACGAAAACATTGATCATGTTCACTACATGGTGATGGATGTCAGATGATTGACTATAAATAAAATAGCCAATGCTATTAGGATATCCTGTGAGACAATTGAGAATATTTTGCACAATGAACTTGGCATGATGAAGGTTTCTGTTCAGTGGATGTCATATCTTTTGACATTTGTCATATGTTTCATTCACTTTAAATGAAGTCAATGTTTCATATCTCACAGATTTTCCAACAATTTTGGTTCTCTCCTAGATTAAGCTAATTCTCTCAAAGAAATAGCACTGATAGAAGATATCTATTTTTGTCTGAATTTCTGGGATGAGGATTTATCATTATTTACACTCATTATATTTGGACTATTTTCCTTATCTTTGTTGTTTTTATCAAAACATCTTATCTGACCTTCATCAGGTGTATATTGAGCTGGGTAACTTACGGGGAATTCCAAAATAAACCTTTGATTTAATTGATTGGAAGCAGATTAAATATCTGTTCTTGTGCCACTTGCTCATGTCTAGGGATATGATCTATGTCTTATTTTATTTAGTACTGTTCAATTATTGCTTACCCATTTCCACTGAGTGCAAGTATACACTGCCCAACCCAGATTGAACTCATAACGACTATGTGACCAAATTCACAAACCAATGCTGTTACCCACTAGGCCCTAAAGGACAATTTGCTGGATTAAATATAGAGACTTAAGCCTAATGCTGCTTAATCTTCCTATCCTTATTTTTTACCATTTTGCCTTTTGATATAATAATCTAAACTGATTATTTTTTGTTTATGTTAGATTATTCAAGAGCAAAATTTTCATGCTACTGTTGCTATTTTGTCAAACTTTAGGCAAAAAGATAGAAATCTAAAGCAATAGAAATTTTTATATAAATATAATGAGTTGTTTTCCTCTAACTAGAAATTACTTTTGAATAAAATCAAATAAAAAATATGCATTTACACACACACATGCACACACACACACACACACACACACATACAGAATTTCTAAAATTGAATTCACATTTTATAATGTGTTTTGAATACTTGTTATAACACATGGTATAAATATAAAACAAACAATACTTTTACATCTAATATTTATTGTAAAATCACTCTTGATTATAAAGTTAAATTTAATAAAATTAACACAGGAGTAACTAATTTTTTAAAGAGTGATATATTCTAGAACATAAAAATATCTTCATTGATTGTTAATACTGTCCATGTACATATACTTTGGTGGTTAATATTTTTTGATTTCATTTACTTTTTCATAATTCTAGTACCATGTTAATATAAATTCTATTATTTAGATGTAAGCCTGTTATAATCCATATCTAAGGCCAATATTCCCCTGCAAAAGAAAAGCCATGACAAGATTAATGAGGAGTCATACGTTTTTGAAACAGCCTGTATTTTGAGATATTTAAAAATAAAACCTTTGTCAAATGGAATGTAATTAGTGTGCTGCAGCTAATGTATGGAAAAAATATCTTGGAAAGAAGACCAAGGTTTCAATTGTCTTCATTTAGAAATGTTTTTATTTTAGAACATATTAAGTAATTTTACATTGCTTATATATAGAAAAATTATCTTGGCAAGGAGAAGACCGAGTCTTGAGCTGTCTTCATTTAGAAAGTTTTATTTTGGAGTAGCTTAAGTAATTTTGCATTATGATGAAAATAAGCTTTCCCAGTCATCCTTTATGCAAAGCTCAAAGATTGGAGACATTTTATCAAACTAATCCAGTAATGAAGTTAAACTTTTATTTCTTTCTATAAGATAACAAAAATATTTTTGTTCAGTTTTTCAATTGCTCATTTATAAGAAAAGACAATGTAAAATATAGAATTTTGAAATATTCAATTTCAAATTTTTCTATATAAATCATATATTTGTTAGTGGAATTTATTGTGATGGTAAAATCTATGAATTTAAGGTTTTTGTGCAGCTTTTAACACAGATTTCACATCATTAATTAAGCATATATTTATAAACTTTTAATGTATATGTTAATCATAAAATTTAATATTTCTTTCCAAATGATATAATGACTGGCTACTCATTTCCAAACATATCCATCCACTAGGGTGGTTAGCCAATCCCTGTTTCAGATGCCTGATCAGGCAGATTTGTGTATGTTCAAAATCTACCACCTCTGGTTTATACTGCAACTATGTTGAGCAAACCTTAGTTACAGTTTCTTCGAGAGAGTATATAATCTGTTTTGATCAACAATTTGAACAAGGCCAGTACACTCAAGCCCTCAGTCACAATAACTGGTGATTTTGTGCTAACACAACCATCAACGGCTTCCAAACAGTTCTGTCTACCTAATTTCACTCACAAGGGTTGGGTCAACTCTAAATCGGATGTTTTGAATAGAGGGATGTTTAACTATTTGTTAGTGTAGTTATTTTATATCCACACAGAGTACCATGCTTTTGTTGACATATGCTAGACAAAGCAAATGTAGTAAATATCTTGTGGGTGTCTCACCCTGGTTTAATGGTTAGCAAGCAAAGCATACTTCCTGTAATAGGTTTGATATTTACTGGGAACACAATACATGTAGCATTATGCTTGATTAAACTCAGGTTATTAAATTTAAATAAAAGAAAAAACTTGAATTTAATTTTTTATTATACCTCCATAGTCTGGCTGACTGTGAAGGTGTCACAAACATCTTGGCAACTAGCTTCTTCCTTTTCTCTTTCTGATCAAAGACTACCTTGGGAAATAGTCCCATTGCTGTCCATTCTGGGGTATTGTCCTCCCATCTACTTGCTTCTCTTTTATTCTTGTACAATGCCTTACAAGATTATATTGGTGTGTCTACATCATAAGACATGCTTTGAACCTAACCATAACTTAACTGACAAGGTAAGTTTTTCTTTATCAGCTTTTCTGATTCATGATAAATTGTATAAAACATAAAATTTGTTTTGATGTCTTCTAAAAATAATAGACCAGCTTGATGATTGATTTGCATAACTGAAAACTTCCATGTCATTATTTTTAATAAATGTTTTTTTTACTTAGCAATTTCAAAAAATAGTTCTTGGGAAACATTTACATCATTTTATGTATGATTATATTCACTGAGGCTTTGTTTCTAATAAGGAATTAATGCCACATTTTATCAAGAATTTTTCCTATTATCTTAGAGGTTTAGGAAAATGGATTATTGGATAAAAATCATGTTTACAGTTGGACACTTATAAAAATGAATTTAAAAAATATTTTACTGATTGATATCTTTTATTCATTTTTAAAAAGTTTAAAAATGTACCTTAATTTGGATTAAAGAGGAAATGATTTTTATTATTTATGTAAATAATCATCTAAGAAAGCAATTTTGAAACAGATATACATCCCATCATTCAAAGGTGGAATACCATAAGATGAAAAGAAAATATACTTAATACTAAATTTGGAATCTTGACATTTTTGTGTTCATTTTAGTATACACTGTGTACTTCTAATACTAAATCTGTTGTAATTAAAGAAGAACAAGTATTACTTTTTGATTGATTGATTGCTTTGTTTTTACAGCTTATCAAACTTTATAAGGTTATTTAAAGCCAAAATATATTTTTGGAGTGTAAGAATTTTTTGGAGGTAATTAAGAACATTACTTGAAATCTTCTCTACACAAAAAGATATTCCCAAAAGAATAAATATTTTTTATTATGTTTTGTTTCCCTCTTTAGTTTGTCTATTTTCTCAACACTTTTTGGTTAGCTGTGGATTTCTTAACTTCATGTTAACTTTACAATATCAAGCACTATAAATCCAAAGACTGCTTGTTATGTTCCCTTATTACACTGATTTGTAACAAAATACATTTTGTTATTGCTGATATATATATTAATGGATTTTATTTTTTAATTCAATATATTTCATTTACTTCAAACATTATTTTAATGTATACCTGTATTTGAGTATTTTTTAAATGGTGTTTATTTTGACTACCAGTCTGCACACTCAACAAAACTTAAAGAAAATGTGCCCTTTAGCAGGATTCAAACCTACATCCTGCTAGATGTAATAAACACTGTTTAAAAAAAATGCAGCTCTACTCAAATACAGGTATCCATTAAAAAATATTTGAATATATATATATATATATATATATATATATATATATATATATATATATATATATATATATATATATTGTACATGCATGTTTAATGCATGTGTACATGCAATATAGGTATTATTTTTTTCATCTTCCATCCTTTTTTTCTGGATTTGCTTCTCAAAATTGCTCATTGGGTGGAGTAATTTAGTTCTGCTGAATGAGTGGATTCAGCTAAATTTATTGGGGAAAAGAATCCTCTTTGTATAATCTGGAATGAAGTGTGGGTTCCTCCTAATAAATGGAAAATTAGCAGATGTCATTAAAAGTAAATCAAATCTGGAAGCATTAATTCAAAAAGATTATTATTGAAATTCTGTGCATGGCTTTAAAGCACATAATAATAATAAATAAATAATAATAAATTAAAATATTGTCTGTGTGTTCACATATTTATTGAAATAGTGAGGCTACAAGCTAGTAGCTGTTTAGACAGGTAACTATATGAGTTGTCTGTATAATAGACTTCATATCCTGTATAAATTCCAAATATATTTCATCTTTTTTAATTTTTAAGTGAACAACAGTTGGCTTCTATAACATTTGTTATTTTTCATGTGATTAAATATATAACTTCCTGTACTATTATGGATCATTCTGTGTATGTAGGTGAAAGAATGAACAGTTTTACAAGCCCAGGGAAATTATATTATATTTTCCCTACAAATGGAGCAATGAGAACAGATTTTTCTTTATGTTATATACTGGGGAAAAATGTCTGATGACATTGAAACTAATGAGAAGCAAAGATAGAAAATGATTTTAATAAACTTGACTGGGCAACTAACTAATTCTAACAGTATTCAAGAAGAATATATATATATATATATATATATATATATATATATATATATATATATATATATATATATATATATAAAATATATAGTTTTATGGTATGCTATATATATGGATTAAAGTGATCAATATCAGGGATAGAACATATGATATGTAAATATCAAGTATAAGTATGGACATTGAGGTCAACACCCAGCAGCAACAGTTTGTTTCATGTTTAAACACAATCTTCATGGCCTGAAGACTGTTGTTTAAACATGAAACAAAATGTCACTGCTGAATGTTGGCCTCAATGTCCACTTATTTATATATCCTACTTTCTCAAACTCTGGTAGTTCAATCGCTTTATAAAATATAAGATATAGGTTGACCTCTTCCTGTCTGTTCAAGTTTTAACATAATTTCTCTCTGCCTATGACATACTGAACTAGAAGTATCATATAATGCATTCAGTGCTGATAACATAATCTTGCTAGCTGTTAAGTTTAGAATATTCCAAATATTTTGTTAGCTTTCTCACTGTATAGAAGAGATATGTTTTGTATTGACAACAAAAATAAGACAGAATTTTCATGATGACATGGATGACTGCAAATATATATATATTTTTTATTATATGAACAGAAACAACTATGCACAATCAGTTTAAGCCAAGGTTGAAAGCAAAATACTTGGTTCCTGTATGTTTGGAAAATCTCAAACAAAATTCCCAACAGTGTCAGTATGTACTATCATAAATAACCCCGAGGTTATCTCATCCTCGTCAGATAAAACTAAGCTCTTCATAATGAAATTTGCCTGTAACTCTACATTAGATGCCAAGGGTCACCCCTTACCCTTCTTCATGGAACAAAAAGTTTGTAATATCTCTATCACTGTGTAAATATATGTGATATATTATTCTATACATGGGACATGTGTATAGTTTTGTGTATGTATTAATGGTATAAAAGTCTCTCTGAGAACAAAGCATGTTTGTCATTTCTTTTCCTTTCAGCCATTCCATTCTGTCCATGAAATATGGTGTTATATCATGGATATAATAATGGCCATAATGGGTGAAATACAAATGGGAGAATAAAATTTTTTTCCATAGCTCTCTCCTACTATATTGGTGACCACAATGTGATATTATTTAACTGACATGTGATATTATCACCCATTAACTGTTGAACATGATGTATTTACCTCCATTAAAGTATTTATCTCCATTAAATTTATATATATGAGTATATTAAGCTTAAACATACTACCAAGACAAAGTAATTATATACTTTCCCATTACTAACAAGCTAATAAGATATTAGTAAAGACATTTACACTTACAAATCATGGTGTATAGAATATAAACAGAAAGCTTACAAGTGAACTTGTCATTTTAATTCAATGCTTGTTGCTTGGTTAATTGTTGCAACATAAAAATTTGTTCATTTTGTCAACTAATTTTTAACTATCCTGAATATTTAAAATATATGACACTACTATTTACTCCTGCCTCAATAGTAAATCTGGCATCACTAACAAAACTAACCTGGCTGTAGGTCTTGAAAATGACTTCCAATTTGTGGTTAACTGGGGCAAGAAGTGGCTTGTAAATTTAATGCCTCCAAAATGAAACTGTTCTCATTTACCCACCATAGAGAACCCTCCCTCCCTCCCATCAGAATGGCTGATGCTCAACTCCATGAGAGTGCCTCTCTGCATCTACTTGGTCTCATGTTGTCCACTGACCTGAAGAGGAAGAACTACATTGAATTAACAGCTTCATCTACCACAAGGAAAGATGATTCTCTATGTCACACCAGAAGGTTCTTCTTGCCTGAGTCCATCCTTCCTTTACAAATCAACCATTTGTCCTTGCATGGAATACTGCTGCCATATATGGTCTGGTGTTCTCGCTGTTCATGTCAGGGTCCTCAACAAAATCCAGAGACAGATATACAATGTGATAGGTCCCGATATGGCATCTTATCTACAGTCACTTTCTCGTAGACATACTGTGTCTTCCCTTTGTCTTTTCTACAAGTATTTTCATGGCAACTACTCTGTTGAGCTACTTTCAATGGTTTCCAAATTTACATGTGCTACTAGGTTGGCATCTCGGTCACTTTCACCGTCAAAACAACTAAATGTAGTCATCTCTTCTACTCCAACAGCTTCTTATCTCACACTTCCTGTCAGTGGAAACCCTTCCTCTTACTTGCTTCCCTGATAGCTATAATTTTCGAATATTTAAATGTAATGTCAATCGACATCTTCTGATGCTTTGATCTTGATCTCCATCCCTCTCTTTATCCTTTCCCCAAACACTCCTCTTTACTATTGCTCTCACTCTCTGTAAACCCTTGTGTGCTAGTGGTGCTCCCACCTTGCTTGGGATGATATGCTTAAAAAAAATACAAAGTGAGTTTCACAACCTTTTATATTGCTTTATGTAAAATTAGTCAAATCAAAGGAAAAAGTCAGTACATCACCCATTTCTTATGGTTGATATAATACATCAATGAGTTTAAAAAAGTGAACAATAATCAAAAATCAATAACTGAAACTAGTGTCCTTATTCTGTTTGCTTATTTTGACATTACAATATTTTGAGTTCACTTAGAAGGTGACACTTTCTTGCATTTTAAATTATTTCCAAGGTTGCTTTTATGCATTTGTCTTTTAAATTATCAATTTTCACATGAGATAAACTTAGAATTGATTTAATTTTTGAAACAAATCATTGCTGAAAGACATAAAATAAACAAGTATAAGGAGATTTATTAACAGTAATAAACAGACCACATCTGACTGACTGGTAGTGAAATCAAAGTCAGTTGCAAATATTTTTTATTCTTCAGAATAATATAAATAGCATCTTCTACCTGCTGTTAATGTTTTAAAAATCATCCTTGAAATTAATAGGAACAGTCAAGAAGACTAACATTGAACATTAATTTTAATAAAGGATTGCTTGAAGCAAAACAGTTGGCCTGTTTCCCACATGTCCTTTGCAAAATCCAAACTAATTCAAGTAGCCACAGACTGAAAAATATTTTTCATGGCTTAAGATAAGTGTAAACAATTGCTGAACATCATAAAAATGGGGAAATATGTGGTGGAAAAAAGGGGATTGTATATTGTGAAAATGAACAGTGACTTACTCAAGCATTCCCTTTATTATTGGTGCACAACATTTATCTTATTTCCATAAGCTTATGGCTATAAGTTGATAGCACTTATCTTTTTATATTACTACAACTACAAATAATACTACTGATGTATGTAAGAACCAAACAATATCAACAAATAGATGCGATTGAGAAAAAATACAAAATAATCTGCAACTGTTGCTTCTAGTAACTCAAATGTTAAAGTAGTTGCCATATATAGACAGGCTTCCAAAAGTAAAAGAGATTTCAAGTCTTGCTGAGAGTTTTTCCTCAATCAATGCTGTTTACTAGAAATTGTAGAATGACAGTCTGAGTAGGTGCAATTATAAGCAGCTGAAATGAAGACAAAAGAAATACTTGTAAAAAACTAAAAATAAAGAACAACCATTTTGATGATAAAAACAGAAGTTGCCAAAAGCATTCAGCAGCAGCTAAAAGAACTATTATGTCATATAATTTTGTTTTAGGTGGCCCCACAGGTAAAAATTCAACATTTGGGGAACATGCAGGCTATGGAACCAGTTTTCCCCTATTTTGTGGAGTAAATAAGACACTCCCAGTAACACAAATGAACTAGGCAAGACATCATAAATAAAGAACCACAGTGCACCACAGGAAGTCCATTGGAGTCAGAGAGAATTCTAATGACATCACAGCAAGTAGCCTAAGCAAGACATAATATTATAACCACTAGGAGTGAGTTATAACTGGTGACAAGGAATGAAAGCTCAAATGGAGTAGGAAAAAGTACTTTTTGCTTCAGCACACATGATAACAGTGGTGATTAGAACCAGATTGGTTAAATTTTTTTCTTTTTGGTGTGTATAAAAAAAAAAAGAAAAAAAGAAGGAAAAAACCAGAAACAAATATTCTTTAAATATGGAAGAATTATTAGCCCAAGTGGTAAAAATACAACAGCAACAACAGTAGTTGGTGGAACTCCAGAAATAACAAAATTTAATTGAAATAATACAGAAGAAAACTGAAAATTCCCCAAGTCTTTTCACTTCCAATGTGGTGGCAAATGCTATATCTGAATTCACATACAATTCAGATGATGGAATTACTTTTTCTGCTTATTTTAGGAGATACAAGTAAATTTTCAGAGAAGAATGCAGTGACTGGGAAGATGAGAAAAAAACAAGACTTTTGTTGAGAAAATTAGCACTGGTGGAACATAAAAGATACTGTAATTTTGTACAACTGAAAAAAAAGAACCAAGAGAAATTTGCTTTGAAGAAACAGTAAATATTCTGACTAAAACTTTTAACAAGAAACGTTTGTTATTCAATACTCATTGGAAGTGTATGAATCTGATGAAAAAAGACAAAAATTTTATCATATATGCTGGAATCATTAACAAGGAATGTGAAAGATTCAAATTAAATGAACTGACTCCAGATATGTTTAAAGGGTTAATTTTGATTCAAGAGTTAATGCAGAAATATGTGTTAGAATTCTAATGAAACTGGAACAAAATCAAAAACTAACACTACAAGAAATATTGGATGAATGTCAGAGAATCTTAAATCAGAGAAGAAATTGAAGCAAAATGTGCATACATAAAAGCTAAAGAAAAATGTGGAAAAAGGAAAATTAATCCATGTTTCAGATGTGGAAAGTTACATGTTGGAGTTGACTGTCCCTTTAAAAAGTGCTACAAGTGTGGAAAACTAGGACATAAAATGTCACACTGTAAAACTAATGCAAGGAAAAGTTCTCATGGAAAAGATTTTGTACATTTTCTTTGGTTTTCTGTATGTGAAAATTAATAATGTAGATGTAAAAATACAACTAGACACTGGTAATGATACCACAATAATCAATGAAGCCACTTGGAAAGCAAACAGAAAACCTATATTAAAAAGAACTTTGAAAATCGCACATGGTGTGTAGGGTAAGAAATCAATTTTTATTTTTGAAATGACTTGTAACATTTCATTTCCTAACATGTGTAAAAGCTAAGGCTTATGTATTAAAAAATACTACAAACTTATTTGGTACTGACTGGATGGAATTATTTGAGTTGTGGGATTTACCTATAAATAATAAATATTTATTGCAAAACAAAAATGTAAGTGGACAGGCTATCAATTTAGAAAAACAGTGTGAAAATATAAAGGAAGAATTGAAAAAATGTTTTCTGTATGTTCTGTTGGATGAGTTGGGTTGGTGTTCCAAAGTCAAAGCAAAATTTCAAGTGAAGAATGGGTTGATGCCAGTGTTTAAACTGAAACATAGTGTGCTGTTCGCAGCATTGGATCAAGTCAATGAAGAATTAGACAGACTTGAAAAAACAGGTGTAACTGAAAAGAATGACCATTCAAAATAGGCAGCACCAGCAGTGCATGTAAAGAAAAAATAATAAAATTTGTGTTTGTGCTGATTTTTTGACAGGGTTAAACAAACGTTTAGAATCCCATAAGTACCCATTACCAAATTCAGAGGAAATTTTTGTGAATTCAAATGGTGGAAAATTCTTTTCAAAGCTAGATCTTCCTGAAGCATGTTTGCAAATACAGGTTGAAGTAGAATATTCAAAATTAATAACTATAAATACGTACAAGGGATTGTATAAATTCAACTGACTTCCTTTTGGGATAAAAGTGGCTCCAGCTATATTTCAACAAGCTATGGATACTATGCTTGCAGATTGTGATTTTGCAGTTGCTTATCTGGATGATATATTAATTAAAAGTGTATCTAAGGAACAGCATATTAGGCATGTGAAAAGAGTTTTTGAAAAAAATACGAGAATACAGATTAAAACTCAGTGAGGAAAAGTGCGAATTCTTTTTGTCTAAAATCAAGTACCTAGGACAAATCATTGACAAAAATGGTCATTAACTAGATCGATTGAGGGAAAGTGCAATTAAGAATATGCCTCCTCCAACAAACATTACTAGATTACAAACATTTCTGGGACTAGCAAATTATTATCAAATCTATATACCTAATATGCAGAATTTGAGAGCTCCACTGAACAATTTGCTTAAAAAAGGCGTAAAGTGAAACTGGACTGATAAGTATCAGAAGGAATTTGAAGAAATCAAGAAAATACTAATGTCAAAAATATCATTAGCCCACCACAATCCAAAATCAGAAATTGTATTGGCTTCAGATACTAGTGACTATAGTATAGGAGTAATAATTCTACATAAATATAATGACAGTAACATGAAAGCATATGCTTTGTGTTTGCTACTACTGGTTGATAAAATAAAGTCAGATTCAAAAAGAGGAATTAGCAATAATATTTGCAGTGAAAAAATTTCACAAATTTATACAAAGAAGGAGTTTTCATTTACAGACAGACCATCAATCTCTGTTATCAATTTATGTTTTGAAAAAAGGAATTCCTACACATACAGAAAATAGATTACAATGCTGGGGTACTAACTCATTAAATTATGATTTCATGATGGAATACCAACCATCCAAAAAATTAGGACATGCTGAGGGTTTATCAAGATTGATACCAAAACATACTGAACCATTTGAGGACACTGTTATTGCAGCATTAAAAAGTGATTAAAAATGTATTATGTAATGTTGTACGCAAACTACCAGTTACTCTAGAAGAAATAAAAGTAAAAGCAGAACAAGACATGTTTATTTTGAAAATAAAAAACCAACTAAAAGAAAGTAAGAAAGATAGATGATTTTTAGAACATAATTCAGACCTGATGCTTGCTATGTGACAGAGTACTGACGTTTGTACAAAAAGTAGTAATGCCTCATATTAAAAAAGTAGATATTAAATGAATTTCATAATGGACATCTGGGAATTTCAAGGATGAAATCTCTTATGAGAAGCTAAATATATTGGACCAAAATGGATCAAGGCATTGAAAAATTAGTAAAAGCCTGCAGAGGTTGTGGTCTGGCAGTAAAATCACCTACCACAAAATTACAATATTGGCCAAAGACAGATATTTTGTGGTCAAGACTACATATAGATTTTGCAGGTTCAATAAATGTCCAATAACAATTATCATGTGGTAGTGGATAGCTTTACTAAATGACCTGAAATTTGTAAGTGCAAAAACCATTTTCCATGGTTACAGTGATTTTTTTACATGAACTTTTTGCAAGATATGGCATTCTGGATGCCATAGTCTCAGTACACAATTCACTACTTATGGATTTAAAGAATTTTGTAAAATGTTCTCAATTGAACATATTACTACCCTGCTGTATCGCTCACGGTCAAAGAGACATGCTGAATGGTTTTGTGGGTACTTTAAGAGAGCTTTGAAAGAAAACAAATAATGAAAAAGTGAGCAAAAAACCATACAAAAATTCTTGACGTATACCAGATAATGCTGAATCCCAATACACAGACAGGCATGTCACTGGCAAAATTGATGTTTGCAAGAAATTGGTGTTCAACAAATTGTTATCAGGTCAAAAAAGAATAAGAATGCATAACAAAAAGGACACAAATTTTTCCAAAATTGGCAAAAAGTATTTTTCAGAGTATATAAAAATGGAAAAGAAATGTGAGAAGACACTGTAATGAGGTCACAAATTGGAAAAATGATATATACAGTAAAAGGAATAAAATGTGAACACAAACGGCATTAGAATCAGTTAAAGAAAAGGTTTACTGAAGAAATGCCCGCAAGAAAGGAAGAATCTATACAAGTACTGTATGATGCTTTTGACATACCAGCACCACAAGAATTCATTGAACATGTAAGTAGGATTACCAGAAAAGGAAATGTACAGAAAAACAGAGGTTGACCCAAAATGAAAGGAATACAAAGGTCATTACATGGCAAACTCACCAGAAAGAGGAGGGAGGTGAATATTAAGAAATAAAATAAAATATTTACTAGTGAAAAAAAGTCTCAAAAGGGGGATGTTATGGAATAAATAAGATACCCCTGGTAACACAAATGAACTAGGCAAGATGCCTTAAATAAAGTTCATTGGAGTCAGTTGGAGGGAATTCTAATGACATCTCATCATGCATGAACCACAGACATCTTTGTATTAGCAGGAGTACATCCTCTAGCAGGTCTGGAAGCGTGTTCAAAATAAAATCCTTGTAGATAGCTCCTGTAAGATATGCTGGGAAAACGTATGGACTTACAAGATAGTCACCTACAATTCCAGCTCACACATTAATCATATACTGATGCTGGTGTCTAGCCTGTATTGTACTATGGAGATTCCAATCCACCCACAAATGTTGGTTGTGTAAATTTGTTATTCCATCTCTTCCAAATATTGCCTCATCCATAAATAAGACTCAAGAGACAAACAATGGATCAGCAGTTTATGCAATAAACCTTGGCAAAAGATCCTGCACACATTGCAAATTATACTGATACAGGAGCTGTTCTTGAAATAGCCTACATGCTGTACTATGAGATGTATGACATGCTAGGGCCACTTGATGTGTGCTGATACCTGGATCATCTCTGACAGCCTATAGAATGTGTTCTTCATGGTCAGGCATATGAGCTGATCTTGGTCTTCCTCAATCCATAGTTTGTGGTGGCATGGATCCTGTATCAGGAATGATAAGCAGCAACAAAGGTTGGATGACTTAGCTGTCTCTGGTCTGGAAATAAATATAACCTAGTCTACATAGCAGCACAGTGCCATCTACCCTAAACTTTCTTTAAACTTAATAACTCAAAAGCAAAGAATTTGCAGACATATGTTTATATGGACTTTTGTGCTTGTTTTGATGTGAGGACCATAGTTTGTAAAAGTATTTTTGATACACCCTGTATATATTTTGTTGAATATGACAGACAAGAAAAATTTGATTAATTTTTTATTTAGTTTTTCCAACATTCTTACATTTTTCCATTTGGTGGGAGTTTTAATGTGAAAATCTTTTGACAAATCTGTTTTTCATTAAGGGAAATTTTCCCCAATCAAAGCATTTGCAATGATTGAAAAAGATAATAATCAGTTGGTTTACAGTGAATATGGCAGATGGGGTAGAACAGAACAATTGAATTCCAAATGTTTTTCTATGTTATTCTCGCTGTATGTGCCCTATTCTATTGATGAGCACAGGGCACTTTTCAAGCAAACTTTAAGCTGTTAGACATGTGCACAAAATGTGCATTTAGTGTTTTAATGCATTTTAAGAACTCTCAAGGAATAATACCCTGACAATCATCCCACCACATGCACAATATTACCTATCTTCCATGGAGTGGTGATCTTGGGATTTGTTATGGAAATTTATCCTTGTCCATCCACTGACTTTTGCATTGAACATTGTCATATGTAATCCATTTTTCATCACCTGTTATGATATATTTAAGGAACAGTTAGTTATGATGATATATTTGTTATTACATTTGGTTTCCCAAAAATGGAAATTACTTATGATTCAACCTAATAACATTTTAAATGCCAGAGATATACAAATTATATTGTTATTTAATGCAAATTTTATGTTAATATATAGTTTGTAAATTATTGTATTCTATTGCAAATGCATTTATTGCAATTTATAAGTAAGTAATGCAAATATATGTTATGTAATATTTATGTTATATAACAAAAGTAAAAACTTGAAAATAAAAAGCAGTACACATAATGTATAAAATATAATGTTGCCAAGAGTAATAGAAAGCAAATGACATTTATATTGCTTATAAGAAATAAAATCTTGTAAAATCTTTAAGATTTGTTGAATAGAGATCCTTTTTTGAAGCTGTAAAATCTATGATACATAAGGATATAGTTTGCTCATAAGACCTTCTATTCAGAAATTGCAAAGAATACAATGAAATACACAATCAAAATATGAACCATCATATACCAAATGAAGATTATATTTTATTTTCACTGGTCTTTTTTATACTACTGCTTACTCAATACAAGGCCCAAGAGCCATTCAAACTAATGAGTTATTGATTGAGGTTGTTATAAGAGTGTAAAGAGAGAAGGTAAGAAGTATATTTTATGAGGATATGTAGGATAGATAACAGCTGATTCTAGACTTGAAGAGGTTAAGTGTGTAGTGGTTGAGGAAGCATCTTTCACAAAGTGGCATTTCTGTTAGAGAAGGTGTTTGAAAGGAACTTCCTCCTTACCAAATGAATACAAAGAGATTGAGGAATGAAGGAGAGTGTCATGGTGGGTCTTAGCTGTGAAGGTATGAACTTGTAGAACTGAGGAATGAAGTACATGTGAATATTTACCATGCAAATAGTGATAGAGTAGTGAGACACTGGCATCAATTCATCTGTAGGAAAAGGGTTGCAGGGTGTAAAATAATTAACCATCCACGAGACCACATAACCATTTTTGAAACATGTCAAGAATGTACAATGAGGATTAGGCAGTACCAGCCCAGATATGGCAGCAATACTCTATTTTTTGTCTGGTCTGACTCTTGTCAAGCTAGAACATTGCAGTAGGAGTTAGGTACTTTTTGAAGTGGTACAAGGAATCAACCATTCTTCCAGCATTTTTAGAAATGGTATGAATATCTAAGTTCTACTAGATGTTCAAGGCAAGGAACCTCATTGAGAGTACGACCACTCATCAAGACTGGAACAAATTTAGGGTCTGCTCAGTGTTGAGGAAATGTTACTAGCTTTGTTTTGGAGGTATTGAATGATTTAAGCCTGTCTTCACCCTATTGAGCATAGGTGAGATCAACTGCCAAGCTCTTGTCCTCTAGATGTTTAGAGGTGCATCCAAAAATTATGGTATCATTTGTATATGTTTTAACTAAAGATCTGAGAATGTTCTTAGACAGATCGTTAATATAAAGCGGAAAGAGGGTAGGACTGAAGAGAAAGCCTTGGGGAATGCCAGTATTGATCTTCCACGCTTCAGAGGACTGGCTATTGTTTGAGCAAATTGGCATAAACAAGACTGGAAAAAGAACATTGCAGAATGATGCACATGATTGTAATAATATTCAGTTCTCTGTCATGAATATCAGATGGCAAAATAGCCAGTAAACATGTCAGGAAATATCAAGGGTCTAACAAAGGGAAGAGAAAAGCAGAAAGCAAATCCTGCAAAAGGTCAGATTTATTTTAAGATGTTTATTAAGCTGGTCTCAGCATGTAGAAACAAAAGTTATCGACTTTTCCAGATTACTTAAGTTGAATGAGTGTCCAAAAATAAAGACATTGTCATTTGTATTATTGACTCATTATTATATAAATTTTGCCTATTTTTGATGACTAAGTTTGACTTCAAACTTAATATCTTTAGTAAGTAATATATACCTACAAATATTTAATATACTCTGTGTTTAGTTTAAATTCAAGTTTAAGCTGCAAGTGGGTTTTCTGAATTTGTGACTGTTTGACTGGCTAGTTACTGTATGATTTGGCTTCTTCCTTTACACCTAATAGTAACAAGAGAAAAAGCCTAGAGTTGAAAAGTAAATCAATAAGCCATTTTGCAGATAACAAGCAAAAGATTTATAAAAATATATATACAAAGATAAAGAGTTTTTAATGAACTCAGAACTTGTGAAATGTTTGAATAAGACAAAATCTTGAACAACATTCATTTCTTTGCAATTGTTGAATAACCGAGTAGGATAATGAATGAATCAAAGTTTTTGTAGGTATTTAGTAGAATGTTTGCTTCTATTAATTTAAAATGCCCCTGGGTGATTAATTTTTTGTGGTAATGATGTTGTATGCTGAAAATTCACTTACTTGTAGTTATATTCTGCAGAATGTGAATTTTCTGCTGAGTGAGATGATTCCATGTGATGTACTCCCAATGTACACTGATGAATTGATTTTACAGTTCCTTTACTTCCCAAAAGAGGCTTCAGAGAAATTTTTCTGACACAGACAACTCTGTTCTCATTTTTCAAAAATGTAATCTACCTTTTTCTGATCAGCTGGAACATTTTTAATTTTATTTGAATTTATTTTTAGGCTGGACAATTACAGTGTTTCTATGATAGTTTTTTTTAATATATAAAGGTAAAAAAAGGATTTCTTTTTATTTATAATTCAGAAGTGATTGTGTTCATTTCCAGTTGTTGTAAATTTATAATCTGATTTCTTAAAATGTTTTTAAATCATACAAAAATGATGAAAGTAATATTACTATTATTATATATGACTGGCAAAAAGTTTGGGGCCACCATGCATTTCTTTAAAAAACACTTTAAAGTGAGATATTTTTGTACTTTTTTTAAAAGTAAACAAAATTTCAGAAATTAATACAGGAATTAATCTAAATGTTTATGCCGCAGTATTATTTTTTTGTATTTTGTTATCATGTTAATAACAAATGAATAAGAATGATATAAAACAATGAGGTAAAAGCAATAGGTTTGAACAATTTCTTTATTGAAACTGTTATCTTTTGTTTAATGTTATTAGGAGGTAGTGTTTATGGTGAGTATTAGTAAAAGGTAATGACAGTATACAACATCTCTGGTCTTTCAAAGAATTTTAATTTTTTTTAAATTATGCTGAAGACCTTTTAAATTTATTATTGTCATATTTTATATCTTGCTGGGACTTTTATTATCCTTCCTCGTGTGGTATTTTGTAATTTAGTTGATATATTTTTACTAAATTTTCTTGTTTATTTGTTTTGTTAATGTTTTTGCATAGGCAAACTGCATTTTTGGTGTATTGGTTGTTGATTGTTCTTTTGTTTTTAGATGTCTTCTGTTGCACTTTTTGTGTGTACCTTCTTTGGTAGCTACTAAATATGAATGAGATTTGTCTAGTTTTTTTATTATTTTTCCTTTTCTTTTTCAATTTTCCTGGAGCTTTATGTATACATTATCATCTGGTTTTAGCATTTATAGTTCTCTATGTCAGTCTGTATTTTTGTTTGCTTGCAAGTTGTATGTAGATTTACTATGTTTAATATTAGGAAGATTTGTGCATAAAGTCTTCTTCATTAGTTGTTCTGATGGTGAAGATTGATTGTTCTTTAAAGAAGTTGTTTTTAAGCTAAGGCTAGCATAACTAAGTAGGGGTCTTGCTGACTTTCAGATACTTTCTTAAAGTGTCTTTTTGATGATCTGTCTCTTCCTTTCTGCTAATCCATTTGACTGTGAAGAGTTTGGACTTGTCATGATGTATTTGAAGTCCTATTCTTTTGTGAATTTTAAAAAATCTGCCGACTTGTATTCTGGACTGTTGTCACTGATGACTATTTGAGGAATGCCGAATTTGGCAAAAATATTCCTCATTTTTTTGTTTATTGTGGTTGACTCACATTTTTTTAGTTTATATATATTGAAACACCTACTTGTATAGTCTATAATTACAATGTATGATTTATTATAGAGATGAAAGATGTCTGTTGCTACTTTGGTCCAAGGGATTATTGAGGTATAGTTAATCAATGATTCAGCTGCTTACTGGTTCTGATTGCCTATGCAGTGTGTGTGTGTGCTTACCATTTCCTCGATCTGGCTGTTTATATTTGGCCAATATATCACCTCCTTTGCTTATGGTGTGCATTTTTCCATTCTTAAGTGTCCAGTGTGGATCTTCTGTAATGCTGCCTTTTGTAAAGAGTAAGGAAATATTATTCTTGTACCTTTCAATACTAATCCTTTTGTAACTGATATTTCATCATGAATAGGCATGTATGGTGAAATTGAGTTGGGTACATTTTTATTTTTTGTAGGTCATGCTGTTGTTGCATATTACATTAGAGTTTGTAAGATTGGGTCTTTACTTGTTTCTTTTCTATTGCATTTGTGATCACTGTATATTGCTTTAATGTAGTATGAATATATATGTTCATTTCTGTATCTGTTATTTCTTGAGTGTCATCTGACAGAGATGCACATAATTGAGACCAAACTCACATTTCTGTAATGCTAATAGAAATCTTTGAATTCCTTTGAGATTGATCTCTTGAATATCTATTTTAATGGCTTGTGATCATTTTCAGCGATAAGATGGTGACATTTATTACAAGCAAATACTATACTTAATGTCTCAGTTTCAATAGGATAATAATTTTGTTCCATTGTCATTGTCACCCTTGATGCTTACGATATTGGCAGCCACATGTTACCATGTTTTTACTGTAATACCACGCCTAATCCTTTTTTACTTGCATCTGTAGTCATTTTTGATTACAGAATTGTAAGATTGGGTTGTTTGTAATCATTTGCTTCAGTTTTCCTATAACTTCTTTCTAAGGCTTGTCAAATGACCAACATACTTCATTATGAAGGAGCTTTCACAATAGTGTAGTTATTTCTGAGTATTTAGGTATGAATTTACATAGGTAATTTGTCATCCCTAAGAATCTTTGTAGATCTTTTTTATTTTGAGGGTTGAGTATTTGCGTAATTGCTTTTATTTTTATGGATCTGATTTTATTCCTTCATGTGTGATTAAGTGACATATGCTATTTGTTTAGTTGCAAACTTACATTTTAATTTATTTAATTTTAATCCTGACTTTTGTAGTCGACTGAAGACTTGATTTAATATTTCTATGTACTCCTCAAGTGTGTCTGACCATATTATTATGTCGTTTTGGGAATACCTTGTATTCCTTCTATTATTTTCACTATTTGAACTTTGAATACCTCACTTGCACTGTGTATTCCATATGGCAAATGAATAAAAGAGTATCTTGAATTGAATGTTAGGAGTTTTGAACTTTCTTCATCCACAGTATGTGCCAATATACATTTGATGCATCTAATTTTGTAAAGCACTTTGGATTAATCATTTCAACAAATATCTCTTCTACTGCAGGCAGCTTGAGGTGCTCTTGTTTTACCGCTTTATTCAAGTTTCTAGGGTCTAGGCATAATCATAGTCTCCCACTTGCTTTTTCTACTATTACTAAGGAGTTTCACCAGTCTATAGGTCCCTGTACAGGTTTTATCATTCCCACTTTTGTCATGTTTTCCAGTTCCTTTTTTAGTTTTGGTTTTATACCAAATGGAATGTTTCTCGGAGGATTTATAATGAGTGTTATTTCTGGGTTACTGTTATGTTGTGCGTAAATGGTAATTTGCTTATCTCCCCAAAACAGTCTTCATATTCTTGTAATAAACTTGGTATGTCTTTTTCATTTATTTTTCAAAATTCTTTTTATTAACTTTAGCTTTTCAAGTGCTTTTGCATCAAGGACAGCCTTATTAGCAGTATGTATTAAATTTTTCTATCACCACTTGTAGATCGTTCCTCTGGTCTTCATTCTCAAATACAAATGTTGAGTATATATCTCTGCCTTTTGATCTTATACAAGTTAAGTGAATTGAGGTTATTTCCCCAGCCTTCATATCCAATTCTGTAGCTTGTAGGTATGAATTGATCATGCCATTTTATCCATATTTGGGCTACGTTTTCTGCAGTGAAGTTCCTTTCTTTTGGATGAGGTAGAAATTCCATCTCTTTTCTTTTGTGTATCCTGGATTGTGGGAATTACTAGTTCTGTGCTTCTGACACCATTTTGTATTTTGTTATCATGTTAATAATAAAGGAATAAGAATGATATAAAACAATGAGGTAAAAACAATAGGTCTAATGTGAAAACTTTATTGAAATTGACATCTTTGTTTAATGTTATTAGGAAGTAGGAGGTAGTGTTTATGGTGAGTGTTAGTAAGAGGTAATGACAGTGTGATGTGTGTTCTTAGTGCATATATCTATTGTACATTTAACGATTCAAAAAAACAATGAAACTCCATATGTGGATCAACAAATAAATATATATTGCAATATAACATACAAAACAATCATGCAATGAAGTGTAATGATTAAGGAGAAAAAAGTTGTTCCCCTTTAACTGTATTCTGATTTATGGTTGAATGTTCGAAAGTGTTTCTCTTGAATAAGAATGTTCAGGATTCTATGTTGAATAGAGTTTGCTGTTAGAATAATATACAGTTAATTAAGAAATGTGTTGTTTAGAGAAATCAACAGAGTTCTGGTTCATGAACTTGGCTGAGTCACAGAGAGAGAGATATGTATAATGTCTTACAAAAATCTGTGTCTGTGTGTGCATTTGAAATGTTGTGAGCAAAGTCATAGATTTGTGTGGACAGGCAAAATAGCTGGACTCTACTGGTGGCTTGTGGCAAAATTGCTTCTTTTAAAGGTACTAGTAGGCTCCCAGCAAAAATGTGGGAAAAATTGATTTAGTATTAAAATGTTTGATTGGTTAAAATTTGACCAATTACTGATTTTGTATCAAAGAAACATGTGAGCAAGTTCACTACCGAAAAATTCAAAGTGATGACTGTGATTGCTAAATTGTCTTATAGAAAAGCAGTATTGATTTACTAGCCAATCGCAGATGAATAAATTGTGGGCGTGGAAAAGCATAGCAGTCGCTACAACCATATACAACAATTTCAGAAGGTTAGTTGAAATTTTAAAAAGTATGAAGAGGACTGTTGTATATTATTTGGGAGATATTACCTTGCAGAATGCCTTTTCATAAAATACTTGCATAATTATTTATATAACAGTTCAGTATTGTCAGTGATACATGTATTAATTTTTTATCATATTAATCCCCACTTTTTAGATGATTTCCATTGCACAAAATATAGATTAGGTACTAAAAATATGTTTAGGTAAAAAAAGTAAAACTGAGTGAGCCTTTAAGCATTTAATTTTATCTCATACAACTACAAATATTTAGTTTGTTAGTGCAGAAAAAGAATCAGGTGGAAAAATTGTGGCATAAATGTGGACTTTGTGGGTAACAGTAAGAAATATTAATATCATATCTACATATAATGAGTTCAAAGGTTATTGTTGTTGCTGTTGTTAACTCTGTAGCCTCACCCATGGAGTTTAGAGCCAAAACATTCACATTCTATGAATTCAAATGTAATTGTGCTAAAATCCATCTGTGCTTATTCTTTCATTTTCTTCTATCCTAGAGCCAGAATTTGCTATATCACTAGAAATGAAACCATGAGAGTATGAATAGGTGTTAAAAAGTTAACGTTCTCTTTTAGAAAATATGTGTGAAAAAATTTTTTTCTTTCTGAGACAATTTTGGTTCACAGTAGTTTGCGGGAAGGGATAAAGTCAATAAAATAATTTATTAAAACTTGAATCTTGCCAGCCTGCATGCAAAGATTCTTGATCAAGGAGTGGAGGGGGTTAACTGAAGGTGAAGAAAAGAGAAAGAAAAACAGAAGTGTTTTTCTACTACAATAAATTGTTTTGATAAACGTGATTTTTTTAACCAATCGCTACTCAAGCTGATTGAAATCTCAAATACTTGTACTGGCTGCCAAAATTTGTTGGGTAAATTGGAGCCAACCTTTTGCTATAAAAATCCCTGCAATATGACCATTGCCAGCAGTAGAAGATGAAACATAGGGGAGTAGTAAACATGATGTCAGAGGAGTGGGAGACATTGCCTTCTAAAAAAACGTCTGAAAACCTGAATGAGCAGCTGCAAATACCCACTCCTCAACAAAGTCTTGACAACCAAATTATCATTTTCATGACAGAATTAAGTCTTATTTTCACACCAACTATTGTAACAAAATAGTTGTTTTCTCATCAGAATATCAAGTACTGTTCTGAAAACAACACTTTATGTTGAAAACTCTGAAGGCATGAATAGATTTTGTCATGACCTTTGACAACTCACATCAAATCACAAGAACTATTAAGAACATTTGCATTTTATACCTTTAAGGTAAATATGCCCTTTTAAGTGGGTTTGACCTCACTAAAACCCTTTTATTGTACCTTCATCATGGTAATTTGCATTGTTTTGTATTCACTGGCATTTCTCTTGTAATATCGCATGTTATTTGATTGATATTGATTATAAACTTGATCTTTTCCCCACAACTACCATTAAGCCTTATTTTAGAAAAAGTAAGTGACTTGTCCAGGAATTTATTACCCGCTTTTCTGGGTGACAAACCGTCAAATTTGTACATCCCTAATATTTAGTAAAATTTTCTTTTATTTTAATAAAATTGTTTTGGTTTTATATCTCACTGAGAATATCTCATCATGTTTTTACAGTTTGCCTTGTTGTTGCTTGATCTCCATTCTACCTAATGTCAAGTGTATTAACATGTTAATTCTATGTTATTAAATAACAGGTGCACATATATGTTTGCATATAAATAAAGGATGAGTTAATTCCTTATTTACTTGTACATTTGGTTTTAATATTCATGTAAGTACAAAACCACATGTATACACACATAAATACATGCTGGAAGCATTAAATGAAAATATGCAATAGTAAATAAAATGTTGATTTGTCTCTAACCAGTTTTACAGATTATGAAATTCACTCATCATGATGCAAAAAGTGAATATTTATAATAATAATAATAATAATAATAATACAAGCAAAATATTTGTGGTATAATAAAGTGCATTTTTGATCTTTGAAACTATTTCTTGGTTGATTTGGTCTCTCTCTCTCGATATATATATATATATATATATATATATATATATATATCTTGTGAGACCGTAACATACCTACAACATGGACTCTTCCAGGACTATATAAAGTATGTGACATAATACTCTAGGAGAAGAGGAGGAAAGAGAGAGAGAGAGAGAGAGTATTCTAATACCGTAGTATCAGCCGCGTATAACTACCAATATTAGACACTAGCACATAGTAAGCTCCACTTACACTTACACTATCTTTTTAACCTTTTTGTTTAATATATCTTTCTTACCTCTAATCCGTGTTCCGTGTTTTCCTTCCGTGGTCCCAACTTTGGGCCCACATCAATATATATATATATATATATATATAGCATCACAACCTAGCAAGGTTTTATTTAACCTTTATTGTCAGAGAGCATGTTTGAAGCACACCAGATCATATGATGGTTTTCCTACAAAGGGGACACAGGTTTGTACCCTGCTGGAGAGTATGTTTTCTTTTATTAAGTTTTCTTGAATGTTGAGGATGGTAGATGAAATGCACACTGTACAAAAGTAAAAAGAAAAACTTGTATATTTCAAACAGGGGTATCTACTAAAAATAGCGTTATAACATTTGAAATAATAAATGTTTAAGCTCTGAAATTGACCAGCATAGATTCCAGAGGCAAATTAATCTTTTTTTCCTCTGAGCAAATTGTTAGAAGTATGGAAAAGGGTGAGCTCATTTTTAATAAGTAGGTGGAACAGGATAATTCAATAATATTGTTTAGCCAACAATGAAGACAAAATGTTTCTGTAGACTTCTAAATTAATTCTGCTGTTACCATCATGAATTACATCATCAATAAATATGAATAAACCTGTTCCAGAAGTAGCCATGCAAACCAAGACACTGTCTCCACCATGCTTCACAGATGAGCTTGTATGTTTTGGATCATAAGTAGATCCTTTCTTTCTCCACATTTTGGCCTTTCCATCACTTTGGTAGAAATTAATCTTGCTTTTATCAGGCTATAAAACTTTCTTCTAGAACTTTTGTCCCTCATCACTGTACTTCCTTGTAAATTCCAATCTAGCCTTCAGATTCTTATTACTGATGAGTGTTTTGCATCTTGTGGTATGGCCTCTATATTTTAACTCTCAAAGACTTCTTCGAATGGTGGATTGTGAAACCTTCACCCTTGGACTGTGGAGGTGGTTTGTGATGTCACCGACTGTTGTTTTGAGGTTTTCTTCACAACTTTCACAATGTTTCTCTCATCAACTGCTGTTTATTCCTTGGCTGACCTATTTATTCTATGTCAGTAGTTTCATTAATTTTCAGGACATTCCAAGTTGTTGTGTTTGCTATGCTCAATGTTTGTCCAATGGCTCTGATCAATTTTCCTTCTTTTCTCAGATTCAAAATGGCTTTCTTTTCTCCAATAAACAACTCTCTCATCTTCATGTTGATTATCCTTTTTAACAAGAAATGCATTCTTTACAGGTGAAACTCATGGATAAAACCAAGAGTAGTCATTCAGAACTATTTAATATTTAAACAATCAATCTAAAAGGCAACATAAAACACCTGTCAGTCCCAGGTTTCAATAATTTTGCTCACTTGAAAAATGAGTGTGTTCAAACAAGAGGTGGTATATCCTAAGTTGTTTAACATATTTAAATGTAAATACTAGCAAATAAAAGCTGAAATTCTGAACTCTTGTCTCATATTCATTTTTGATCTTAAACCCAAATGTCTTCAGTGAACAACAAAAGCAAAATAATTGGTCTTGAGACAGGCACATATGCATGTATACAGATATATATGATTAATGTGTATCATAAAAGGTTTACAGTTCAAATGGTTTTTTCCTATATTTTTGTATATCATTTAGATTTTGTATTTTTTTGCAATTCAAAAGATATTCTTATATTTCTTACATTTTTATTTAGATAATATTTTCTTTCTTTTTCTTCCAATGTCTTCCTACCTTTGCTTGAATATATATATAAGCAAATACACAAACACATATATATAATATATATATTTATATATATATTCTTGGGAAGACTTCTCATAATGGGTTGATGTGTTTATTCTAATGCAATCTTCCCCGATTAATTTATATGATTGGTATGTAAATATTTAATATATATACACACACACTCATATATTATATATATATATATATAAACTGACTATAGATTAATTTAGTTGAATGCAGTTAAATTTAAATGCTAAAAAAACTGACTATAGATTATGTGAATGCAGTTAAAGAGAAATGCTAAAAACCGAAGTAGAAGCTGCACTGGTTAAATTGAACAGTAACAAAGTGGCAGAGCAAGACAGAATTCTAATAGAGATGCTGGCAGCCTTAGATGATTTTAATATAGATAATATTACAGAAATAATAAATGAAATCTATAAGAGTGGTGATATGCTGGAAGTGGTGATATGCTGGATCTATTTTTATAGCACTGCCTAAGAAACCAGGTACAAACAAATGTGAACTCCACTGAACAATCAGCCTAATGAGCTGCATAACAAAATGCATAATCTGAATTATGATGAATAGAGTGTGTAGCAGAATCAGGCCAGAGATAGGACAAGAACAGTGTGGCTTTGTTAAAGATACCAGAGCTAGGAATGCAATATTTATGCTCAGGATGTTATCAAATGCAGAATGTGTACTTGTATTTTATAGACTATGCAAAGGCATTTGACAAAATACACCACAAAACTCTGTTAGAACTGCTCAGCAACCTTGACATATTTGAGAAAGGCATCAGAATAGTCAAAAACCTCTACTGGCAGCAAACCACCTGCAGATAAAGATAAAAAAACAAGTTCAGCAGGTATACAAAAATAGAAAGGGGTTTAAGGCAAGGATGTGTCTTCTCTCTGGAATTATTCAACTTATACAGCAAGACAATTCTGAGAGAACAGAAAATCCTACCAGGATTCATCATTGGCAGCCACAATCTTAGCAACATAAGATATGCAGATGACACAGTGCTGATAGCAGACACAGAAAGGAAATTACAAAATCTCCTACAGAAGGAAGTGAAGGAGAGTAAGAAGAAGGGACTAAGCATAATAGGATATGGGAAAAATAACAAAAAGACAAAATTTAATAAGAGCTACAAGGGACAGGAAGAGGTGGAGGGCTATGATTGCTTACATCCTGAACAGACACGACACATAAAAGAAGAATATCTTAAACCTAAATTAGAATGTTGTTGAGGACATTCTTTATTTAATCTATGATTTTATTTTTGCTTTATACATAGAAAGGATTATTGAGAAAATAAAATTATGGTGTTTTCTTTTTATTTATTGCAGCAGATTTAATTCAAGGTTAGTCTGGATATTCTTCATATTGAACAGTATATATTAATGGGACTGGTAATATTAGCTGTTTCCTTATAAGGTAATATTTGGCATTCATTGACTGAGCAGCCAGTGCAACTTTTATTTGCAATTTATAAAATCTTTCTATCAAAACAATTTTTCAGTAAAATAAGTTTTTTAAAGTCTACTAACTGTGATTGCTCTTTTCAGTATTGATGAAAGTTTCCTTCCTAACCTTTAGTTTGAAGTCATGTGGAATGTCAATATTATACTCTGATGCAATTAGATCTCTTTCTGATTCACACTACGTATTGGCTGGATGTGAGCACTAAGAAAGCAAAACACAAAATAAAAAGGCTGTCTTCTGTGCAAGGGTTCCAAGTATCACATCTGGTCCACAAAACAAATCCCCACAAAAATCTCAAATGTCATATCCAATCACAAACATTCCCATAAAAAAAAGATGACCTTAGGGGGGCACCAGATTTGTTTAAAAGAAAGACCCTTTTAAATGACTGACACAGCAGTAGGCTGAGAAGCCACCTGTTGGCACTGGTGTCACCGCCATAATTACTTTTCTTGCCACTACAGTGACCCTGTCCAAGCTTCACTAATCTCACCTGACTTTTCACATGCAGAATGTAGCCAACTCATCGATATCTTCAATATCCAGCTCTAGGCCTCTCTTGTTGTCATGACAGTGACCATGTTTTCATTGATCTCCTATTCAATCTGATTCTAGCAAAGACATTCCACTCAATCAAACTTTAACCCACCAATGCACCCTGTGTATTGGAAAAATCAGAGATATGTCTTGTTTAAGACCTACTTTTTGAAACACTAGGTAGTGAATGTTGATTTTTTTGTTCAAGATTTTCTTTTCCCAATTATGAATACCTATGTCATAGTCATCTATTAAACAGATCTGTTTACATAATGATTAACAAGAGTGTTCATTTCTTTACATGATTAGGATTGAAATTAATTTGCCTCAAAAACAGAAAGGTTTTTCCTCTCGCAGTTCTTAGAATTTGCACATATTTAACAATTCTACCAAAAGTTGCTCATTTAAGCAAACTCAGAATTACTTGGAAGATATCTGTCTGACATATATTAAAATCATTCAGACTTGTAGCATCTACACATGTAAATTCCATGCTGCATCGTTGCTATTTTGGTATAAAATACAAATACTTTATGAATAAAGAAGACAATATTTACAGTTTGAAATAATAACTTGGCCCATTTCCCCAAACCTGACCAAATGACCAAATGACCAAATGTCAAATATTTTCTGGAAAGGATTCTTAGTTGAGTCAAGAACTTTTCAGTACCTCCTCATATGATCTAAATAAAAAGATTGGATTGTCAAGAATATGTATGAATGATAATATTTTTGATAAAACATTTTCCTCTTCTGTTTAATTCTATTCCTGTAACTTATTTTGAAAAGATTTGGCTGTAGTAAAAGAAACATGGAAATATTACTTTCTGTCTATGTAGTCAAATATGTAACAGTGTAAGATATGTAACCATTAGATTGTTTTCCTTGACATTTTCTTATTTTTGAGATGACATATTTTAGTGCCAATGACATTTTCTCCACGGAACTAAAAACTTGCATCAAATACTACATTCTGATCTCAAGCAAAAAATCAGGTTTGACATTTGTATCCCAGCATATTATTTGGACACACACACACATCAATATATATACATATATATATATATATATATATATATATATATAATAGTTGTGTATTTGGGAAGCAATCACTCCCTAATATGTTTCATTATCTTTTTATTGTATTTTTCTTGTATGCAAACAAGAAATTTCTTTTTTGGACTTAGTGTGTGTAGAAATTGTAAAAATAATTGTTCATTCTGAACACTTTTGACTAATCTGTAAAACATTTTCAAAGATTTGGGTTGTGCAATTGTAAATTGTATATAGGTTGCTGAATGGTAGGTATATTTTTAATTGTCGAATACAGTCAATACATTGTGGCCAAGTTCATAGTTGATGTTGTTAAGTGTTTTTTTGTTTTTTATGATAAGAGATTTTGTTTTTATATATTTTCTGCTGTTGGAGGTGGGTATCACGTGTGTTTTTGACAAGAATGTTGTGTATTGATGTTGGTAAATTTTCATTCTGGTTTAAATGAGCCCGTATGGAGCTCTGACCAGCAAGCTGTAGAGTCAGTCATCTTTAAGTGAGTGGTAGTACATCCAACATAATTATATACATATATCCGAAATGTTAACAAAGTAAAAAACTAGAAAAATGGAAGATTGAATGTCTTTGACTAGATGCGAGGGTGTCTCGTCAGTATCCTAACGATGTTGTGACTGTATCTTTTTGCTTGATATATTGTCTGAAAGTGGAATTGTTTTTTCGCCATTCTATCTCCTCTTTTGAAATCTTATTGAAAGCATATCTCCCTAGCCCAGTACTTGGTGGGGGCCGAGGATTGGCCGATGATTCCTCCCCCCCCCACCAGGTCGACGCTTGGACACAAGGTAAAGCCGTATATTCAGTCACCATCATCATGACGACGCAGGCAGTTACCCACTTGTTGGCCCATGTGAGTATCGTTTCGCTCTAGCTGACTGCATTTACATTTTTCATTTTTTTTTTTTTTTTTTTTTTTTTTTTTTTCGTTTTTTCCGTTTTTTAAATTTTTTATTTTTCCCTCCCCCTCCCTCCCTCCCTACCGAAAGGCATTTTGTCCCAGTGATGCTACTTATTTGATAATTTAGTAAGGAATCCCGATCCGAAATGTTAACAAAGTAAAAAACTAGAAAAATGGAAAATTGAATGTCTTCTACTGGATGTGATAATAAATCCGGGTAACCGTATTTTCAATTTCTTTTTAGAATAGACAATGGGACTTATACTAAGTTAAAACCTAATGTGATAAAGTATAGCCATTTGTGAACCAGGACTCCTGACCTGTTATCTCCCCTCCAATCCTTCCCTCTGTTTTTGTGTCGTCCTTTTTGTGTTATCTGTAATAGGAGTAGGTAGTCCCTTCTACCGCCCGGTCAACACTCCTCCCCTTCTATTGGACATGAGTAGGGCTTACACCTTGTTTCTTGTCTAGGATGGGGTTCCTGGTACTGTCTTCTCTCTCGGCCTCTGTATTAGTGCAGGTCTGTTTCTCCCGTGATGCGTGCAGTCTGTGGCAACATCTCTTCATTCTGAGGGTACACGGCTGACAATTCTCTGGTTGCTGTTTCCGACTGGTAGTTAGGAGCCCTAACTCTTGCGTAGCGTCTTGAGCGGCTGCTCTGATCAACAGTTGTATAATACGGGGGTGTTTGTAGTGCCATGTCGCACGTGGAAAGGTGTCCCTGCAGTCACCTCCGGTGGGCAGCCCTGAGGCCACATAATGATGCGGATTTTGCCAACTCCTCTCTGCCCGCGTCACGGTCGAAACTGTCTGTTTTCTCTTACCTCAGGCCTTCTCATCTTTGCAAATAAATCCAACATGAGTTACAAAAACCGAAAGATTTACCCTAAACCAGCATCTCAGAAACCACCTAAACCCCTCAACATTTCATTCTCCAACATCCGGGGCATTAGAACAAACTTCTACAGTCTGGAATCCTTCCTCACTGCAAACGGCCCGGATGTACTTGCTCTCTGTGAGACAAACCTTGTCTCATCTATCCCCTCTTCTGATCTCTCGATCCCCGGCTATCTTCCTCTCCTCAGAAAAGACTCTCTAACCCACATGCACGGTCTTGGTGTCTACGTCAAGGAACATCTCCCCCTGACCAGAGAGTCCTCTCTTGAATCGCCTGACCAGTCATACATGTGTCTCCGTCTCTCTCTCCTCAATGCGGTAAGCTATCTCTTCTTCCTTTACCGCTCTCCATCCTCTCAAGACTGTGAGATACTTGATAGCATTTCTGACAACATAGACAAGGCTCTCTCCCTCCACCCGTTTGCTCACATTTTGTGTTTGGAGACTTTAACGCCCATCACACTCTGTGGCTTAAGAATGCTACTACTGACCATGCAGGCATTCAAACGCTTAATTTTTCAATCTCCCATTCCCTCACACAGATAGTTAACTTCCCCACTCGTTTTGCCCTCAACCGGGTAAGTAAAGCCTCTCTACTCGACCTGTGCTTTACCTCCATCCCCGAATCCTGCAGCGCCTCGCAACTATGCCCACTTGGTAACTCTGACCATGCAGTAGTATCGGTTAACATCTCCTTTAACTCCTCCCCTATAAAGAACCTCCTACCACTAGAACTTCGTTCTATTATCAACGAGCTGACTGGGACGCGTTCCGTGATTTCCTCCGCGATGTCCCCTGGGATGGAGTCTTTAAGCTCCCCGTCCAAGAATGTGCTTCTGAGGTCTCTTCCTGGGTTAAAGCTGGAATCGACGCTTTCATCCCATCAAGGAAATATAGGGTTAAGACGCGCTCCTGCCCTTGGTTTTCGGCTGCTTGCTCAGCCGCCATCGCCCATAGGAACCACTACTTCCACCTATACCATAGCGACACGTCTGACTGCAATAGACGTCTCTTTGCCGCCGCCCGTAACGATTGTAAGCGTGTCCTAAATGATGCTAAGTCACTATTTGCGGCTCGAATGAAGGAACGTATTGCATCTCGCAAATTTGGCTCCAAAGATTATTGGCGTCTCTGCAAGAGTGTATTGAATAAGTGCAAACCCTCTATACCTCCTCTATTCAACCAGTTCGAAGTCTTGACCTCCTCTACCGACAAGGCTGAATGCTTTGCTCGGAAATTTTCATCCAACTCGACGCTCGACTCTTCTGGTGTACCCATACCCGACTTTCCTCTTAGAACTGAGGCCATATTGAGTGGGTTAAACATAACCTCAACCTTGGTACTGGGCGTTATCTCCAATTTAGATCTCAACAAGGCGAGTGGTGGAGATGGGATACCAGCCATTGTCTTAAAAGAAATGCGCGCCTGAACTGGCGCCCGCCCTTTCGAAACTATACAACTACTGCCTCAAGGAATCTTGTTTTCCTGACTGCTGGAAGTCCTCTTCGATTGTTCCTGTCTTCAAGAACTCCGGCGACCCTCTGACCCTTCCAACTACCGTCCTATCAGTCTCCTTCCCCTCTTCGGCAAAATCTTCGAAGCTCTAATCAATACCGGGTGGTTAACCACCTCACATCCAATAATCTGCTCTCAGACAAGCAATATGGTTTCCACTTTGCCAGATCTACAGCCGATGTGCTCACAGCCATCACGGAAACAGTCTACCGAACTCTCCAAAATAACGGGGAAGCCCGAGCCGTGGCACTAGATATCTCCAAAGCATTTGATAGGGTTTGGCACGCCGGCCTTCTCCGCAAGATCCAGGGTTATGGCATTACGGGTCAATTATATAACGTAATACAATCATTCCTGTCAAACCGTGAATTGAAGGTCGTTCACAACGGATTCTCCTCCAGTTCCTACCCCACGAACGCAGGAGTTCCTCAAGGCTCCATCCTAGGCCCCACTCTATTCCTTATCTATATAAATGACCTTCCTGACGCCGTAACTTCTCAAGTCGGCATCTACGCGGATGATACCACAATTTATTCCTGCCTCAAAAACAAATCCAGTCTCGCTGACAAAACTCACCTTGCCGTGCGCCTCGAAAAGGACCTCCAATCGATTGTGATCTGGGGCAAGATTTGGCTGGTCAACTTCAACGCTTCGAAGACTAAACTGCTCTCTATTAATCACCACAGAGAGCCTTCCCTTCCCTCCATTATAATGTCTGACGCTCAACTTCCGAGAGCAACTCTCTGCGGCTTCTCGGTCTCACGTTGACTGCTGACCTGAGATGGAATAAATACATCGAGTCAATTGCCTCGTCCACTGCGAGGAAAGTTAGCTCCCTGAGCCGTGCTAGGAAGTTTTTCCCCTGAGTCGATCCTCCAGATATACAAATCCACAATTCGCCCTTGCATGGAGTATTGCTGCCATATATGGTCTGGCGCCCCTTCTGTTTGCCTCTGGGTTCTTGATAGGCTCCAGAGGCGGATATGTAATATGGTTGGCCCTACCCTGGCGTCTCGTCTACAGTCACTTTCTCACAGACGCACCGTCGCCTCCCTCTGTCTGTTCTACAAATACTTTCATGGAAATTGCTCCGAGGAACTGCATTTGCTGGTTCCCAAACTTCATGAGTTCAAGCGCCCTACGAGGCTGGCATCCCGCTCTCACCCCTTCACTGTCGAAACTCATAAATGTAGCCGTCTCTACTACTCTAATAGCTTCATGTCTCGCACCTCTCGCCTGTGGAACTCTCTTCCCTTCTCCTGTTTCCCTGAGAGTTATAATCTCCAGCTATTCAAGTGTAATGTCAATCGACATCTCCAGTTGCCTTAATCTATCTACTACCCTCATCCTTTTCTTCTATCACTCCTATCTGATCTTCCTATTTTCTGTAACCCCTTGCGTCCTAGTGGCTCCCCGCCTTGCTTGGGGTGAAATGCTTAAAAAAAAAAAAAAAAAAAAAAAATATAATATGCTATATGTATTTGTATATTTTTGTTTGTTGTAAAGAGTTATCTCCCTTATACTGACAATACCAGGTGGAATGATAGACTATACAAAGCTGTTTATGAAGCTGGGAAGTGAAAAGACTAGTGACAATAATAAGTGGAAAAATATATTAAAAGACCGAGTCTGAGTCTGCAATACACATCACAGGAACTGAATTTACAATTTCAATGTTACCAAATTCACAAACCAATGCTTTAACCTTCTAGGTTATTTACTCAGTGGAAACAGAGCTAGCAATAACTGAGCAGTACAAGGTTCATTTTGAAATTCCCTAAAGGTTACTGTGATAGATACCTAAAGAAGCCCGGAGTGCACACAAGCTGAAATGTTGTGATAATTACAACAAAAATGAGGACATTATTTACACTATTTACATTGTTTGGTCTCTTGTCCTCATCTTTACTGTCACATTCACAATGTTTCAGATTTTGTATCCTTCAGGTGATATTTGTTGAATTTTCAACCAAAATATATTATATATATATATATATATATATATATATATATATATATATATATATATTATATTATATAGTCCATGGGGGTAAATTGTTCTAATTCCATGTACCATGCGTTTGGATATCTGAGTTTTAGCTAATTTGCCTTGATGACTCTCAAAGGTTTTGTTCTCCACTGATGCCAGGGATTAAACTTACAACTTTTGGGAAAAGTCACTTTTTGGATCAATCAACCAACACTTTTATCCACTGGGCCATGTATCACCTGAAGAAGGCCGGAGCATACAACAGCTGAAACGTTGTGAATGTGACAGTAAAGATGAGGACAACAGTCCGAACAATGTTACAATAGTTATAATACCTCATCTCAGAAATATAGACAGATGATGAAGACATTAGTCTGACTAAATAATGCAAATGATGAGAACTATTTATCCCAGAAATTCAAACAGGAATTAGTTTAATCTACTAAAGATTTGCATCTATAGTGAAAATACAGTATATAGTATATTGGTGCTAACTTATAAATTACTTATGATAGACACTTAAAACTGTTGGCAGATTATTGAAGATATCTATATGAATGGTTAGGTTAACACAGCTGATTTGATTTGAACTTATGCATTTTGTCACGTTTGGTAGGAGTTGACAGCATTTGTGATCTATTCAATATTTGACAAGATAATTTATCAGATTCTAAGGAATAATGTTGATGAGGTGAACTGTAAATTTAATTCTGTGTTACTGCTGGATTGAGTCATGGCTGTCACTATGGAGACAAGAATACTTGGCTCAGACAAAAGGTGCTCTGAGTAGGTAGAGGGACTGTGTGTTAGACTGAGATCTAGCATAGATTTTCAACCATTATGATGAACTTGTATTGACTCTGAATAGGATTTTAGAATATAATTTCTATTGTATAGCCATCAGTTAAAATTCTGTTGACAAATTAAACACAGATATTATTATCACCACATCAAAGAATAAAACAGTGAATGAAATGTTTTCAAAGAAAAACTAAACTGATCAAGCAAACTCATGAAGTTTTTAAATTTAATAATTTTAATTTTAAAAATTATATTTTTTGGATAAAATCTGTGGGAAGAGTAGCAGAAATTCTCCTTACTAAAGGGAAATTACTTGTAAAAAAGTTATTTTTTCTTTTTGCCCTTCATATTTACCAGTACTATTAAGGGGTTTCATTACTCATGAATGTCCAACATAAACATCTTCTATAAAATGGCTATTTTATTATTGAAAAGTTGTCAGTTATCTTTATCATTTTTCTATTATTATCAATACTTTATTATCAATTATTGTTAAGATTCTTAATTATAACTAAAGTTTAATTGGACATCCCTTGTCATGATTCTGTTTCATTCAAGTTAACTGATACCACTCAGCAACAAATTTGTCACATGAAATCTGTGGCATTTTTTTCACTTGATGGTTCTGTATCCTTTTATGGTCTTCAAAATCTCTAATAATCTAACCAAGTATGCTTCCTACGTTCAAAACACATGTTACTTGATTAATTGAAAAAAAATTCTGGTAAACTGGCCATTTATCTTTTGTCTATTCACTAATCATAATCAAATATTCAACAGTTCTTCTCATTAAACAACAATCATCATTGTTCTTGCTTAATGAATACTTTAACTCTGAGAATTTTTTTGTATTTATTTGTCCAGACCAGTTTAGCTCAAATTGTTATATTTTATTACAAATATGATTTTATATCATTGCTGGCATGGCTTTTGTACAGCTCTTTTAGCATCAATACTTAATAGGTCTAGGTAGATGTTATTTTAGTGCTGATTTAATTAATTTCATGAAATCCTCATTGGAGTTTGAATCTAGCCAATACCCAGATTTGCATTTTGACATATACAATGTTGAAATTATTGCTAATTCTTAATATAATCATACATATAATAACCAGACAAACTTTCTTTTAATTGTCTTAGAGAACATTTTCGATTTCCATCAGCTTGGCTGATGCTAACCTCTAAGAGAGTGATTCATTTTTCACTGATATGAAGTGGAAAGATTACATTGAATTAATTACTAGGCCTGCTGCTAGGAAAGATGGTTTACTGTGTCATGGTAGGCAATTTTTCTTACCAGAATCTATCTTACACATTTATAAATCTACTGTGGAATCATGGATTCCACCCTTTTGCGTGTGTGTGCGCACACGCGCAAACTGCACGCCTTCCTGTCACGTTCAGCTAGACATAGCAGTAAAGAGCCTCTTTTTGGCTGACGTGAGGAAGGTTACTAGCTACTCCTGATACCGTCTAGGACCAGAATTTGAATTTTTTCCTGCGCATTTCCTGACGTCTTCAAGTTTTCAAGTTAGTCGCCGCTCGATTTTCAAACTAGATGGTTGAATCATTTATTCCGTGCCCCTAACCCATACGCGGGTCGGAAAATCTTATTCTTAACTAACCAAAACTTCAACATGTTGATATCATATTTTTCCAAGACTCATCCTCGTCTTGATGCAAACAACTCAGAATTTTCCTTCACTGAAGAAGATTGATAAACTGTTCATATGCCTTTGAAACTTCTAACCCTTACGAACCAGTTACAAAAAAGATAATATTTCACATACATTACTAAACCTCACAGTGAGTACCTTTTCCTATTTGTGTACGCATACACTTTTCGTTCAACAAGACATTTTTCCAGAACTTTCTTTCTGATGGAACTTTTCCCGCCTTAGCCATCTTGGATTTATGTTTTGGCGCAGAACACTGACATTCCTTCAGTGACTACTTGCCACAACATTTTCATTAATTGCAAAGATACAGTAACTTTACTGAATTTCTCCACTGTCGAGACAATTTACTTGTTCACCATAATAAAATTTCTTACTGTTTTCCACCAGACTCATTTTGTCGTTTAATTCCGGCTATCTACTTGTATTATTTTTATGCACTTGTTGAATGACCCCTTTTCCTCACTAAGATCACTCATTTAATATTTTTACTTTGTTTGTGGATTCGGTAGTCATAAGTAGTGTCTGGCACAAGGCCACCTTTTAATAAACCAGCACTGCATGCTACCGGGTCTGCAATACTACTATTCCTCCATGCATTAAATATTGCTGTCACATCTGATCTGGTTCTATGTATTTAGAGATTCTTGATAAAATCCAAAGAAAAATCTGCAATGTTATCAGTATTGACCTGACATCAAGGTTTCAGTCACTTTCCCATCACTGTAATGTAGCTTTCCTGTACCTTTTCTTTAAATATCTTCATGGTAATTGTTCTAAGGAGTTTTTCTCTTTGGTACCTTTTTTCTGGTATCAGATAGTGGAACATCTTTTATGTACCTTTTTAATCTTATTGTCTAAATTTGTCTCTCTCAATGCACTTTTTGCATTTTTTAATATACAATAATTTCTGAACTATTATTGATTTGTTCTGCTTGGTTCTAAGAAACATTTTAGTAGATTATGAAGCATGTTTTTTCACAGCTGGTTTCTTTAAAGCAAATTTAAAATGATATAAGAACACTGTCATTTAGCAACATATAATTATTTAAAAAATTGTTATTGTTACCAGTTTGTAAATAAGTCTTACTTAAGATTTCTAACAACATTAATCCTCTGTGACAACTCATGAAAAACAAATGTAAAATAAGATATATTTTTATAATACAAGTAAAAAAAACATAAAAATAATTCAGTTATATTTGTGGTATATATGGCAAAAACATGAATGTTGCCATGTAATTGATCTTAATTGGTATGAAAATGATTTTAGAGCGAACTCTCCATATTTTACCATTTTTAAAGAGAAAATAAAAGTTTTTTAGAACTTTATTTAAAGTTTATTTACAGTAAGGTGTGTAGAGCTGTTTAGACTAATGTCCTTTTCTTGGTTGCTATAGTCATCAATTAATTTTATTAAATAATTTATCCTTGTGATGCTGCTTTTGTTTTTTCACTGAACTGTATAATCTGACCCCCACTGCCTGACATTGTATAAACTGCAGCTTCTCTAAACTTCCAAAAGTTTACTAGAAGGCGTCTTAAGAAGGCTAGATAGTACAGCAGTCAAAATATTGCAACTATGTAGCACGTGTCTCACTCTGGATCATGCTAGAATAGAATTTGCATTCAATATCAAACCAGATTATCATGGGAGTCAGGTATTAGGTTGATATGAGGTGACCTCATGCAGAAACATGTGACCTCAGAGATGAACCTGATTGGCAAACATGAGAGTGAGAAAGATAACAGATATGTATATATATATATATATATATATATATATATATATATATATACACGGTGGAGGGAAACAAATATTTGTACACATACAAATTTTTAATTTATTGTATTTCCAACTGAATAAACATACTTTTCATATACTTAACTGCACACAGGTGCATAATAACTAAACATACATAGAAAACAGAAAAAATTTTGATTTAATAGAAATAAATCCCATTTATACATTTTAATTGGTGAAAGAAGTATTCATACAATACAAAAAAAGAATACATAATCTTCATTTAATACTTTGTAGAATAGCCATTATTCAATTCATCAGCAACCAACCTCTTCTTGTAATTCTCAATGATTTACAAATTTTAGTTGGTATTTTGTTTCATTCTTCTTCATATATGGTCTTCAGAGCCGAGATGTTGGAGTTCTTGATTGGGTTTAAATTTGGGGACTGACTTGGCCATTTCAGGATATTTACATTATTTTCAGCAAGCCATTTCTTCGTGGATTTTGCAGTGTGCTTAGGATCATTATCTTGTTGGAAGATCCAATCAGGAGGAAGTTCAAGATTCTCAACCGAAATCATTAAATTTGCTTAAAAAATTTTTTGATATGCTGTGGCATTCATTCTACCATTTATTACTGATATATTGCCAGTACTTTTTACAGAAAAACATCCCAAAACCATGATTCTGCTGCTACAACCAAATTTCACTGTTGGAACTGTTCTTTTGTTTGAAGGCATCGCCATCTTTCCTCTATACATGATTTCTAGAATTACGTCCAAACAACTCAATTTTGGTTTCGTCTGTCCATAATACTCTTTCCCAATATGATTTTTCCTTATCCCTATGTACACAAACAAATTTCAACCTGGCATCTCTGTGTCTTTTCAATAGCAGTGGAGTTTTTCTGAGGGGAGTGTGATTTTAGATTGTTCCTATGAATTTCATTGCTTATTTTCCATTTAGTGAGACAGATTCTTGATTAAAGCAAATCATCCTGCAGCTCCTGACAAGTAACCATTAGATTTTGTTTAATTTAACACATTAATTTCCTCGAAGATCTTGCAGAAATCTTCTGTGGAGCACCTGTTCTTTGATTTTCAACAGTTTTGAGTTTTTTATGCCTTGCAATGAATGAACTAATATTAGTAAATGAAATATTCAGGTTGTTTGAGATTTTCCTGTAACTTTTAGCTTCTTTCCAGAGTTTAACACTCAGTTCTTTTTGCAATGGGGAAATGAAACAAACTGAATTTTGCAGTGCACAACTTGAGCAAGTGATTGCTAATAATATACCTCTAATAACCCTGCTCTGCTAGCACATGTTCAGTGATTTATACAGCCAGCCTTGGATCTTGAGGATATGAATTTTTGACATGCACGAGTATATTGATATTCCATAATTTATGAGTTAGTGACAATAAATATTTGTTAGCTCTGTTTCATTGTTATGCCTCATTTGTTTGGTTGAAAATATATATTTGCCAACTTGAAATTGTTTAGTATCAATTTGAAATTGGTTAGTCCAACTTGAAATTGTTTAGTATTAATTTGAAATTGTTTAGTATTAATTTGAAATTGTTTAGTATCAATTTGAAAGTGGTTAGTCAAAATTGAAATAGTTTAGTTCCAATTTGAATTTAATTAATCCAACTTAAACTTGATTATTCCCAACTTGAAATGCTATAGAATATTACACTTGAATAATCTAGAGTATTAAAGCAATTTAAAAGTTTTAAAATCTGAAATTTGCCTTGTGCAAATACTTTTTTCACCCATTAAAATGGATAAATGGAAATTATTTCTATTAAATCAATTTTTTCTGTTTTCTATGTATATTTAGTTATTATATATCTGTTTACTGTTAATTACATGAAAGGTATGTTTATTCATTAGTTGTAAATACAATAAATTAAAAATTTGAATGTGTACGAATATTTATTCCCCTTACTGTCACTATATATATATATATATATATATATATATATATATATATATATATATACACATCTACTGCAGTGGTTGATGGGGCAGTCTCTCAGACACTAAAGATGAGAATGTAAGGTCCACATTTTGGTTGGACATGGACACATACTGGCCAAAAGTAATTGAGGAAGCCAGGAATCGAATAAAATGTAATATTAAATATGAGAGATTAAATTTCATCTTATCATTAATTGGCACAATTATATCATTACGACTATAACAACCAAAATGTGGACATTAGTTTGAATAGTTCAGTGTACAATACTGATAATTTCTCCTGTCAGAAATTCAAATCAAAATGCAAATTTTCTTTTCATTTATTTTACACCTGTTTTTAGACTAAGTGAATATTTACACTTTTTTTTTTAGATTATGCTTTATATAGTCATTAAATATTATGTTATATATTAATCAATAGATGTCTGTGGAAATAACTGTTTTTAAATTTAGAAATTTAGTAATGCTTCTGTTGTGAAGTAGAGGTTAGCACTAATCAGTCGCTAGACTCGTACTCTTTGTGGTTATTCTCAGTGACCACTTATAAGAATGTTCACTTCTGCCTATGCAAATTATGCATACTAATTTGCTAGCATCCCTACATCTCCCTAAACCTTAAGGGCTTTATCCCTCTCGTAGATCTTGTACTCCTTCTTCTGCCATTTTCCTCACTCTGCTCTATTTCTCTCTCTCCCGTATTTCTTTCCCCTGAAGACCTAGATCTGTCCTGGTCTAGGCTGTAGTCATATGTGTTTTTTTGCATAATCTGGTCTTTGTCTGAACTTTCAGGCTCCTTCTGTTCCTCTTCCTCCTGCATTATTTCATCTTCTGATGTTTCCTTCTGTAATGGTTGTTCTGCCAACTTGTTATCAGATGGAATTGATATTTCTTTGTCATTTTGTTCTTCCTCTTTACCCTGGGTCCTTATTGGTCTGCATCGGCTAACACACTATCGCCATTTTCTCTATTTATTATGGCTGTATTGTGGCCTTTTTGCATTATAAATTTGGCTCCTTCCAGATCTGCATCTTTGCTCTTTTTGTACCACATCTTTTCATTTGTAGAATATGACATCGTTAGCGGAGCTCTAATCTGTCTTCCCATTAAAGCTGATGGGCTTTCCAGTCTTCCTGCATGTGGTATCGTACAATAACTTAAAAGCATCCTCGGTAGAAAAACTTCTACTTTTTCTTTTTTTTGCTGAGAGCATGCTTTTAGCCCCTTTTTTTTACAGTCTGTACCATCCTTTCTGCTAATCCATTTGATTGAGGGTGATATGGAGGTGTTTTATATGGTTTACACCCTATTTTCTCTAACCATACATTAAGTTCTTCCTCCTCAAAAAATTCTGGTATTATCCATACCAGGGTTTTGGTACACCATTTCTAGAGAATATGAGTCTTAGAATTTGCTTTATAGTAGAACTTTTCCTGTTTGTAACCCTTATTATTTCAGGCCAACCTGAAAAAGAGTCTACTAATATTAATAAGAGTCCCACCCATTAATGTATGCATGATCCATATGGACCCTGACTCCATGGCTCCACTTCTTTGAGCCATGAATGTAATTTGGTTTGTGTAAAGTTTCTTAATTCTTTACATTTTTACACCTTTTTACATATTCCTCAACGTCTCTTGAATATCCTGGCCACCAAGCTTCTAATTTTATCCTTTTTTGTGTGGCCGCTACTCCACAGTGTCTATCATCATGTACACTTTCTATTATTGGTTTTCTTTGTGTTTCTGGGGGAACTACCAGGTCCCCATTGCAAATCACTCCATGTTCTATTGTTAATTTGTGTCTTATTTCTTTATAGGGTCTTTCCGCCCTAGGACAAATTTCCCCACAAAATTTTTTCTTATTCTCGATACTATCCTACTTAGCACTGGATCATGTCTCATTTCCTCAGCCATTCTGTCTAAAGACAAAACATCGGTCTCTATCAAGTGTAGGAACGAATCTTCAAATTCTTCCTCCGTTTTGTCTTTTGAGTCCTTGTAAAACCTCAATCTTGATAGTGCATCCACATGTGGAATTGAATTTCCTTTGACATACTCTATATCAAAGTCAAATGCCATCAATCTTATCACCCATCGTAGAATCCTTGATGTCGTGACTTTGGGTAATTCTTTCTTTGGGTTAAATATAAACTCTAATGGTCTATGATCACTTTTTAATAGAATTTTTTTCTCCAATTAAAAATTGTCGGGCTCTGATAGTTGTCCACACGATAGCCAATGCTTCTTTCTTTATGTTCGAGTAATTAAATTCAGTGTTTGTTAACCTTCTCGATAAATACATTATCGGATGTCCTTCTTGTGATAATATTCCCAATATTGAATGTTCACTTGCATCTGTAGTGAGTGTTATGTCCTTTTTTTTGGATCAAAAATTTTCACTACAGGTTTCTTTGACATTATTTCTTTTAATCTTTCAAAAGCTTTTTGCTGTTCGTCTGACCAGATAAATTCCACATTCTTTTTCCTTAATTTTGCAAATGGTTCCATCAAGTCCATGTATTTTGGTAAATATCACCTGTAAAAATTTACCAATCCCAAAAAAAGATTCCAATTCTTTTTTATTTGTAGGTGTAGCTACTTTTAGCATTTTTTCTATCAAGGCTTGGTCTGGTGATATACCTTCTTTTGAAATGGAATAACCTAAAAAAGATATTTTGTTAGAATTGCTTATGCATTTTTTCTCATTTATTGTAATTCCAGCATTTCTTAATCTATTCAAGACTAAGTCAGTTTTCTCTTTTAATTCCTTTTCATTAGTAGCTCCTATGCATATGTCGTCTTGGTAACAAATCATATTTTGTACATTTCCTAAAACCTGTTCAATGGCCCTTTGAAATATGGTGCTTGCAGTTTTTATTCCATATGGCATCCTTTTCCATCTTAGTAACCCTATTGGCGTATTTATCATAGTTACTTCTTTGAAGTTTTCTCCTATTGGTATTTGGTGGTATGCCGTTTTTAAATCTATTTTTGAAAAAACAGACATCCCTGCCAGTGCATGTAATGCAAGTTCAACATTGGGTATGGGATATGAATCTGAGCATATCTTGTGATTTACTCCAAAATCTCCACAAATACGTAAATCACCATCTGTTTTCCTCAAAACCACAATCGGTGATGCCCACTTACTACCTCCAGGCGGAATATGTTTTAGAAGGTCTTGTTCTACTAATTTACATAGTTTTGTCACTACTAATGGCAATAAATGTACTGGTAATTTTCGTGCCTCATAATAAGAGGGGGGAACATTTTCTTTTACTTTTAAACTTGCTTCATAGTTTTTTAACTTTCCAGTTTTTTCCATTTTTATTTCCTTAATTAACTTAGTAGAATTTATAATAAGCCCGTGGTTTTTTTTGCAACTTGTAACAACTATAGGTATTACTTCAAATTTTTCTTTTAACTCTAATGAACCTTCAAAGTATCCTAATGTTTTTATGACCAACCCATCAAATTGGCGGAGTTGTAAACTGCTTTTTCGTAAAGGTGGCTTACCAATGTGTTCCCAAAAATTTTTTGGTATCAGTGTTACTTCACTCCCAATATCCATTTGCATATCTAAATTGCAGTTATCAATTTTAACCTTTACTATAATGTTTTTTTTTATTTCAGTTCTTTTTTAAAGTCTTATTTTTAATGTAAAAACTTCCCTATTGGTGTCGTTTTCTTCAACTCTTTCAACATTTTTTTTTTTTTTTTTACACACTGTTTGAAAGTGGTTCTTTTTTAAGCAATTATTACAAGTTTTTCCAAATTTATTTTTCATTTCAGTTCATGTCCACAATACGAACACTTTTTTATCTTCTTTAACATGAGGGTGAATATTTGTTACTTTTGATAATTGTAATGGTTGTCTGTATTAGTTCTTGTTGCTGCATAAATTCAATAGATCTATTTAAAGACATATTTCCTATTTGTAATTGTTCCATTATTTTATATCGGTGTGAAGCATTGGACATACCTTCAATTAGTCTTAATTGAATCAAATCCTCTTCAATAGTCTGTTTGTCTTGTCCAAGTTTTTCAAATTTACAATATCTACTCGCATTTCGTAGACGGTGTAGATATTTTATAATTGGTTTGTCAATTTCTTGTTTCATTGACATGAATTTTGTTCTTTCTGCCACTACCAGCCTTTTCTTGGGTCTCATATTTCTTCTTATAATCTGACTTATTTTTTCGAAAGTCAGGTATTCCAAATTTAAGGGATATGCCAAGGTGGAGACTTTCATTACCGCCTTGCATCCAGCTGTAGCCAAAAATAAATCCGTGATTTCATTTTCTCCTCCCTTTTCCTTGTTGTCTTTCAACTTTTTTTGTTCTTGACGTGGCAGAGAAACAACGAATCCATGTATCCACAAATCTGAATCTTCCAGAGACAATTGATATCCTATCGGCGACGCCATTGTTGTGAAGTTGAGGTTAGCACTAATCAGTTGCTAAGACTCGTACTTCTTCCTCGTTATTCTCAGTGACCACTTATTAGAATGTTCACTTCTGCCTATGCAAATTATGCATACTAATTTGTTAGTATCACTACACTCACTGTTTCCCTTTGAAAGGAGATCTTGATCTTCAAAAAAAAAAAAAAACCATCATATTTTCCAAGCCCTCTTTTGCTCATTACAACTCCCAGACATTTCAACAGAATACAGCTTTCTGATTCTAAGTAAAAGTGAAAATTTAGTTTCCATTTTCTTAAAAAAATCCATTGCTATTTTCCATCCATGGTATTCAGAGCAAAGAATCTATAGAACCAGTTACTTTTTGTTGCTTCAAAAACTTTTTGTTTCATCTGGGAAGAAAATTTTTTAGACATTCACCATGTAACAGGACCCCCATTACCCACCCCCCCAATCCTTTTTTTTTTTTGTTTCTAACAAAATATTCAAAAATCTTAATATTTTGTTTAGCTTTTGGAAGGCATCTTTAGCTATCCCAATGTACCTTCATATTTTAATGTCACATTTCCCTAAAATAAATCTTTTTTTTTATCAAATTTATGATATAAGACTGAATATTAAAAACTATGTCTATATTTAATTACATGAAAAAACACTTTGATGCTGGCAAAAAATTTAGATTTCTGTACATGACCTGAATGAACTCAATCAACCTCTATTACAATAATATTATCAAATTATAAGAAATCAGAATTTCAGTAGTATAGGCAAGACATAATAAACCAGTTAAATTACTTAATAATAATAATTTGCAAACACAATATGATTTACCTTGTAGATCAAAAAATAACTTTATTTTGTACTTTATTCTTTTGACAGGTTGCACCAAGATAAAATAAAATGTTAACTGGCCTGTCAAATGCCTCCATGACAGGTTAGTTTGTCAGGCATTATATTTCTTGGCATATCCATTCATAGCTTTGCGTTGAGATTTGACATTTCCTAAATGGCAATCCTATTAGTAATAATGTTTACTATTCTGTTGAACTTTGGTTGAAGTTGTATATCTTGCTCAATTGGTGAGGCTGACTGGACATGGATCTAGATACAGTAGTACTCTTACAGAAGAGTAATATCAGTTAAGCAGAGGAAATTTATTGTACTTAATGATATGGAACTTTTGAAGAGTTAAACAAATGAGAAAGTAATCCAAGTAATAAGGGCAACAATAATGAAAATTTATTATTACTTCTTCTACAAACATTGAATTCACAATATACATAAATAAAACTTATCATTTACTGGAAATGAGAAAAAGGATATAAATATAATAATGTAATAAAATTAAAATAAACATTGAAAACGGTTTCAGTACAAAATATAACTGCAAAATAAAAATTTAATTCCTTGAACACATATTCTCAGCATGGATATGTTCATAAAATAGTAGTTTTCAGCATGGAAAGTGAGATTAGCATGTCAAATTCAAATTCTAGTCAAGTCCATTGTATCCACTTTCACACAAATACCTTTAGAAAAAGTATAAATCCATCCTTACTTTGCCCCAATTTAATACAAGCAGATTGGGCTATCTAGCTTTGGTTGACAACCAGTCTAGGAAAAGGAGGACTCTGAATTCACAATTGGTTGTGTGTGATGCTCTATAGTTCACAAGGGAATCTGCAGGGTCAGCAATGTCAAGTGTGATGAACCTGTAGCCCTATAGTTCACATGGGAGTCTGTAGAGTGAGCAATGGTTAGCATGGTGAAGTCTACAGGGTCAACAACACCTAGCATGGTGAGGCTGTTGACCTATACTGCACAGTGGAGTCTACAGACTTAACATTCTTCTCTGATGTTTTTTACATATTGAGCAATTTTGATACAGCTACTGTCATACAAAACTAAGGCTTTGAACAAACACGCTTTACTACAGAGATATTTGCATTTGATTTTATGCAGGATACTGCTCCAGACAGTACTTGACCCCATCTGTCATGATCTATCTCTAAAATTAAAAGAGTTAGATCAGACCAAAAATGGGGTATTGTTTTGATATCTGGGTTAGAGCTGCCTAATCCTCACTTTCCACTTTCAACGCAATTTAAAGGATTTTACATTGCCTTTTAGGTGATGAATTATTTTCTACCCTATATCCCCTTTTGCAACAGATGCAACATTTCAAATGTTTCACTGTTGCTATTTCCATGGATAATGTTCTGACAATCTACATTCCTTGGTTCCCCCTGGTCAGATCTTTAGAGCTAAAACACGCCATACCATGTACACAGGAGTGAATCATCTTCATTCTCTTTGTATTCCATTGGTAAGAAGGAAGTTCCATTCAAACAGCTTCTTTCCAAAATCTGCGGGTTTGCAAAACAGGCTCCCAAGAGATTGCTTCCCTATACACTACAATGTTAGCTTCTTCAAGTCAACCATTATTTATCATACATAGCCTCATAATCTACAATTCTTACATTCATAAAAACAACCCCATTTAGAAACCTTCTCCCTTGTATGGCTCTTGGGCCTTTTATTTGATGAACAATAATAGAAAAAAGATTTTTCTTTATGTTATTATGACCATTCAATCTTCTTCCCCATTCACATTTCTTCTTCTTTTATGTGCCCTGTCCCTTCATAAAATAGGTGATCACAGCTTTCCACAACTTCCTATTCTTTATAGCTCCGTTCTGCTATCCATTTACACAAGCTCATTAAGTAGTTACTTAGTGTTTCCCTCTGCTCTTCTTGCCATCAATATCCTGTGAGTGTCAAATTCTCCAAACCCTCTTTCCTCATTATGTGTCTGAAGAATTTCAACTGTCTCTTTCTGATTCTAGTATGTGTCCTTTTTGTTTCCATTTTCCTTAAAACTTCCTTGTTAAGCACATATTCAGTTCATGGTATTCTCAGCAACCTTTTGTAGAACCACCATTTTGTTCATCTGTGAAGAAACTGTACCACATCTAGTGCCATCTTAGATAATCAACATTCCATCGGAGTTCACCACTATTTTTGTTGTTTTTAACAAAATCTTCCTGTTTCCTAATTCATTGCTTAGTTTTGGAAGGCATCTTTTGCTATTCCAATGCAACTTTGGTAATTTTGGTGTCACATTTTCCATTGTTAAATTTAGTAACTATCATAAATGCATAGACAAGCATCTATTGCATGAAGATTTTCTAGGATGGTAGTCAGATCCTTTCCACTATGCCAATTTTTTTCACTATATCAACTTAAATTTTTGGCTGATTCTCAATTGAATTTTGCTTTTATACTTACTGTAGACATGTCCTTAAATCTTTTATTTTTTGTGTTACAAATTCCATAAATACTGGTTGGTTTTCTGTCCAAGTCATCCAAGAATTGTTTTATATCATATGTTCCAGGGCCTAGTTTTGTTTTCTGAAAGGAAAAAAAATGTTTTATATGAACTCATTTCTCAAAAATCAAATTGTTTTTGCCTATATATTATCAAATGCTGCAATAAAAAGATACCAAATTGAAACAGACACATATCAAGAAGTTGTTATAAAATACCAATTTAATTTCTTAATAGGGTTTCTTAATTGCTGGAAAATTTTTATCAAGTGTCCAATAAGGGATGTAGGATTCTTTGTATCTTATGGTTAAGGCTTCTAGTATTTGTAGTCATTTTTAATAGTTTATGTGGTTTACTGTGAAATATATTTTGTATGTCTGTGCCTAAACTGAATTAAAATTTAATGCTGTTGTGTTATTTGCACTCTTGCACATCAAATACAAGTACTGACATGATTAAATGCGTTCTTTCAATTTTTCTCACTAGCATAGACACTTATTTGGTATGACAAACTTATTATTTTTTTTAAATAATTTTCTCTATGGTATGATTGTTTTGTTCCATGTTTATTAAAAAAATTCTTGGTAGAATGTTCATTTGGTTTGGGACCTGGATTTTGTTTTCTTTTTCTGACAATTTTCTATAAACTCTAGAGATGGTTGTGAGTGAAATCCTTTTCTGAAATATTTAGAGTTGCCCTCTGCAACCAAATGACCAATGACCATGCCACATTCAAAATCAAATAATCTTTCTTTCTCATACTAATGCATAAAATGAAAAGGAGTTGCGGATTAGAAATTTACCTAATAGTGTATTTGTTCACATGTACTAAATTAAATTCAGTATGTCTATATCACACACTCAAACTTGTATACATATAGGGTATGATGGGTAAATATTTTTTTTCACGCTAAGCAAGGCGGGAAGCCACTAGGATGTAAGGGGTTACAGAAAACATAGGAAGAAAACATATAGGAGATCAGATAGGAAGATAGAAGAGGGATGAGGAGAAGGGTAGTGGATAGATCAAGGCAACTGGAGATGTCGATTGACACTTTGAATAGTTGGAGATTATAGCTCTCAGGGAAACTGGAATAGGGAAGGGAGTTCCACAGGCGAGAGGTGCGAGACATGAAGCTATTAGAGTAAAGAGACGGCTACATTTAGGAGTTTCAACAGTGAAAAGGGTGAGAGCGAGGATGCCAGCCTCATAGAGCGCTTGAACTCATGAAGTCTGGGAACCAGTGAATGCAGCTCCTCAGAGCAATTACCATGAAAGTATTTGTTGAACAGACAGAGAAAGGCAACGGCATGTCTGTGAGAAAGTGACTGTAGATGAGATGCCAGAGCAGGGCCAATTATATTGCATATCCACCTCTGGAGCCTATCAAGAACCCTGAGGCAAACAGAAGGGGCTCCAGACCATATATGGCAGCAATACTCCATGCAAGGGTGAATTGTTGATTTGTAGATCTGGAGGATCGATTCTGGGGAGAAAAATTTTCTGGCGTGGCACAGGGAGCCAACATTCCTTGCGGTGGACGAAGCAATTGACTCAATGTATTTGTTCCATCTCAGGTCAGCAGTCAATGTGAGACCGAGCAGCCGCAGAGAGTTGCTCTCGAGAAGTTGAGCCTCAGACATTCTAATGGAGGGCAGGGAAGGATCTCTGTGGTGATTAATAGAGAGCAGTTTTGTTTTTGAAGCATTAAAGTTGACCAGCCAATTCCTGCCCCAGTTCACAACCGATTTGAGGTCCTTTTGGAGCCGCACGGCCAGGTTAGTTTTGTCAGTGACACTAGATTTGTTTTTGAGGCAGGAATAAATTGTGGTGTCATCTGCGTAGATGCCAACTTGGGAGTTTATGGTGTCAGGAAGGTCATTTATGTAGATAAGGAATAGAGTGGGGACTAGGATGGAGCCTTGAGGAACACCTGCGTTCGTGGGATAGGAACTACCCCATCTTCATAATCTTCACTTCCTTCTACTTCCTTGTTCATTCATATTACACAACTCATTCATCATAAGCATTTTTAACAGTAGCCCTCTACCTTCAGTGGCTCTAGAACCTTTTATTCTTTGAACGTTTGTATAAAACTTTCTTTTTGGTTTCCTATGTTTACACCATTTCTACTTGATAAAAAACAGACAATCCCACCATCTGTTCTTTGATAACATACAAAAGTGTTTTGTTTGGTTTATTATTACTTCTCCACCTCCTTTCCTCCTCCTCCTCCTCCTCCTCATCACCAGCAGCATGTGAAATTGTTGATTGATTGATTGATTGATTTTTATAGCTTATCAGCTCTATGTGGATTATTTAAAGCTGAAACATTTTGGATTTTAAGTGAATATTGCATTAACAATGTTTTAAGAATAGCAACAATTTTTACAGATGAAATTCCTGCTATTTAACCCATAGTTGGGGGTGTAGTTGGATATATACCTTTCCCAACAGTATTTGTGCTTAAGTGAGTGTAATGACCCTGAATGGAATTTGAACTCGGCTCTCCAATTTCTTATTCCAAGACACTATCCATTACACCACTCACACAACCTAAAATGTGAAAAGTACAGAAGTTAATTTATAAAAAAATTTCTAAGATTTTTTTCTTATCGAAAGAATTTGTATTTAAGTTCAAACAAGTTGCAGAAATGTGAAAGGAAAGATTTAATTCAGCGACCAACAAAAATTTTTTCAAAAGGCATGGGATATTAGAATGTTATTTGGGGAAATCAGGGTCACTGAATCTGAAAATGTTCTTAGTTCTGTTGAATTGGCTCTACTTTTCAAGATATTGGACAGCAATAAATTCCAATGATTTAATTTTCTCTGAACATGCTAGATTTTCTCTCTCTAATCATCACTTATGTTAGGGGAAATAACTCTACCAACAAAGAGAATTTTTACTTTGAGTACAGAAAATTACTTCTGGACAGAATACTTCTGGGCAGGGAGAGAAACAAGATGACTGCCTTTTAAACTCACACACATGGATTGATTTTAATTCTTTTTCCTCTACCTGCATCAAGTAAGGTGAGACAAAAAATAAATATTGTTTGTATTTAAAATACAATGGTTCTTTTATTTTATATTCTTTGTTTATCATATCAGCCTGGAATGTAACAGTTTACATTCTTTAAAATTGTATAATTCTTTAGATATTAAGGAGAATCTCTTAATACCATTTTTCTTGTTACACATATAAATGACAGTATAGATGCCAGAGAGCTCCAGCCAATCTGATGGTTCCAGTCTTGCAGATATGATTTGTGTATTAGGCTCTGCTGGTGACCTTGTGTCTCTATATTTCAAGTATACAAAACTTTAAACATGAATTCTAAGCATAGACATTGCCACAGTGACCCTTGCATTTTCTACTACATATGTGGTGAATATAGGGTAAAAGAGCATCATTTCAATGTTTGAGATTTCACCAAAAGAGCATATTAAGCTTACTTTGGTGTGAAGAGAGTGGATCTAGATAAGTTATAGCCACTTCACAAAGTTTTTAAGAATTGTATTGACAAACTTCACTTGTGGACCCAAGGTAAAGTCAAGTCAATGATGTTTGAGTTACCAATGGTGTGGTGAGAGCCCAAAAATCATCATGACAAGACGGCCAGTTCCACATTGTAGTGGTGTTCCTGTTCCAGTTTTTACTTCTTTGCCTGATTTTGATGACACTATACCGAAGCAATGGATAAGGCTTCTGACAGAAGCAGCAACTGCAGTAGTAATATTTATCATTCATATTTGGGTGTTTTTCAGACTGCAAAATGAAAGCTTTTCACACAAGGAGATCTGAATGACTTGGTTAGAAATCTGACTTTGTCAAAAGAGTCACTGAAATTTTAGCCCCCCATCTCAGAGAGCATTGTGTTTTTGACACTGAAGCTAAGATAACATTTTACTGTAACAGAGACAAAGAACTTGTTTGTTATTTTACTGTTTTGCAATAACATCCAAAGTCTTCTTTTAGCAATGGCACTGCCTAAGTACAATCCAGCTAAGTAGCATTTATTTATTGGCAGCTCTAAACAAGTTTAAAGTGTGTATTATATTATACAGTGGTGGCAAGTTTTCTTGTATCCCAATTGACCAATTAGTGACCTTGAAGGAACACTACATGAGTGTAAAGATTATATTCTACAAAACACTGTGTTATGATGAACATCAGTGGATGATATATGTGGATTTTAAAATGGTTAACTTTTTGTTAGGGCAGCAATGGTGGTTTTATTAAGTACCCATGTTTCCTTTGTCTATAGGACAGCAGAGCCAATGATCAACAATTGGCCAATTTGTGAAGATCTTGTGAGGACAAATAATGCCTTAAATGAACTACTGGTTAGCCATGATCTCATCATCCTGCCCTCACTACATATCAAGTTGGGCCTAATGAAACAGTTTATCAAGGCATTAGATCAAGATGGGACATGCTTCAGTTATATCTGCTCAGAATTTCCTGGTCTGAGTAATGAGAAACTGAAAGCAGGAAATTTTGATGGGACACAAATAAGAAAACTGATTGCAATGAAAATTTTGTCTCTCACATGACTGAGATTAAGGCTGCTGTGTGGAATTCTTTTGTCATAATTGTGAAAGGCTTCCTGGGCAAAAAGAAAGTGGATAACTACCAGGAACTAGTCAAAGTGAAGGTAAAAAACCTCCAAGATCTAGGAACAAGAATGAGTATCAAAATCCACTACCTGTTTAGCTATTTAGACATATTCCCTGAAAACCTTGGTGATGTAAGAGAAGAACAGGGAGAGCATTTCCACTAAAGCATCAAGACAATGAAGGAGTAATAACAAGGCTGATGGAATGCTCACATGATGTCCAATTACAGTTGGAGCCTTATACATGATTGCACTCAGAAAACTCACAAAAGGAAGTCATCAGGGAAGCTTCCTTCAAATGAAGTAAAGTACATTATGTTGAATAGCTTAAATTATATATTTTACTAGTTTACTTTTAGTGAGAAATTTGATTGGAAATTATATCTTTATTTTATAATTTTTCATTAATCATTTGTAATAAAGAGGATACTACTGGAAAATGTCCTGCCCCTTCTTTGTTCATTGTTAAAAGAGTAGCATGTTGTAAGTAAATATCACATTTTAATTATTCATATACAATCAGAAGACTTAAATAAAAGTGATACATTTATTCAACATTGTTTGATTACCAATAGCCTAAATAGCATAATAAATATAGTTTTGTTGAAATATTCATGCACTGGTAACACAGTAATCCAATTAATATTATTGTGTACAGATACAAAAAATGTATTTCAGCAATATCTTTAAAACTAAAGCCAACAGGATAAAACCAATGTTCTTCATGAATATAATGACCCCAATATACCTCAGAAACAGTCTCATCTATTATATCAAAAAAATTTTATTGGCTCATTATTTTAAAGTGATCAGCATTAATCAATTACTCTAATAATCTCATTTAATTGGTGGATAAAGAATTGTACACACAAAAGCAGTCAAGAAGTTGCAGGAAAGTGGATGCACACATACATGCAATAACATGCATAATTTATATCCTGCATACACAGAAAAAAAAAATAAACAAAAAAACATGCTCATTTTTTAAAATTCTACATCAAATCATTCTGATACTGGTGAAGACAAATAAGGAATGCTCTGTGGGAAAATATGAATGCAAAATAATCATAACCTCAAGGATATAATACAAGATTAAATTCAAGACAGTTTAGTCTAATGTTGAATTCTGAATTCAGTCTAATTTTGCTTAGTTGTCAAGACTCATGAAAAAAAGAGAAAACAATTTAATTTCAGATATATTTTTCTTACAGGCATTTTTTCAATGATGAAAATGCCATTAAGAAATTTTAATAGATAATTCCAAACAACAACTTTTGTTCAGGTAATTTCTGGTGTAGCTCCACAGTACAGTTCAGTAAATTTGTTAGGTATTAGGTTTTTTTCTCATACTGTATTGATAAAATCCTAATAGCTTAAATTTACTTTGAGAAAGAAAACTGATTTGAAAGCCAGATAATGTATCTTTTTACTAGTCCAATATTTATAAAATTTATAAAATTTCTTCAACTCTGAAATAAATATGGACTCATGTGAAAATGCTGTATCATTTATATAGGATAGAGAATCTGATATTTCCTCCTGATAGATTAGTGAAAATCATTCATCCTTTCTCATTTAGGATAAATAAAATACCATACTAAAAAATAAGCTTTTCTTTTTAATAAAATCAATTCAAGGGTTGATATCATAATTCTTAATTAGTCCAAGTGAGTCTTTTAAGGACTGACATCTGGTCAATGTGAGATTGACTTACCAAACATTTGGATGTGAATTTCTATTTCAAACTAGAGCACTCAGTATTGAACTTGTAAAGATTGTACTGATCTCCAGATATGCATAAGAAAAAATTCAAGGAAAGTTATATTGTGAAACAATGTGATTTTTACAAAAAAACAAAAAACAATTTGAAGTGTCAGTGGAAGTAAGTATTGGCTTCTGCTTACTCACACTTAATAGATTCAAATAAGAAAAAATAAATGAGTGAGTATGGTTCTTAGGATCAAAAGAAAAATTAGATAGCTAAAGAAGAACAGGTGGAATAGAGAGTGAATTAATTTTTCTGGTATATTAAAACAAAGAATATAGAAGCCATTTTCACCTGTCCTCTTTTAAATAGAAGACATTTTTCTCTTGCAAAAGTAAGAGAAAAAATGGATTAAAAATAAGCAAAAGAGCATTTTTTTACTGTTCATTTCAATGAACACCTATTTTTTAAAAAATTCATTATTGCTTGTAGAGTTTTGTTTAAAAAGAAATTGTATGCAACAGCATTAATTGTAGTTGGTGTTTACTTCACAATTCATGAATAAATACAAAAAACTAACTTTACTTTTTTTCATGAAATGTGAACACACTAGTTTAAAATTCCATATCATTTTCACATAACCAACTTTGCATTGGCTTTTGTATCTAACCTTTAATAATAGATGAACAAGATATAAGATAACACAGAAATATGATAATTTGACATATAGGATGAAGCTTGTCACAACTGCCTTGAAGGATAGAAGATTTTTCTGTCATTAAAAACAAAGAAAAAGTGGTTTATTTGAAGTTTAACCATAGCATGGTTGCTTTAATTTGGTTATTTCTTTTATACATAAATGTTGTTGTAATCAGTGTATTTTTATCCTTGTAAAAACCTGTAATAATAAAGAGGCATAAATATCTACAAATTGAAAATATATTCAGGAATATCTTTAATCAATATTCTCACCTGTCATATTTACCAAAATGTTTAAATTATTTACTAGATTATTTCAAGTTATTTTTTCCTTATACCACTAATGAAAGAATTGAAGTTGATCTGTGTTAAGTGAGCTTGCATTAACATGTACATATGTATAGTTCATAATTCTTTTCATAAAAATATCAAAAATGATATAATTATAATATAAGATGATATAATAGATATTCTATACTGTTATAATCATTGAGTTGTAATAGTATCACATCTAAAAATATTGCAAATTAAATAGAAAAAGTACCTATTTTATATTGTATTTTTTATTTTAAGCAACTATCTTAAAAAAGGTTAGCAAAGATAATAACAAATAATATAAAATCATTAAAATTATATTTTACCTGTGTCTTATGAATATATCAACAAAGGTAGAAATAATTTGAAATCAAATTAGCAACCAAGTGAATTCTTTGTGCATCACAGGAAATAATTGCCTCATCATCTTTTTTGAACTTTCATGGCCTCTGGAAATGTTCTTCTCCCTGCATATTATGGTTTCTATTTTTCTTCATTTTCTTCAAAATCAAGTGAAATTCAACAAAAATCAGTAAAAGCTAAGGTAAAAATTCTAAATTGCTTATAAACAAATGCACACAACAGCAGATCAGAGTATAAATTAAAAGACATTTGCTTTTCTTAAAAAGTGGTGCTGGTACTTAAATAAAATAATATTTTGAAATATCAGCTTTTATTTTATTTTTGTAATTTTTTTAATTTTTAAGACAATGATTGCATTTATATAAATTTTACCTTAATAACCATTAGATTTTTTAATTTATTATATATTATAAGTGCAATTCACTATAAATAAATAAATTAGATTTGTGAAATAATGAATTATTATTTTAGAAATAGTAAATGTTAAAACAAGAGATGTTAAAGAAAATGAAGGTTATTGGAATAGAACAATTTATTTTGATATGACTAATAAATTTAAAATATCTAATCCAAAAATTGCTAAATAAATATCTTAAATATTTTTAAGTATTAAGTCATGTTATACTCTGCTGCAGTTAGATCTCTTTCTGACTCTACATGTTGGCTGGATGTGAATGCTAAGAAAGCAAAACACAAAATAAAAAAATTGTTTTCTGTACGGGGGCTCTGAGTATCACATCTGGTCTACAAAACAAATTCAAGCAATAAAATGCAATAGCTAATCACAGACCCTAGGTGCTACTCGATTTGCTTAAAAGAAAGCCCTGCTTAAACAATAAACACAGTAGCAGAGCAAAATGCCACTTGTGGGCATGCAGGTATCACTGTCACTGCCATGATTGCTCCTCTTGTCACTACCATAACCCCATTTTGTTGATACCACATTTGATCAGAATCCATCAGAAACATTCTACTCAATCAACCTTCATTATCCACTCCCAGTCTCCCTCGTTAACACCTTTATAACTTCAGCAACCAATGCACCTCATAACAAGTCAACCCACCACTGTGATCTTGATTAACCAACCTACTTTACCAGGCAGTTCAGCTTTAACATCTTGGCATCACACAACTGCCAGTTCATCAAACACCTCACAGGTGTTGATTTCTACCATGAAGAAGGATGTATGTCAAACCCACCAATAGCTAATCCACTCTAGAATTATCCTCTGAACCTAACTATGATCTTGAACACACTAAACAAAGAAACCAACCCTGCTGTCATCAATGTTACGCCTAATCACTTTCCTTACCAAGAGCACCAATGACATATCCATTTTCATGTCATGCTGCAGTACAAGAAAGTCACAAGGCCATTTGTGAAGTGTGGCTCAGGCCAGATCCTCAGCTGGAGAAGAACTGGACAGAGGGACTGGCAAAGGTAGAAGTGTTGATCCAGACTTGACTCCAAAAGCAGTTGTCCTTAAAGGGTAGGGCTGAGGTATGCTGCATATACATCTTTCCTGTCATCCTTTACTGAATGTCAATACTCCCTCTCTGCAAGGACTGTCAGAAGGTGAATGTTTGCCCTTCTCCCTATCGTAGGTGTGGGGAGGCAAGCCTAAGGTCCACATAACAGCCTGTATCCAGCATCCATGTCATGGGGTGGGGCTGGGAATGCCACACTTTGTGAGTCACCGATATGCCTCAAGTTTGGTTTTCCTACACCGTGCATTGACAGAATATTCGCTGTGGGTGAGAAATGTTAGGGATACCTTCCCAGGTGTTACCATCACTCCTCCCATTTCTCGGCTTGAGTGCTGTCATAAACACTAGAATAAGTCTGAATTCTTCACCATGTATCAAAATGCCTTGCTGGCTACTTCTCAGTCCAGTGACCTTTCATGGCCTAGGAAGAAATTGTATCAGGAATTAGTGGAGGGGGTTGCATTGGACCTGCTCTGTGGGCAGCTCAATTTGTCAGTGACCGAGTTGCATTCTTTCTGATTCTGGGTACCAGTGGTGGATTACCTCAGCAACCTTGAGTTTTCACTTATGTGGCAACTGATCCGGAATGTGCTGTCTCTAGATGAAGTGGCTTTCAGAGTGGATTTGGCAGACCCCATCTTTGTTTAAGCTAGGCGTTTTTTGTTCACCTAGTTAATGCAAGTGATTATCATTCCTAGCCTGTTCCTAGCACTCTCTTTTGTTATGATCCTTGTCAAGATTCCCAACTTCTCCAATTTGTTTTTACCCACCTTTTTATCGTAACTGGATCAGCCTTTGATATTTTCCTACTCTGTAATTTATTTTGTGCCTCCCCTGCATTTAGTGGGTGAGCTACTTGATTCTACTTATCAGCAGAATACAGCAGCCACTCTTGTTTTTCTTTGGGGTGGACAAGTCTTATTAATACAGTTATTACTTTAGCTTGAATATTTTGTTTAATTTTATTTTTGTTATTGGGTTAAAAGATGTTACTCCATGAACTTTTTATCCATATCATTGGAGATGATAAGACTCTGTTTCAGCCACTTAGGTCAACACATCATGGCAAAATCCATCATCTATTGTCTGTGGATGAAATGACAACCAATGATTGTGGTACAGATACTTGCACCAATGGCTGAAGACACCCTCTTGGTGTGAGATGTGGACATGGGCTCTTAAGTGGCCAGCTACCTGTATAGAATGTTAGTGAGAACTCATTTGTGGCTAAATTGGATGGACACTAGAAGTTCAACATGTCCTTACTGGACAAGGAGGACTTCTGGTTCATGCTGACTAGATTAGTGCAGTGGGAGTTAGTGGTGGTGATTACTGGGAATAAGTAGGTTTAGGATAATCAGTGACGACCAGCCTTTCCCCACCTCTATGGCCTTGTGCCACAAATGTATTTCCATGTTAGATAAAAAAATAATATATGATGAGTATGTTCCAACAGCAGCAGCAGCAGCAGCAGCCAGCTGGTCTGCAGTTTCAGCCAGCCATCAGCAGCTCCACCTCCAGTCATCAGCAACAGCACTAGCAGCCTCCAGTTCCAGCCAGCCATCATTGCCAGCAGCAATGATGTGTGATAAATTGTCTCTTCAGGATAACAGTTTTCAATGACTACAAAACTGTCCTTATCAGAATAATACTCTTCTCACACTCTACATAAACATGCAGAGATATTTTTTGCCTAGTGCACTGTAACTTTATTTTTGTTGATGCATTTTCATTAATGAAAATAAACTTGGCAATATATTTATTTTTACTTGAGTTTTCATTTTGTTTGTTGTTGTCTTCCATCATTCAATATATGTTTGAAGGCTAATATACCACCTGCAACAGGTTTCATTTTTGTTCATTGTGATCAGCATTGAAGTTCTCACCAGTGTAAAATTACTTACCAATTATATTGTTGGCTTCTAAACAGCATGTGGCACTTCAAAGAATTTTCTCTCAACAATCAAGATAAGCTAAGTATTTCAAACTATCTCCCTTCAATTACTTTTGAATGTATGACAGCCATATATTCCTTTGGTGAGCAACAAAATTTTTTACCTTTGCCTTAAACACTTTTTAATATTATTTTGTGTCAAATCAGTTAATCATGTCCTCTTCATGACAATATGTTAAAATTATAGACTTTAAGAATTTTTATTTATTTTCCTGAAATGAGTTACTGACACTACTTCAAACATGTAAATTCAGGAATAAATCCCATATCATATTTTGTTAAAATTATCCATGTATTTCCTCATTATTATCATCCTTCATTATTCTTCCTGGTATGGGTAAATCAACTGTTTATTTTAACCCCTAAGCTCCATGCACTATAGTTTCACTTGCGTTCAAATCTAACCATATGAGAAGATACTGAAAAATCTTCAGCCCAACCAAGATGCCCTTTCAAAAAATAAAAATTGAATTTGGTCAAATTTAGGGAGGAAGATCAGGCTGAAGATTTTTCAGCACCCCTTTCATATAGCCATTCCTTACATCTTTATTACATGAAAATCTATTTTTAAAAGCAACTACAATGAAGATGAAATAAATACTAGTTAATAAATTAATAGTTAATAGAGAGGGATTCTTCTAAGAAAGAAAATTAAACAATATTAGCATATGTCAGTTGTTATGAATAAATAATGACAAAATATTATAAATATATATAAAAAAAATACATTAAAAATATTATAAATAAAAAATCAGATACTCTATATCAGTTGTACAACATTACTGTCATTCATTTTCTCTTGCTTATCATTATGGTGACCCAGTGACAAGACATACATTCCCCAATATTATCAATATGAAAGTGATCAACATTTACATCCGGTTTTCAATTCTGTTTTATGAATTGCTAATTTAGACTTTATTCTAAATAACTGGATATCTACCTGATGACTCAACTCCATTTCTTCATGGGCATAATAAGAATTAACTGATTAACTTTTGTTTGAAACAAAAATGAACAGTAAAATTAAGAAAAGAAAGAAAAAATATTAATAAAAATCATTACTAACCTTGTAACTTTTGTTTTTTGCTGATAAAATTTTATCTTCAAAAAAGCTGTTTCAAGTCTTTGATTCATAAATGGAGGATTTGTTACATCTTTTGCAAGCAGCACAAAATCATCTGCATAAAAAAGAATTGGATAAATATGATACAAGTATTGGAAAAGTTTGTGCCTGATTTCCATTTTTTAAAAATTTTCTAATCAGGTACAAACTTTTGCAATGATCTATTATTAGATCTGGGAGAAGAAAACTCTGAATTCAAAACCTGAGGGGGTTGTTTGGAGACCTTGTGGTACACTATGTGCACCAATTCTCTGTATTTGGTTTTTCTGAAAAGTGTGGTTGGTTTTGTACTAGCCATCACCATTAAAATCAAATTACGTGTAAAAGTGGTTTGGCTGTTTGGTTCTAAGAACTGAGCTACTAGACCCTTATAATTTGAAAATGACAGGAGATTCCATTATTATATATATATATATATATATATATATATATATATATAATTGGGCTCATGCTGGGTAAACTTAGTGACCACTGTTCATTGGAAGTTTCCAGAATATTCCTTAATTCTGGACAACTTGGGTCTGGTAGTAAAAATGTACATTATCCTGCTGTAATAACCAATCATTGTTGGTGAGGACCTAGAGTCCATGAATAGGTACAAATAATCATGAAACAATGTAATGTTGTGCCCACTGGTCAACAATATGTTTAGGCAGACCAGTGGACTAAACCCATGCCATGTGAACACACTTCACAATATTATAGAACCACAGCCAGTTTTACATTGTATCTTGGTCTCATGAAGATTGTACTTTATCTGAGCTATATCATTAGACTGAAACAACTATAAATTTAACATGCTATATGTTGGCAGTCCTCAAAATTCAGTTAGTGACATCCTGGGTCCAGGTGAGGTACTGTGTCTGGTGTTATGGTCTTAACAGGGGCAACCTGGTGAGTATTCTTCTCCTATATCCTATGGAAGCTAAAAGACATTGAATTGACTTGGATATGCATCTGGTATATCTTGCATTGAATGTGAATATGTCACTGGTAACTTCTACATTGCATGATTTGAACCAGTGTTTCTTTTCTGTGACCACAAACAATTCTAATCAGATACCTGTAGTTACAATGATTAAGCATTCATGTTTAGCTTCTGCACTGTCCATAGTGGACAGTAAACATATGATACTGTAGACTGAGTGAGAAATGGAATATACCATCTATTTTGCATCCACTATCAGGCTCTGTTTGAATTCTGATCATTTGCACCACCTTGCCATGAGCAGTTTAGTCAGTGTTCACACTGATTCACTAGATGTCAGAGTATAAATGTTAGAAATCTGGGGATTTCCATTATGTCAAAATAAGATGGTGCCACTAGTGGTAGACTGGACCACTTGGATACCAGGAAATTTCCTGGCGGGTTGCAAAGTGATGGTCCATCACTTTAGAAATAATTGGAAAAAGTCAAAACTAAGAAAAAGAAAAATATTGTTTAGATGCTAGGAAGATTTAAATAAGGCATCTTTGATGATATAATTTTTTTCGGTAGATAATAGATATCCTCAGTTCCTTGTTTGATGAAGTGTTTTGGGATTAAATAAGTCCTTTTGACTGAACCCCTTTACAAGTTTTCCCACTATAAATTTTTTACCCAGTCTGCCAATGAGCGCCACATATCATTATGAATTTGGGCACATCAGTATAAGATAGTTTAAAATTTATGAAATAGTAAAACTTTTTCTACAAAATTTTTAATTACTCACTTTAAATGAATTATAATGGTAATAGTAATATTAGTAGTTTCCTTATAAGGAAACATTTATCATTCATTGATTGAGCAGCCACTATTGTTGTTGGTTGAAATTTATAAAATCTTTCTCTTAAAAGAATTTTACAGAAAAATAGGTTTCTCAAGTTCAGTAGTTGTATATCATATTGATGAGTGTTTCCTAGCCTTTTATTTGAAGTAGTGTGGAATGTCAGCATCTTGATTATATCAGTTTTCTTTTTGAGTTACATATGCTATACATATTAGTTATTGCAGTTGTTCAAATTTCTTAAGTGATGTGGTCTCTGTTACCTAGTACAGTTCTTTGTGATTCTGTAGTGTCAGTCTACAATATTCGAAGAAGGATTGTCCTCACCAAAATCCACAAGCTTCAATCACTCAAAAGCTGTTTTAACCATTTATCTTAGAAAGTGTTTGTATACAGCTGACCGTTTAGATATTTCTGAATGAATTTGGCACCATTCATGCCATCCATATGAAAGTTTTAAAGTCAACAGTATAAAAGCAAAATGAAATAAATATGATTAAATCATGCAATCAAAGTTATTTATTTCCTACATCTTCCATGTCTCTGCCTGGCAAGAGAAAAAGTATTATTGGAAAAATATATGAAATGAAAATTCTGAAATAATTAGCTTTTAAAAAGATAAACTTACAGAATAGTTTTGTGAAGAAGTGACTGAAGCTGAGATGCCAAGTCAGGATAATAAAAGTAATGACTGCATCACTATTCTAAATGTCATTCAAACTAAGTTATCATGACTTCATTTCACAGACATTATCTTGTTCAAGATGGAGTAATACGCATACTCACTGATTAATGTTTCTTTTTCAAATGAAATGAGTATCAGTCTAGAGGAAAATGAGAAGGTCAAATAGTGGTGGTATCTTGTTGCAACAACTAATAGAATTGAGAACTACTAGACAAAGGTTTCTACTTCATGTTTGACAATGCCAAGGCTCTTTACAAATCACATGAAGTCATTATTATCATGGAAGACCTAAATGCCAAAGTAGGCAGAGAGAGGGCAGGGGATATAGCCTGAAAATTCAGACTAGGAACCCACAATGAACAAAAAATGGATCCAATGGTGCACAGCCAATGACCAGGTAATAGCCAACACATGGTTCCAAGAACATCCGAGATGATTATGAACCTGAAGGAGCCCAGGAGGAGGAACTAAAAACCAAATTGACTACATAACTATCAATAAAAGATTTAGGAATGCAATGGTTCACTGCAAAACCTACCCAAGTGCTAACTGGAGAAGCAATCATCGCCCTGTTATATGTAAACTAAGAGTGAACCTGCAGTAACTGAAGAAGCCTAATGTAACACCTAAATTGCAATATGACAAACTCCTGAGTGACCTGTAACTGAAAGAAAAATATATAGACAAAGTGAAATGAAGACATGAGGGACACAATGGAAACTCAAAATGGGATGCACTAAGAGACACTTTAGTGACATCAGCAAACAATATTATTCCAAAGAAGAATGGATGATAAAGAAAAAAACGAATGGATGACTGATGAGATTCTTGACATGATGAAAAGGAGACAGAAAACTTTGCCAAGATACAGAACAGAATACAGAAAATTATACAAGAAATAAGAATCAAATGCAGTCAGGCTAAAGAACAGTGGCTAAACAAAAAATGTGCAGAAATAGAGAGATTGAGTACCACCAACAAAGGAGATATGCATAAGCAAATAAGGCAACTAACAGGAAAGAAGACAGGCTTATCAACAGGCTGCTTAAAATCAAAGGATGGAACATTTATATTAGAGAAGGAAAAAATTATTCAATGCTGGAGTAAGTATATTGCAGAACTCTTCCATGATGAAAGAGAACAACCAGTAATACACAGAACTACTGATGAACCTGGAATTCTAAAAACTGAAGTAGAAGCTGCACTGGCCAAATTGAACAGAAACAAGGTGGCAGGCTAGATGAAATTGTAACAGAAATGCTGACGGCCTTAGATGACTTTGGTATAGACAAGATCACAGAAATAATAAATGAAATTTACATCAGTGGAGAAATACCAGGAGATCTCAGCAGATCTATTTTCATAGCTATGCCTAAGAAACCAGGCACAAACGAATGTGAACTCCAATGAACAATCAGCCTAATGAGCCATGTAACAAAACTCAACATCCATATTCTGATGAATAAAGCATGCAGAAGAATCAAGCCAGAAATAGCATAAGAACAGTGAAGGTTCATTAAAGCCACCAGAACAAGGAATGCAATATTCATGCTCAGAATGTTATCAGAAAGAGCAATAAAAATGCAGAAGGATGTGTACCTATGCTTTATAGACTACACAAAAGTGTTTGACAAAGTACGCCACAAGGATCTGTTGGAACTGCTCAGCAACCTTGATATATTTGGGAAAGATTTTAGAACAGGGGTGGGAAAATTACGGCCCATGGACCACATCCAGCCCGCCAAAGCTTTTAATGTGGCCCTCTATTACTTTTATAATATTTACAAATTTAATAAAAAAGTTTCCAGGTATTTAAAAATTGTATAAAAACTTCTCAGAAGAAACATTTGTAATAATTCTGCTTTGATTTGAATTTTAGTTTAAGTATCATTTTGCAGGATATTTGTAAACAAGATTTAGTGAGTCACCATTTTGCAGTGTTTTTAAAATTTGATTCTATTTTTTAGTAAGTTAGATTCTAAAACAATGAAAAGGCAGTCACACATAATGAGTTCTAAAAGACGTAAAGTTGACTGAATGCCGTATTTTTAAGAAGGAATGCACTGAAAAGTATATCTTCATAGAAAATGATTCAAAAGTGCTTGATTTGCCATGATACATGTATAGTATTCAAGGAATATAATTTGAAAAGACATTTTCAGTCAAAACTTCAGCCCAAACTTTTTCACACAAGATTGCAAAACAAAGCAATAGACATGGTTAAAAAACTGAAATGCCAACAAAGCATACTTTTTAAATGTACATCTACACAAGACCTTGCAACAAAGGCAAGTTTTATATTGGCAAATAAGATCACAAAACATAAGCCATTTTCTGATGCAGAATTTCTGAAAGAATGTATGATTGATGTAATTGATACTGTGTGTCCAGTAGTAAAGTTAAAAGTAGAAGAAATTTCATTGTCACAGAAAACTATTGTTCGAAGAATAGATGCCATTGCTGAAAACATGTATAAAAAACTTTTGAATACTGCAGATAAATTCAAGTGGCTCTCAATCACTTTAGATGAGAGCACAGACATAATAGATACTGCACAGTTGCTGCTTTTCCTTTGTGGTATTGATGAAATTTTCAACATCACAGAAGAACTGTTGTCAATGGAGAGTCTCAAAGACACTATTACCGAGAATGATTTGTATGAAAGTCTTATGTTTTGTTTGGAAAATTTTCAGTTATACCTTGATAAATTTGTGAGCATAACAACTGATGGGGCACCTGCATTAACTGGGACACATAGTGAACTTGTCAAATGGCTAAATGACAAGATTCAGTCAAACTTCCCACTTCACAAGTTGCTTTCATTTGAATGCATAATTCACCAAGAAAGTCTTTGCAAAGCAAAACTGGATTTTAAACATGTGATTGATCCAGTGGTATGTGTAGTACATGTAATAAGATCAAGGGGACTAGACCACAGACAGTTTCAAAATTTGTTGCAAGAAATGGAGTCTGATTTTTCTGATGTGTTGCATCAAATCGATGTAAGGTAGCTAAGTCTTGGAAAAGTTTTGAAAAGAGTATGGGACTTCAAAGAAAAGATTTTCATGTTTTTTGAAATAAAGGATGTGTTTTGTGATTCTCCACTGAAATAAAGTATGCAGAGTGGGTGTGTGATTTTACATTTGCTACAGATACCATGCAAAAAATGAACGAGCTCACCAAAAAACTTCAAGGTAAAGGTGTCTTTATCATTATTTATTTGTGAAGGTAAAATCCTTTCAGGTAAAGATTACACTTTTTGTTAAACAACTGCCTGATCAAAACTTTGCTCACTTTTCCCTTCTGAAAGATCAGCCTGTTGAATATACATCTGCACAAAATTACAGTGGACAGATCACAGCCTTGAAGGAAGAATTTGCTAAGAGATTTGCAGATTTCAAAGCAATGGAGCTGCAGTTCAACATGCTGAGGTCTCCATTCACCTCTGACATTGAAATTGTGACTAATGAACTACAAATGGAACTCATAGACTGACAAGCTGACAATTCTTTGAAGTATAGCTTTGAAAACAAATCTTTAATTGAATTTTATGCATCTCTTCACTCAGAGCATTTAAAAAATTTGAAAGACTTTTCAAGAAAATTGTTCTGTTTGCATCCACTTATATATGTAAGCAAACTTTTTCCAGTATGAAAATTATCAAAAGCAAAAATAGATCTCTTTTGACAAATTCAAATCTTCAAGTAGTATTAAGAATTAGCACAAGAAACTTAGAGCCAGATATAAGCAAACTAGTCAATGACTGTAGCAGACTATATCAATCTCATTAATAATACACCTACTATTGTTCTTATAATACATTTTTCTTGCATCTTGTCAATTATTTATACTATAATACAATTTTTGCATTATAGTGAATTGTAATTAAACTTTACAACTAGCAAGATGTTTTTTTAATAATTAACTGATCATGAAAATTTTTCACTGTTTCATGCTGTTACATTTTTCAATATACAGTCTTCAAAAGCATTGAACCCAGTAGCCATGTCCATAGTAGCAATGCAGCCCACTAACAAAAATAATTTCCCACCTCTGTATTAGAATAATCAAGAACCTATACTGTCAGCAAACAGTGTGCATGCACATAGAGAATGAGTTCAGCAGATATACAAAAATAGAAAGCGGCATAAGGCAAAGATGTGTCTTCTTACTGGACTTATTCAACCTATACAGCGAGGCAATTCTGAGAGAATTGGAAATCCTACCAGGATTCTGCATTGGCAGGCACAATCTTAACAACATAAAATACACAGATGACACAGTACTGATAGAAGACATGGAAAAGAAATTACAAAACCTTCTATAGAAGGTAGCAAAGGAGAGCGAGAAGAAGGAACTAAGCATAAACTACAAGAATGCATGGATATCGGTAAAAGGATGAGCCTGAAATGTGAGGACAGTAAGTGCGATGCTGAGATCCGAAGAGACATATTGGGATGGCCAAAGATGCATTCCAAAAGCTGGACAGAGTATTATGAGACAGGAGGATTTCTTTGGTAACAAAGAAAAGAGTACTGAGCTGCTACATTACATCTGTCCTTCTTTTCGTCAGCGAATGTTGGATGGACTCCTCAAAGATGAAGAAGAGACTCAAGGCAACAGAGATATGGTTTTACAGAAGGAAACTAAGGATATCATGGACCGAGTGTGTGAGCAATAATGAGGTTTTGGAGAGGATGCAAACAAAGAGGAAGCTTATACTTAACATCAGGAAGAGGCAGATGAAATTTATGGGACACATAATGTGAAAGGAGGGCCTGGAGAATCTGATACTCACAGTCGAATAGAGGGAAAGAGAGACAAAGGAAAGTAATGAATGACATACTTGGCAGGCTTAAGCAAGTGCATGAGAGAATGTGGTCTGGGGGAGGTGGCAGAGGGGTGAAACTTATTGAGAGCTACAAGGGATAGGGGGAAGTGGAAAGCTGTCATCTTCCAATTCTGATCCTGGACCATGGCAACAAATGTTACCCACAGGTCCCTCCTGGTCATCCAAATGTCCAATATCCATGGCTGATCAATAAGGTGATCACTTCAATCCATGCCTTGCCTTATCCCATGTTGTGACTAGTTTTGGCCATTAGGTTGGCCAGGATCAAATCATCATCAGGTACCTTCATATTGAACTAGTCCAAGTGGAATGAAGATGCAAGAAAAGGAAATAACTTGGATAAAAAAGATATGTTTATATATGTTTCTTTGTACAATAGTTGGTTAGTTTGTTGTCAAAAATGCGACCTAACTCACTTCTTAAGTTAGACATGACACTTTGATGGTTTGGTGAAGATTGGCACAAGGCTGATGTCAGAGGTTCTCTTCAGGCAGGCAGTCATGTGTGCTGTTTCTCATTCAGTGGCTGGAACAATCTCTTCTTATCCATTTAACTCCTTCATATTTATTGACATTCATCCAAAACCGGTGTGGGGCATGACGTGGTTGGGGAATTCAGTATTTTCTTTGCCTTAACACAAAGAACCCCTTTCTGCTGTCTGGGTTCTGAAAATTAAGTACTTCCCAATTTGGGAGATCCCCTTTTCCCATAGGTGGCAGTCACAGGTATTGCTCCATCCCATAACTTCTTCCTTCTCTTATTAGCATCTCCAACTAAGATCTCCCAATGGGTGTGGATAGCTCCTCCACCTTCCTCGGTGTCTCATCTGTGTCTGCCAACTTGACTACTCCTCAACAAATGGCTCTTGACTTCTTGGTGTGACTTAACTTTAAGGTCATTAATCCAATGAATCATTATTTCAAACCTTTCACTGATGCAAAAAAATTTCCCATATCTGTTTTATGTTTTTGTCCAGAATTAGACACAAACCACATGGCTCCTTTCACAAAGAACTTAATTCCTGAATTTTTATTATAGATCAATTCTTATTTGTTTCCATCCATTTCTGTTTTTGCAACCAGTACCTTTAGAGACAGTCACCAATCAATTGTAAAAAAAGTTCACTATATGGCCTTCTCGTAAAATTATTGCTTTAAGCAATTCTTTTGGTTTCTTGAGAATTAGGCTTTTTTTTAAAAGAAATCCTCAATCTTTCTCATGGTGTATTCATTAACCCTTTTCTTTATTTACCAGCATTCTCTCAGTATATTAATCATTCTATTCATCAGCCTTCTTATTATTTACCAGCGCTAAATAGTGTCACAGAGGCATGATTGCTTATGTCCTGAAAGGATATGGCTCATAAAAAGAAAGACAAAGGTAACACCAGTAGTTGTACAAGTATTTGAAACATTAAAAGAAAAATATAATAAAGAATCAGGGAATTGCTTATCAGTCATCAATGATCAATGAGTTGTAGATAACCTTACTAGATATATCCTTAGTATAATTTTGTTGTAAATTTTTGTTTCCTCTGATTGAAAAAAAGGAAGGTGCTGCTGCTGTTATTACTGTTACTACTACTTCAGAAGCTGTATAAGAGCCAACATAATTAAATTGGAAAAGAAACATTAAGAAATATATGAGAAAAAGAGAATTTATATCATACAGATATAAGCATAAAACAAGATGAATATTGGACTTCAGGCTGTTAAAATTAGCCTAATGCGCACTACAGTTGATTTTGGCCAAGGTGATTTTGTATATTTTTGACTGGCAGCCTAACAGCATGCATCCTAGATTGAAAGATTGGTATCTTATTGACTTTGTCATCCCCAAGCAGAGAGATGTTCGATTCTTTCTCATCACATGCTCTTTTCATGTCACTTGTTACCTCTCTGACCATGCCCTGTTTTGCAGCAAAGTCATATTTCGTCCTAAATATAAACGGTTACAAAATTCATCCATACCAAAACGTCTTAATGTCTCATTGCTGAAAAACCATCAAGTGCAAGCCAATCTTTTTGATAAACTGGACACTGCTCTTCAGGCAGTTATTATCAGTGCTGATGATGAATCATCATGGAAGGCATGGTGCAAAGCAACTCATGCTGCCTCTTTAGAAGTTCTCAGACTTTCACTGTGCAAACATCAAGATTGGTTTGATGAAAATGATACAGAAGTCCAAAAACTGATTGGTGAAATGTATAAGTATCATAAGATCTTTGTAAATGACAAAAACTGCCAGTCAAAAGAAGCCAACTACAAAGAGTGTAAAGCAAAAGTACAATGTGCATTCAGACAAATGAAAGAGAATTGGTGATCAGCCAAGGCTGACCAACTTCAAATGGCTGCTGACAAAAAGGACACAAAAACTTTTTATGATGGCAGTGTATGGTCCCCAAAAACATAGTGTCTCTCCAATTCTCCTAAGTGATAAAAAAGCCATACTTTTGCTCAACAGCACTTCAGTCACAGATGATGAAGCCCTGTCTATTGTAACATAACATCCTGAAATTCCTGAGTTATCTCTGGAACCCACTTTCCTGGAAGTGCAAGCTTCTATCAAGCAGATATCATCAGGAAAAGCTCCTGGCAAGGATGTTATCCCTACTGAAATCTACAAACATGGAGGGCATACATTTTGTAAGCTACTGAATGATCTGTTCATTCAAATTTGGAGATCAGGCCATGTTCCTCAGGACTTCAAAAATGCCTCTATGCAACACCTCTACAAGAAAAAAGGTCTTAAAACAGTATGTGATAACCATAAGGGCATCTCCTTTTGTCTATCAGTGGAAAAATTTTGGTGAGGCTCATCATCAACAGAATTATAAAACACATTGTTGACACCATCTACCCTGAATCTCAGTGTGGATTTTGCTCCAGTCATGGCACTATCAACATGATTTTTGCCCTACGTCAAGTTGCAGAGAAGGTTCGTGAGTGAAACAAGGAGCTATTTATGGTATTTGTGGACCTTACTAAGGCCTTTGATACTGTAAACAGAGCAGCACTCTGGAAAGTTCTGAAGAAACTTGGTATTTCTGACAACATGTTGAATGTCATCATTTCATGACATTATGCAAGCTAGTGTTATATCTGATGGTCAGCATTCTGATCCATTTGATGTCACTAATGAAACTAAGCAAGGCTGTGGCATGGTGCCTGTTTTGTTTGCACTGTTCTTCTTGGTGATGCTAAGGTATGTTTTTCGGGATACAAAAACTGGCATTAAATTTAATTTTTGAACTAATGGAGGACTGTTTAACCATCAGCAGTTTAAGTCCAAAACACTTCTATGTACCAGTATTATATACGATCTACTTTTTGCAGACGACACTGCCCTTGTAACTAACTCATTAAGAAAACTGAAGTTGTTCATCAACCTTGCCCAACACTGAAGCATATTAGAGGTGTAAAGTAGAGACCTCCTGTTTGTAAGTTTCCTGAGATCTCTTTGCAAGTTGATGGAAAGAATCTCAAGTATGTGAAATCTTTCAAATACCTTGGAAGCATGATAAATTCAAGTGCATCACTTGATGATGAGATTGTTAATTGCATTGCAAAAGCCAGCACTTCCTTTGGTTCACTGTGTCATAGATTGTGGGATGAAAGGAGAATAAAGCTTTTCCCTAGAATTCAAGTGTACAGAGCTGTCATTTTATCAACTCTCTTGTATGGCTCTGAAACTTGGACACCTTATAGATAGCACATTAAATGATTAGCTGTCTTTCATAAAGGTTGTCTCTGTACAATCTGTGGCCTAACATTTGATGATCAAGTGTCAAATGCTGACCTTTTTGAGAAATGCAAGATTGGTACCATCGAGACCTTCATAATGCAATCACAACTATGTTGACTTGTCCATGTGGCAAGGATGAGTGATGATCGCATACCAAAAGTTCTTTTTCATAATGAACACCACAGTAATCATAGAAATGTTGGTAGACCTTGGCTCAGCTACAAAGATAAACTGAAGAGCAACCTTTCTTGCATCAACATTCCATTCAAGAACTTTGAAGAGGTAGTTATGAAGAAATCAGTGTATCGTTCTTGCTGCCATTCAGAAATAATGCACCATCAAGAAGTAATCATCAGTCTGAAACATGAAAGCAAAATAAGGTAGCTAACATTATTCCTGCTGCACTTGGATACAATACATTCTCCTGTACTGTTTGTGGTCTTTTGTGAAATTCTTGAGCTGGTTTCAAAAGTCATGCCCATCATAGGCATGCAGATAATTAGTTCATGGTTGTTGGAACCTCATACATCAAACTCGATGGGAGAGTTCATCATCATCATCCAATTTCAAGATATCTATTCCTGATAGTCCTACTGTGATGGGAATAATTTCAAAACATGTGTCAGTTTCAAAAATATCTTAAAAAAACCTAACATTTTGATGAAAGAACCATTGAACTGTCTTAGTTTAAGCCAACTTTTCATTAATTTGGATATGCCCATTCATTCCCAGAAATTTATTGGGATTAGGGTGACATCACTCCATGTATCTACTTGTATAGGAAAAGTTATATCATTTAATTTAATTTTTCTCTGGCACTTTTCTCTTTATCTCTTTGTATCACAAATAAAGCTGTATTTTGCTGAGAGGGTGTTAAATTTTCTATCCTTTCTATTTTGCTTTTATGTTTGCACATCAACTGGAAATGGTTTTTCTTTTCCCAATTCCAGCATACATGTCCTAAAGCTGAACATTTTTTTCTCGTTTTGTCCATGCTTTTTATCACAGTATTTGCATTGCACAAGGTAATTCAATATGCTGTATGCTTCAGCATTACTCTTGGATGCACTGAATTTTTCAATTAACTCTAACTGTTCCAGAAATTCTATAGATGCATCCAAGGACATTTTAGTCAGTTGTAACCATTATAAAATTTTGTGTTTGTACAAAGCATCATATATACATTCAATTAATATCAACTATCAACTTTTTATGATGTCAGTGAACACTCATTACCACTTCACTTTTGTGATGCCAATGAATACTTGTTGTCACTTTTGTAATATACTTGTTGTAGTATAGGCTTTGTAATCGCCAATACAACTATAGTACGCTGTTGAACAATGGGAGTGTCAGACACATTTGAATAACACTTGCACTAATAGTACTAGCTTGATAATAGTCACTTGAATAGTGATCTGAACTGAAAAATTGTATAGTGAACATAGTAAAGAATAGCAATCCAAATAGTAATAGAGGATAGAGTAGAAATAGTGATCCGAATAGTACTAGAGGATAGACTAGAAATACGACTGTTAGTCATCAGCAACATCCCACATATATACATTTCCTCTATAGTCAATTGGTCTACTTAATTCAGTAATGGGATTGCCTGCGTTTGCTGTGTACCTCCTTGGTTCACTAATTTCTGGTGGTGTGGGTATGTCAAACATTTCATACAATATTTCCATTGGTACCTCTTTTCATGGACTGACTAAATCAGTGAATCTCCATTTTAACTGGTTAAGGTGTTGCTTATGTTCCTACCTTTGTCCCTGTATCATGTATGTCATTTTGCCAATCCATGTTTTTATAATGCCATCTTCCCAGAATTCTTTTCCATGTTGGTACATCTTAAAAAACACTTTATCACCAGGTTTAAAATATTTATTTATATTACTTTGATTCCTTGATGTTCTTGTCTTCTTTTCTAGTAGTAATTTGTTAAATATGGACTTAATCTTCTTGGTGAACATCAACTCTGCAGGCGACATTCCAGGCATGGTGTTTGGGTTTGGTGTTCTGTCAACACTCAAAAATTGTTCTAGCATTATTTCATCTGACTCTTCTCCCTTTGAATTTTTTAGTGTCCTTTTAGAAGTATCGACAAACTGGTCTGCTTGTCTGTTTGATCTTGGGTGATAAGACACAATTTTTCTAGTCTGTCCAATTCATTATTAATTGGATCTAAGGCCACAAAAGGTACACTTCTTTTTGGCTTAAATGTCAGTGTTACATTCTTTTTTAACTTAGCTTTTGCTTTTGTGCATGTCCCTAGACATTCTGAGAAAACTTATGGAAAACTCTTTTTCAGTTCATTTTGCAATTTTTCAGTTGCTGTTTATCTTGTTGCAAAAAAGAGTTAACTGGAAGGTCCCAAAGATCAAACAATACAATCCAGTCAGTTCCAAACAAATTAGCAGTATTCTTTAATACAAACATCAATACTTTTTGGGTTTTTCCCACAAAAGAAATGGTATAACTGAATTCACCCAAAAAGTTCAATCTCTTTCCTGAGACCCCATGTGCAACTTTATCGGACATCAATAAACTGGGTTTACCCATTTTTCTCCATGTCTGTTCATTTATTATAGTGATATCAGATCCTGTATCTAGTTGCAATTTTATTTTTATATCATTAATTTGCACAAAAACAAATTTCCTCTTTTAAGATGTCTTGTTAATTTCCCTTTTAAGCTTCTTATCGTTACTCCATATATTTATCATGTTCACAGACATTTTATTTTTTATCCATTTTTTTTGTATCTGCAACACATACTTTTTTGTCCTAATCTTCCACATTCATAACATTTTTTGTTCTTGAAAAAACAATCACTTTAAAAATGCTTACCTTCATGACCATGACAAATATTAGACATTGACAGGGGGTATCATCTTTTTTTACTGTTCTGTTAGTTTGTAGTTTTTCCTCTTAGATGGTTGGACACTATATACTTGTGAATTGATTTTTTCTCAATCCTTGCAGTATTGTGTTTCAAATTCACAATACATTGACATTCTTCTGCTATTTTCTGGAGAGTTAATTTGGAATCCCTTTCTAATTTAGCAAGTATCCTGGACCTTATTTCCACATCCTTATTAGAAGTTAAATGCTGTACAAATATCAGACATTTAAATAAATCCGGAGCTAATTCATTTAACTTGAACTTCTCACATTTTTGAAACATGACTTCTGCAGAAGTGACAAAATCTTCATTATTGGATTTTAGTAAGTTAAGATATTGCCATTGTGTATTAAATAATGAACTCCTATCACCAAAAATTTTTGATAGTATAAGAACAGTTTCATCAAAATTTATCTCTCTTGGTTTTTTTGGCAAAATATAATTCACATATTTTTCATGTTCAGCAGGGGACAATTTCCTTAATAATAACTGAACTCTCTTTTTATCATTCCAATGTGAACAATCCCTTTTGAAGATCCCTTTATATCTTCTATAATAAACTGGAAATATTATCCCTTCATCTGGATTGTATACAAATTCACTGATTGAATTAACAGCGGCATCTGGAGTGAATGAATCTGAAGTCTTTCCTTCCATGGTTTTGGTAAACAACTCAAAAAACTTCTGTTGTTGTAGTTTCAATTGTAATTGCTGTTTGTGTTGTTGTTTTTGTTGCTGCAACTGTTGAGGTTGCTGTTAATTCTGTAGCGCCAACATTTGAACCATGATGGCTTTTAGTTCTTCCATTTTGCTGTACTCTGCTGAACGAATCCTCGTGTAAGTTCAAAGAATTTTTGCGAATCTTGTCACAACTTTTGTGATATCAATGAACACTCATTGCCACTTTTGTGATGCCAACGAATACTCGTTGTCACTTTTGTAATGTTCATTGTAGTAGAGACTTTGTAATCGCTGATACAACTATAGTACGCTGTTGAACAATGCTGGTGTCAGACACCTTCGAATAACACTTACACTAATAGTACTTGTTCAATAATAATTGCTCAAATAGTGATTCGAATAGAAAAATAATATAATAAATAGAGGTCTGTATAATAATAGAGGATAGAGTAGAAATAGCGATCCAAATAGTAATAAAGGATATACTAGAAATACGATCGTTAGTTGTCAGCTACTTCCTACATATATGCATTTCCTCTATGGTCATGTGGTCTACTTAATTTAATAATGGGATTGCCTGTGTTTGCTCACTGGTGATCTATGTTCAAACTCAAGTGTCAGAAGCGACACTTTATTCCTATATAACACAACTCATTTTTAATAGTCATTTCTCCAGTTCTAATTTTTTCAAACTCACAGAATTTGGAAACCTCTCATAACTTGTGTACATTACTGTATTATTGTTTTGTTCAACTCTGAGAAACTTCATCCTCTGCTTCTAAGAAATTTTATCCTCTCAGCAATAACCAACTTCTTTTTTAATCTCAAATTTCTCTTTATAATGTCTGAAATGATCAAATCCTCTAAATCTTTGAGATACAACATGACAGAAAATCTTTGTGATGGCCTTACATCCTGCTGAAGCCACAAAGAGATCTCTGTAATCTTTGTGGTCTTTTAACTTCTTGGCCTGCACCTGGATAGCAAAACAACAAATCCATGTTTCCACAAAGTCTGGCTCATCCAACAGTGTTAGTGAGCCTATTGGTGATGCCATATTGTTGTGAGGTCTAATGAGATGGAAGTTCTACCACTGTACCAAGTGAAGACTAACTTATTAGTAGCTACTCACCTCTATGCAAAATAGAAAGTCCATTTTGCCTATGTTACTACAATATGAAATATAAATTTTGAAAAGAACAGAGGTTGACTTCTGATTCTTATTTAATACAAAGACTTATTATGTTACTTGTACTTTAAATAGGTAGTACTGAGGATCTATGCATAAATTTTTTACTGTTTGGAGTGGAATCCAGTAATAATAAAAATGATTCTAGTAAGAATATCAAGGAAATAATAATAGTGAAGATTTGCAAATATGTTTTAGTGTTTCTGTAATGAATACATATTTAATTGATTTTTAATTCATGACTGAAAAATTCATCAAGGACTATTAATAGAAAGGTAAATTCTGTGATTGGATGCAGAATAAGATAAAGAAAGCATTTAAAATGTAAGCAGCTAGAAATAAAAGTAATTGAAGCATAAAAAAAATTACCCAAGTGATTAGTTTGTAGAATGAGAAACAAAATAAAGAAATAATTTCATAAAAAAGAAGAGAATAATTGTGGATCCTGAAACCCTTGGGATAAGAAGCAGATATAGGTACATGAAAGAAATATTTAATCTATGTTTTAAAACTGAGTTGACTATTAATTTAGAACAAAATTGTTATTTCAAATAGCACTTACCAAGGTGGCTATTTTGTGTTTTCTTCAATTTTTCTACTTGCATATAGGGAAAAAATAGTTGTGGAGATTAGAGAAAGTGAGTAAGAATTTGATAAAAATACCAAGAGAATACAGAGATATTTAAAATGTGAGAAGACATACAAAAGGAAGCAAAAGGAAAGAAAGAAAGAAACAGAGAAGGAAATTAAGATGGAAGAGATGAAGAAAGATGATGAATCAGTGGTAAGAGAAAAAAAGAGAGAAAAAGAGAGAACTTTCAGCTGGATAAAATAAGTTCTTAAGACATTGAGTTAAAATTAAAGAGGCAGGGAACAGAGAAACAATGAAAAGGAACAGAGAAAGACATAATGTTCTTAGATAATCAGATTGTTGTATTTTGTTTACCATAGACTGTAGTTAGAATTAACATGTAAATGAAATTGAAGAAAAACATCCATTTTATTTTTGGTGTTTGTTAATTTAACATTGATTATCACTGAAATATATTTTTCAAAACTTTTATCTTTGTATATGCATACTCGACTTAATAATGTATTTGTCAAACCAATAAATGAAATTCGTTTTATAAAAGTTCACATATATACATTTTCATAAATTTCATTGGAATGTGTTGGTGCATTTTTATTTGGATGTAAATCTTGGTTTGACATTTTCTCTACTAAATTAAAGAAACAGACATTATGCTGTAATCACTATAGAAATGGCTTTGCACAGCAATATTAAAAACAGTGGATCTGCACATTATTTTTAGTTATTTTTATCAATTTTCTTTTTATTTCATACTATATCTGAAATTATGGCTAGAATTTTTAGTTTCATAAACTATCAAGAAATATACAGGGTGTTCCCAAAACAATGACATCGCTTTGTAGTTCAATAACATAGACAATTCTTGTTCAAATGATCTCAAATTTTAACAAAATGTGTAAAAATTAACTTAGTTGAATGTTTAATTTTTTCTTTTCTTCAGAATGACATTCACTAGAAATGAAAAAGCATTTTGTGTGTGAGAATATGCTTGAACACAGTCAAACAAGAGCATGCAGCACACAATTTTCAAGAAAATTCAAGAAAAATGCATCAACTGGAAAGCAGGCTTGGACAAAAAATTCAAAGAGGAAGGCTGTCTGTGCAAGGCAAAGGGATGTGGATAATCATCAGTATTGGAAGAAATTGTCAATCAGATTTGGGAAACAACTATGATGCTAACTGGAGCTGACATAAACACAGCTGATTTCTTCCACCAAGAGAGTGATGTGCTCCCCCTCCTTGGAGGGGTGTACGCGCAACATTTATCATCTCTCAGTTGCGTTTCTGTCCTTTGATAGAGTGCGCTCAGGGGCTTCACTGTGTAAGGACGGAGGGGCAACTGAGAAAATTAGACTGCACCAGAGGGAGGGATTGGTGCTTGCACCGAGGCCAGCGCAACCGACAGTTGTGGGGACTGAGCGGAATTTTTGTCCCTGCCCGAGTGTACGCGCTCGGGTCCCCACATTAATCTGACCTTGTGTCACATCTCATTCTCGTGGAGGAACGAGTAAATACTAGAGCAACATGCTCCCCCCTCTCACCTTCACCTGGCCGACCCTCATGGAAAATAAACCTCCACATCTTAAGTGTTAATAAAAGCAAAGCATGTCAGATTTATAAAGATTTCCTATTTGTCCTTTATCCTATCATTCTCTTACATTCCTATCTATATTTGATCTTAATTTATATATAATATATATATATATATATATATATATATATATATATATATATATATATATATATATATATAAACAGATGCAAACTATGCCTGGAAGAAAAAAATAAAATAATTAAGTACAAAAATACAAGCCAGCTATTGAACCAGAGAAATGAAATTATACTTATGTCATCATAAAAATAAGTTTATATAGTCTTAAAAATAGACATTTATTTTGCATCAAACACTGAAAAATATATATTAGGTTTGTAACTATGTAAGTTTGTATATATGTATGTGTGTATTGTATATGTGTGTATCTAGCTATCTGTCTATCTATTTATATATATATATATATATATATATATATATATATATATATATATATATATATATATTATTCTTTTTTTTATCTGTGCCATACATACATATATATGTTTATAGATGTATTTAATCATTTATATATGTCATGGATATTCTTACATTATAGTTAATTTTTATTACTTTTATTACTATTATTATTACTTTAAATATATTATATATATAAATTTTTTTTCTATTAAATGATGATGATGTTTAAATGAATAACAACATAGATTGCATTTCTGTGATTTTTATTACTGGTTGTGCAGTTAAAGTTTTATCCATAAAATTTTTCCCTACCTTCCCTTACTGCAATATTCTCAAAAAAATCTAAAGTAGGATCTGTAATGTAATCAGTACTGAATTAGCTTCTTGACTTCAGCCGCTTTCTCACAGACGTGATGTGGCTTCCCTCTGTCTTTTCTACAAATATTTTCATGGCTACTGCACTGATGAGCATTTTTTCCCTGGTGCTCTGACTACATGAATTTAAGTGTACTACTAGATTGGCATCTAGGTCCCAACTTTTTACTAAATGTAACTGCCCTTCTAACAGTTTCTTTCCTCACACTTCTCCATATTGGAACTCCATTCCTCTCACTTGCTTCCCTGATAACTACAATCATCAAAAACCTAAATGCAACCTCAGTCACCATGTTTTGTTGCGTTGATACCTGTTCTTTTTTCCTTTCTTCAATCCCCCCTACACCCACTCTTTTCTCTCATTTTCACTCTCCATAACCCCCTGTGTGATAATGGTACTTCTGACTTGCTTGGGGTGAAATGCTTAAAAAAAACCCCAAAACATTGAATATAAAATAATTAGGGTACTGACAAAAGCATCTAATAAAATAATTAGGGTACTGAAAATAGCATCTACCACAATCAAAGGTAAAGCTCTCCCTACCAACAGCTAAAATAATAAAAAAGTGCTCAATACAATATATATATATATATATATATATATATATAAAAGGCAGGATGTGTGTGTGTGTGTGTGTAACAAATGCATGGTCGCAATTTTCGATGGATTTGCACCAAAATTTACATGCACATGCTCCAAGTTAGCAGGAAGGCCAAGACTGACTTTGCATTTCCCAACTCCCATCAATAGTGGAAATAATCGATATTTTCATGCTTCTACGGCAATTTTCATGTAGTTTGCGGCCATTTTCTACTGGCCAGAGTGAGAGCCTATAGCTGGCTGCCACGAATAGGCAAGAAGATTCTACTGGCCAGCATGAGAGCCAACAGCTGACTGACATGAATGTTAACTAGCATGCTAAAAAATCGATAGCTGCATTCGTCACAAGTGGGAAAAATTTAAATCTGCATGGCACTTTACTCCAATTGGCTCATTCGCTTGCTTAAACTCAACGTTGATTCTGATTTCGCAGAACTGGGTTGGGTGTGAAAAAGTATTTGTTGTTAACATTCTTTTTCCATTCGGTTCTTCCAGTTACAAGTCCTTTTTTAAAGCTGATCATTTTGTGTTCATTTTGTTTAGTTCTTTTTTCGTTACAGATTTAATGTTTAGTATAGAGCTTAGAAAAAATTTGCAGTGTGAGATAGGCAAGAAGTAAGGCATGTAGCAACATCAGCACGGCAAAGGTCACTCCTTTAAAGGCAAGGAAGGGCAAAAATATTTTAAGTCAAGTGATAGCGATTGCTGTATGAGTCGTACGATTTTTGAATCAAGCACGGGCAACGCTGGGCCATGCAGCTAGTCAGTTATAAAATCTATATCCCTTTGAATATCCTGTTCAAATTTTGATAAATAAATATTTTATTGGTCGACATGAAGCCTATTTAATTTCATTTGTCTGGAGCATGTAGTTACTCATTACTTTAAATAATGTCAAATTTTGGAGGACACCCTGTATTTTGTCTATGGTTTTAATCAGTTAATATGTGTTATTTAGACATAAAATGACTTTATCAATTGCTGTGATTAATTCAAATTTATGATCTGTATGTATTTAACATGGGCAATGTAACATCAAAATTTGAAGATGCATTGTAATCACAAAAAATGTCTTCCAACACTTAAAGAAACCATTAAGAAACAGGAAAATTTCATTTCAAACAAAGAAAAGTGTAATATCAATCCTCTTATACTGCAGTGAATGTGGGACATCTTCATAAAGAAGAGACTTGAGGCAACAGAGATGTAGATCTACTTGAAGAATGCTGGGAGGACTGTGGATGGAGCATATGAGCAATGAAGAAGATTTAAGGAAGATGAAAAGAACATTTATACTTAGAATGAAAATCGGAAAGAGTTGAAATTTTTCAGACACATAATGAAGAAAGAGGGCTTGGAGAATTTGACACTCACAGAACATACTGAAAATGAAAGGGACAGACAAAGTAGCAAGTAACTTATTTAACAAGCTTGTGTAAATGGATGTCAGATCTGGGAGTGGGAAGGACAGCAAAATGTGAAAAGCCATGATTGACTACATGTGACATAAAAGAAGAGACTTTCATATATATTTTGAGCATATCAAATATGTTAATGAAGAATATTTTTGAAGCTTTCCTGCAAATGGTCATTAAAATCAATTTTTTCAGTACTTATTTCAAAGTAGCTAAAAAGAAAAAAGAAATCTGTTTATTCTTAAAAAATGTTGAAATATATCCACTTTTGAAAATTATTGAAAAATTATAATTTCTGAACACACAGTAATGCAAAAAAATCATCAGAAAATTCAATTTAAATATTAGATAATACTGCTACTGCTATTTCCTGGTGAGGTATGAACATAAGTAGTTAGACAATAAGATAATGCATTTTAAGCAAATAATAAAAACATAGAAGGCATATTTTACAAAAATAGTGCAGATTTGCTTGTGGATAAAAGCCAAACAAATTAGGAAGGGTAATATCAAAACAGGTGCAACTTACAACATGAAAATACCTGTTCTAAACAAAACTTAGAAGAAGATAGAAATCAGAGCAGAGTTCAGCATATAAAAGGCTTTTTGTTGCTGAAGGTGAATGGTAACCAGATAATTCATACCAAGAAGAGAATAGCTGAATAATTTGCAAGCAGTAGCCATTTTCATTTCATTATCAAAAATCTAACCAGCACCCTTTAACAAAATAGAAGCATTTAAGTTGACTATATGTAAATATAAATGTGCATATATGTATATATGAATATTACTTGATATGTCAGTTTTCTTTTCTACACCTGAAGTGGGTGTATTATTAAATGGCTTATCGGTATTTATTTCTTCAGCTGAAAAATTCAAGGTAAAAAAAATACATTTACATATTATTTAATAAAAAAAACAATAACAAAAAAAGATCTCATTATTAAAACAAATGACAAATAAAATAAAATCAGTATAAAATAAGTGCAAAGAAGTTTAATTTCTATGCATTCTTCTGTGTTCTATTCAGGCATTTGGACTTCACAAAAGAAATTTCTTGTGTATTCTGGATTGCAAGTTAGATGAGAGAATATAGGAAATAATAGAGAGAACTTTGTGTGCATAGTTACAATTGACAATTGTTAAAAGTGGATGATTTATTATCGTCATTCAGGTAAAAGAACAAAATTTTCTAAATTTTAGTTAAATAAAATGTATCTGTTGGTTAATTATATCCAGAAGTCCATTAAGTATATTACATTCATCTACACACAAAATCACACATATTTTTAGATATAAATACACATTTGCTATCTGTAATACATACCTGTGTTTGCATGTGTGTGTGTGTGTGTGCATCTATGACAAATGATAACAATAACATATTATTTTGTAAGATTAGAAAACTTTTCTATTATTTTGCTATTGCTCCAAGCTAGATTAATGAATCATATTTGTATATCTTCCTAGAATTATCGTCTGCCAAATATTTTCTTTTAATAAAAATATAAAATCATATCACAATAAATAAAAAGTGTCTGGCAGAAATTTTTGAAATATAAATAATAAAAGTAATTATGATTGTTTTATAGGCATATATTGTGCACCACAATGCTTCCTCAGTGGCATCTATTCTGGGGTCATAGAAAGTTTTAGGCCTCCATAACATCAGACTTTCTGTCCCGTAGGCCCAGCTGAGAGTGGCTAGCATTCTGGCATAGTTTCTGCATGAACTGTAACAATATTATAATAATATTATAAAAAATATACTTATAATTAAGTAATATCTGATTTTGCCTGCAGATTTAAATAATCAAAGTATTTTTAAATAAATCAAGATCCCTTTCTTGCTTATTAATCAAATATTGGTCACTGACAACAACTTTATTTTCATCTTGCATGTTTGAAATAATTTTTGTTTAATATAAATAATGGAGGGATTTTTTTGCTAAGTAATTTAACTTTTTAAAATGAGTGCATAACATTTGAAATAGAATTATTTTACTATAATACAATGATTTCAATAATCTTTATTTTTAAATCAACAATAAAAACATAAAATATGTCTCAAAGGTACAATTTAAACTAGCTGATTTATAACTTTTCATACATACTTAGCACTTTTACACTGACTTTGTAATTAAAGCTGCAATAATTTAGCTGACTATTGCTTTATTTTGTTATTAATCAGGCCAGTAATTGTGAGAAAATAGAAACTTCTATTACTGAGTTGTATATTCTGTGTATGTATAAAGATGGATCAATAAGTCTGATGTGTCATTATTAGCTGAATTAAGCAGAAATTTGTTCAATCTATGCAAATAATATTCACTACTGAATGAAGGGTACTGAGAAAGAAAAAGATTATATTGAAAATAAAATATTACAGAAACACACATTAAAATACTTAATATAAGTGTTGAACAAAATTGCTCAGGTAAGTCAGAGAAAATATATCTAGATAATCCTAGCAATAAAACTATAGTCATACTGTGAATAACAAAATTCTGAAACCAAGATTCTTAATATGATAAAAGAACAATCTTATAATAATACTTTAAGTAAAGGAATGGTTATTAATACAAAATGAGTTATCGCAAAAAATAAGGTCCTCAATCGTAAATAAAAATAAAAGTTTTCATTTTGATACTGAATGCTTGGTTGTCTGTGGCTTGAGAAAAACTGAAAACCTCCTAGTCATCAGTTTTTTTTCTACTAATTTAAGTAGACTTTCTTTTGTTGATTTAATTTTTAATATTTTGTATAATCCAATACAAAAAAAATATGAAGTTCTTTGTTAGTTTCTTTGTTTTGATAGAGAGAGCAGTCATTATAATATAAAAGTGTGCAGATGCATATTGAGAAAAAATCAGTAAAAATCTTATAATCAATATTGATCAAATCAGGTTTGATATGGAAAACAGTTTCATTTTACAATTGAAACATTCTCTGTTATGTATATGAAAAACTGCAACCCAGTGCTGCTGTATTCACAATTTACAATATTTTCTTTCATATTTCTTGTTCATTGGCCTCATGTAAAATATATAATTAATTTTCACCAATCCCACAAAATTACAAGTATGCCAAAATTAGGCACTTTACAACCAAAATGATTAATAATTTCTTAAAGGATGTTTACAAATATTTATTAAAATTTACTAGATGAGCTGTATTCATTGTTCAAAAATAAATATTTGAAGAATTTCTGAAGCCTAAGTAACAAACTATTTAATAATATAAACCTACAAGGAAAAGGACAGCAAATTATAAGCAAGATAATTGTAAAAAATATAATGGAGAGAACATGCATCAATCCTTTTTGTTTAAGTGATAACAAAAAATATATTTTTCTCTACCTAGGTGAATATTGTCTGTGGATGTTTGCATTTTAATAAAAGTTAAAATATATAAAAAAGATGGGGAGCATGACTTTCTTGTACAAGGATATTATTTCTTAAAAGAGAATGAGTTAAAAACCTAATTAATGTTTTAACACAAATAAATTAAATGAAAAGTTTCAAAAGGAAATTTAAGTAATTGATTAGAATTATATTGATATAAAATGCTTTTAATTAATAATTAAATTATTTGCAAAACAAATTTCTTCTCACTGGATGAATTAGTCATTGCTTATTTTTAAAACAATCAGAAATGTTCCTTACTCAAAAATATAAGCCAAAAACTAATTTTCAGTCTCCTTCTGATTATTTAACTAGTTTTTAATATAAAGAAGAAATATAGGTAAGTGATTAAGCTTTGGTTTTTATAAGCAATACAAGTGGAAATGTTAAATAAATTTCTTCTATTTGAATTTTTCTTTAATCAGAAACATGCCACCATTAATTATTACTCTGTTTTTTGCATGCATAATGTTCTGTTTGATTATTTATCTGATCATCTTCAGGTGACAAAATGTAAATATGCTTTATATGATGAAGGTGTTACAGATATCAAAAGTTGAAGATGTGACAATTTGTTGCTTGGATTTTAAAAATCTGTTTTTTTTCTTGAACAGCAAGCTGAGAAAATTTGATAAATTATCACTTGTTCACAAGTTCAGAAGATTATCTTTATTATGGTTACCATCAACTTTGAGTCACTACTGGTAATAATAAAAAAAAGAGATTTATGGGAAAATTATGAATGAAAAAAAGCAAAATATGTTTCTTTTGCCAAATCAAGAATTCTAAATAATGAGCAGGAAATCATATTCACACAGATCCTTTATTCTAAATGATATTTTTTCATCATGGAGTTAAGAGATTCTAAGAGAGCATGCAACACTTATCATCATTACCATCATATGATTATTCCGTAATGTAAAATGACTTCTTATTCCATAGGATAGGATGACCAAGTTTAATTAATCAATGTATATTATTTCAAAATGAAAATGAATTTTTATGCAGATTTTAAAAATATATATAAATGTAAAATGAGAGGAGGAAAAAGAAAGTTACTCCATTTTTCTTCAATTTCTGGGATTAAATTGTCTTTCTTGGATTTCTGCAATCCACTTCCTGCAAGAGAAATAAAAAGAAGTCATTAAGATGAAAATGGAAGTTGCTTTTCTTAGTCTTATTTAGCAAATGATAATAATAACAACTCGTTTGTGATATCCACATGAAGTGACAGGCAGAAATTGAATAACTGCAGGACATAACAGGCATGTTCAAAAAGATAAAGAAAACTGTGTTCTTTGGTGGGATGCATAAAATCTAAAAAAGAAACAGTCATAATGGAAAAAAAGGTACTACAGAGTTGGAAGAAATACATTGGCAAACTTTTCCATGACAACAGAACAGAGAAACCTATAACACATAAAAACATGTAGGAACCTGCAGTATTAACATCTGAAGTTAGTTCAATACTGGCCAAGATGAGGAGGTACAAAGCAACAGAACCAGATTGGATTGTAATAGAGATGCTGGCAGCCTTAGATGATTTCAGGATTGATACGGTTACTGAAATGATAAGGGAAATATATAACAGGGGCAAAATTTCAGAAGACTTCAGTGGATTAACGTCTATAGTAATGCCAAAGAAATCAGGTTTAAATGAATACAAACTCCATTAAATAATTAGCTTGATGAACCACATAACTAAACTAACCATTAGGATTCTAATAGATATAGTTTACAACAGAATTTGATTGGAAACAGGGTAAGAATCGTGTGGCTTTGTTCAAGATACTAGAACAAGAATAGCAATTTTTATTATCTGACTTCTATTAGAATGAGTAATGAAAATGCAGAAAGATCTACAGATAAAATTTCATAGATTACACAAAGGCATTTGATAGAGTTGTACACAAAAATCTTCTTGAAATATTATAAAAAACTTGTTTTATCTGGGAAAGATATTTGAATAATCCATAATCTTAAGTACTAAAAACAGTATGAATACAGATATAGAATTAGTTTAGTGAATAAACAAAAATAGAAAGAGGAGTATGACAAGGATTTGTTTTGTTACTCGATTTGTTTAATACATACAGTAACATGATCCCAAGAGAACTAGATGACCAAACAAGAATTATTATTGGCAGATATAATCATAACAGGGTACAATATATAGATGACAATCTGTTGATGGCAGATTCAGAAAAATTCACAAGCTCTGTCTATGATAATTTCAACATCTGTTGGAAGAAAAACATCGCTGTTGCTTCAAGTTTCCTCTTCAGCTGTGAAGACAACTTCTATTATTTACTGCCATAGTGGAGGGTTGATATTACATAGTCCAGCACTATTTTTTTAATTTCTAAGGATATTTTCCTTTATTTTAATACTTTTCTTAGTTTCTGAAAAACATTTTTGCTATTCCTATGCACCATCAAATTTCTATCATACTTTCTGTTACCTGTGAAGTGCAATAAGTGACAAGGAAGTTTTAAGGACAATAGGAACTATAAGGGAATGGCTGCCAACAATTAGAAAGAGACATCTGAAATTTTGGGGATGTATAATAAGAAGACTTACAGAATTTAACATTTACAGGACACCCTGAAGGAAAGAGAAGCAAAAGAAGCCTTAGCAAAAGATGAAAAACTGCTAAGAGCCACACAAGATAGGAAGTTGTAGCGAGCCATGATCGCCTGTATTCAAGATAATATTACTACTACTACTACTACTTTATGTAAAAACTAAGTATCCAATATAGTGGCACTAAGTGTTCACAGAAAATAAAGAATAGATTTAGATGGCTAGATTTGAAATTTTGCAACTATTGGCACTAGTTGCACAGAGTTATAACAAATGTTATTGCTTTTTGTTACAGTGTCATTTTGGACATTGAAGTGACAGCATGTTGTTTCTTAAAAGAAGCTGTAGTTTTGATAGACATATTCTTTTTGGTGCCCATTAATCCATACCATCTTTTAATTTTTATTTCAAGTTAAATGTATATTACAAAACTGAAGGTAACATACAATGCTTATAAACCTTGAGCCTTGGCCATTGCAGAAGTGAAAATGTGATGATCCCCTGTCTCCACAGTATCTGTTATCTGATATGGCTGGCATGTGTTGCATGTCCTGTCCATATCATATACAAAAGGGCTGTAAATATTTTGTGTTGCTGAGAATTTTCCAAAGAGAAAAGACACCCTTCTTAGTAACATTCTTACAACTGTGCAACAGATGGAGCACCACTTATGATAGATCTTCATCATGGCTTCATCAGTTTCTATGAAAAAAACTGTACTAGTGTGTTTATAATGTACTGTATAATCTATGAGCAACATATGGTTACTAAAAATCCTAAGTGAGCAATTTCATAAATCTTTATCACAGCAGTAGATAAAATCAAGCATGCTATTTCTGAATGGTTTGAACATTTTATATTACAAGTTCTTTAAAGATTTCATGTTAACTCATTCTTTGTGACATTTTGATATTTTTGAAATTCTTCTCCAAATTCACTCTTTGAAAATTAAATCACCTGCACTAAAAAGACAAGTTGAAAGTTTCAGTTTTATTCAATCTTTGATCATTTAACATGAGTTAGTGGCATGCATACCTTAATCTGGATTTATGTTAATTTTGAGGGGTGTCAAGTGGCTCATAAGTTTTGCATATGTTATTTTCAATATCATGATCTGCTCAATTCTGTATCTCCCCTTGTAGCATATTCACATGAACACATTAACTTGCCTAACAGTTTTGAAGGACCATAGATTTTACTCCTAAAAGAAAATTGCCAAATATTTACAGCTTTTCTTTTTCTTGCTTCTGTAGATAACACTTTCAATAAAATTAAACATTATTTCCATGTTAAAATTTACTTGTCTCTTATCACAGTTTTAAGAAAAAACATTTTTATAGCCAGCTTTGGCAAAAATTAAGTAATTTGTTTATTATTGTTTCAGTTTTATAAAAGTTTTTATTGGTAATATGGCAGTAGATGATGAACCTTTCTGCTAATAGCCCATATTTTGTTTGCTTTGTTACAGCCTGGCAAAATAGTACCTGATATCTAAGTGTGTACAAATCAGAAGTGTTTCACTGAATTCCTTCATGGAGAAAGAATTTTATCTATTAGTATTTATAGACACTTTCTGAATTTCTATGGCCAAGCAGTGGATGTGAACCCAGTTTGGCATTGGGCAATGTTTTTCAACAGCAGTAGCAATGATGTGTGTAAGAAGCTATACTTATGAGTGTGGATTGCAGAATTCTTGTTCATCACTGGTGAAAATGCATAGCCAATGGTGATAACTAGATGGAAAAATGGCAATTTGTGTTCAGTGAGATGAAGATAATCTTCAGTTGAGAAATCATGATGCAGCTTAGCCACAGATTAATCCCTTTGGTTCTTCATCTATGTGATGTGTCCCTTCAGGTCATGTTTAATGAATTCCACTTCCCATTAAATTTTCTTCACAGACATTTTAAAATTAGATATTAAAAATTTATGTTTAAACAACATAAAAGTTAAATATCCAAATGCAAAATAGGGGGTTTCAAAATATTTATCATGAAATTTTGATTATGAATGGTATTTTCATTGGTTGCTTTACTCATAGACGTTTAGTGTTGGAAACAGAAAATTTCAAAAATATTTATTAAAACTTTACAATATTAGAGTATCATTTATACTAATAAATAGCTGGAGATTTTTGCTATGAACAATAATCAAACTGTTGGTTAACTTAACTGGTATTTTTTCTTTTGATATTCAATGAATCTAAAGATAACCAATAAATTCTATATCTCATTTTCTTTAAATTCCTAAATAATAATAATAATAATAATAAACACTTGTAATTAAAAAAATGAATAATTTTAATTTCTATAAGTAGTTCTTTGATTACCATTAAATGAAGCTGGTGAACATAAAAAATGATGTTTCAGCATAATGAAAGGCTTTTTTACTTTATTTTTAAAGAAAGACTGGATCTTAGGTATATGTCATTTGGAATAGATTTTTCTTTTGATAAGATAAATAATTTTAAAAATTAGAACAAAAGTATGTTCTAAAGGAAATTTCAATTGATTTATATTGCCATAAGACAAAACAAAAAAAGAAAAACAAAGAGAAAAATAGAAAATTAAAAAAAGACACACATGACAGATGTAATAGGTTAAAAAACAGGGAGAGCACCAAGAGAAAGACAATGCAATAAAAAATTTGACTTACATTTCGTTTTTTTTATTATTTTTTATTTTGTAGATTTTATAGCTACGAGAGTTGTTCAAAAAGTTCTAAGTCTCACCCAGAAAGAAGAGCCATAGCTGAACATTTTTGTTGTGGCAACACACTACCACTTCTTATAAAACTAGAAAAAAATAATTCACATTTCTGTCTTAATTTCTGTGCAGGTAAGGCCCATACAAAGGTGAGAGGTGTACGAAAAATCTAAAAATGGACAAAACAGAGGTTCAAGCAGTCATAAAGTATTTGCAAAAAAATGGTATGCACCTAAGGAAATCTATGATCCTTCCTATGCAACTGTGAAGAAGTGGGCTGTGGAATTCAGGCAAGGCAGGGACAGCACAGAAGATGACCCTCGGTTAGGCCATCCAAAAACCTCAACAATTAGTGAACAAGTTGATGCCATTCATTGTATGACAGGTTTTGGATGATAGATGTCTTACTCTCTAGCAGATAGCTAAATTCATAGGCATTAGTTCTGGTTCAATCCATAGTATTTTAAGATCTTTAGGATGAGCAAGCTGTCTGCAGAGATGTGTCCCAAGAATACTGACACCAGAGCAGAAGCTGAAAAGGGTTGACATTTCCAGGACACTCCTGACTTGCTTTCAGGCTGAACCTGAGAATTTCCACTGCAGATTAGTAAACCAAGATAAAATCTGGGTCCACCACTTCAAACCTGAATCAAAGATTCAAAGCAAACAGTGGCAAAACTCTGGTTTCCCATCCACAAAGAAATTCAACTAAGCAATGTCTGTTGACAAGGTGATGACTTCTGTTTTTTTTGTATTCTGAAAAGGGAAAAACTATTAATGGACTGTACTATACATCAGAATTAAAACAACTGAAGGAAGCAATCAAGTTGAAGTTCAGAGAGAAGCTGAGGGCAGGTGTATTTTTGCTCCAGGATAACATGCCCATTCACACTGCTCAGGTTGCAGTAGCTGACGTAGTTTTGAATTACTACCTCATCCCCCTTAATTACCAAACTTAGCTCTATCTGACTTCCAGAGCCAGCACTAGGGTCTTGGAGCCTCCCTCTCTACTACATGTCAATTTCACAAACCCTAAAAGGAAAATTAGGGAGGAAGGGCTGCACTTTTTTTAAATTACCAAAAATCAGGGAATCATCCAATTTAAATGAAAATTTCAGTACATATTCATTAATTATTCATTTTTATAATGAATTATTATTTTTTTTTTTTTTAAATCTGAGAAAATGTTATTCTTTTTGTAATAACCACCAATATTTTCAGGACTAAATTTTACTTGAAAAAATGCTTAAGTTGCAAATTTTTACATTTCCATAAAGATTAATTGCCAACCCATCTCCACTGAAAAAAAAGTTTTTACAAAGATTCCAACACAACATAAATGGGATTGCCTTAAAAATTTATTTTAAAAACAATATTTCAGTTTTTGGGAAAATTTTTCATGTGTTGAAATCTTTAAACATTTTTATTTTTTTAAGTAATCATTTTCTCGGCTTTATCTTTCCAGAAATTTAAAAAATAAAGACTAGAAATTTTATTTTAATTACTAGTCATGGACTTCTGGTTAGTAAAAATAATTGGAGATCTTCCTTAATGGATGATCTTGAAATAAAATATGATTTTACCAAGATATAATACCCTCTTGATTTAAATGAAAGATTGTTCAGAAAGAAAATTACAATTTAAAAAAATAAGCACTACTGAAATTAGCACCTCTCCTCCACATAGTTGGGAGGCTTAGAATTTTTTGAACACCCCCTCATACATTTTAAGACAAAAGACTTAAACAATATTGGCAACTAAATTACAGAATTACATCTGATTTGTTATTTTATTTTTTTCATACTAGTTGACAATCTTTTACCATTTAAAAATGTTTTGTAAAGAATAAAAGCATTATTCATTTTTCAATATTTTCAGAGATCACCATCAATTATGATACAAATTTAAAATGCTTGTGGGGTATATTTAAATTCATTGAATTTTGCTGCATTTTTTCTACTTAGTCCATATAGCAGATAACTTTAACTCAGTATGTTGAATAGAAAAAAAAGCTGAAGTAATAAAAATTTTATAGCAATATTACCAGAGATCGAATGTTTACTTAATGTCTTCTTTTTGTTTTCTTGAGGCATGTAATATTTCTTTTCTACACATGAAGTAGGAGACAACAAATTCTCCCAAACAACTTTCCCATTAGTTGTTTTTTGAATTGTCACTGCTTCAAGTAAAGGCTTCAGTGTTTCTGGTGCTGCTGGTTTGTCTGAAGAGTTTAAACAAAAGCATAATGTACATATAAGATAATTGAAAATGTTATAAAATAAAATAAGACATATCTCGGCTGATTTACAGGCAAATACTCAAGAGCGAGAACCGGATGTAAACGGGACAAAGCCCCATCACAAAATGACCATTATCTTTCTTTACAAATGTTCCCGACACACGTGTTCCGGTCGAAAAATAAAATAATATTTAAAGTGCTCTATTTTTCGTCCAATAAAAATGCTTCCCTCCTAATTATACTCGCTTCGTTTTTCGAGCCTGTTAAGCCATAAAAAAAACGCTATAAAAGGGGTCACACGGAAGTTCGACAGGCAGTCAACAGGTGGCCACAAAGGAGACCTGTCACGGTCAGGCCGAGCGTTCAGCAGCTGTCAGCAGGAGAGCACCAACCACCGTCAACATGTGTGAACTACTATGAGAGATCGACCTAGATCCGAAAGCCGGCTTATGAAGTTTACCACACCAAGGTAGCTGTCCCAAACCCTCACGTTCCTGTTGAAATAAACCACGTAAATCTATTTCTACTGTTGTCGTATTTCTTTCTTGCAACCATAGGCTTGTCTATAACACTGGTGTCAGAAGCTTACAGCAAGAGAAATATGGCCGACTACACGAGCTTCACCCGAGTCGAACTATTTACTCTCATCAAGGAACAGAAAAAACTAATATTCAACTTGAAAACGGGACCAACACAGCCTCCCGAAGCCACGATACAGGAAATTCAAGCCGACATAAACGACATGCTGACTGCCCTAAAATCAACTACTTCAACACCTCCCACCGCTCAAACAAACTGCGATTACAGCTTAATGATGCGCCAACAAATTATACGCGACACATTGAAGCTAGAGAAAACTTTTCACTCTGGACACGACGTGAACCGATTCATCACGGCCCTAAACAAAGCATACACAATCCACGTCACGCCAGAACTCAGAATCTATCCCAGCTTGGAAAGCGAATTCGCCAAGTCTGCTAAAGATTTACTGGACCAAAGTATCTTTCAGCAAATGGTTGACTCAAAAAAGGACATATCCACCTTCGAACAACTGAAGGAATACGTATTAAGAGCCCACGGAAGCCAGATGACTAACTTCCAACACCTCAGTCAAGCCTGGGACCTGTAACGGCGAGACGGCGAAAAATTAACAGACTTCGCGGGTCGACTCGAAAACACCCTTAGAGAGGCAGCCGTCCACATAAAAAACAAATACAAAAAAGACAAAATACAGACTTAACAGTCAATGGACTTATTTCCATCATCGGCGCTATGCTAATGAGCGAAAAGGGAAAATTTGAACTCAAATCTCTACCCACATCTCGTCAAGACAATGGACAACCACTATTCAGCCATTGGCATAGCCTCCGAAGCTCAAATAAACCTTGATCGGGGTGTAAAATCCAACGACACGACTTCGCACAACACTGCCTATTTCACACAGAAACCACAGCGGTCAAACCAAAGAAACGCGCCACTCCGACCCAGCAGCCAACCAAACCCACAGCAGACGGGCCTCACCAACCCTCCCGAACATGGCCACCATCCGACACGCAGAAACCATCAGCACACACTACGAATCAGCGTGTGCAAGAACTACCTCAGAGGTCGCCCCTGCCACCATGGACGCAACTGTGTATATCGCCACCCACCTCGCACTCGGGCACAGGCCCATATCGCCGCAACGAATGATAATATACAAGCCATAAATGATGTGGAACAGGATTTTCGCTTCGGGCAGGACGAGATGTGATGCCTCGTTCGCCATGCCCCTACGTCATCCATCACACCTTCAACTTTCAAGGACTCGCTCACCATTCACCGCTCGTCCAGTCCACTTTCAACTTCAGGGACATCACCTTCTCTGGCGTCGCAATGCTAGACTCTGGATGCTCCACCTGCATCGTACCAATATCTCAGTTACCCAGAGAAACCAAGAAACTCATGATCCGCTCCGACGTCGTAGTAAAAGGAATCAACGGCAGCACCACCGCCCTCGGCGAACTGACTTGCGACATCACCATCGGCAGTCGAGACTCACCCACATTCAAAAAGGTTAACGTGCTGGTAACTACCCAAACCACACCAATCCTGATCGGCCAAAATATCCTACGTCACAACACGCTCGATTCCTATCTAATTGACAACCAAAATGCGACTATAGAATTTAGACGCACACTTTCCTCAGGATATACAACACAAACAGCCGCAATCATATCACCGTCATCGTCAACCAACGATCCAGCATATGGCGCCCAAGCTGACATCATCCAAAACCAGCCTACTATGAAACTACAGCCCAACATTCAGACACTGGATCAAAAGCTAACCTGGCTAAAACATAACACGGGACTATCGCTACCAAACCACCCGAACCGAGACGAACTAGAGGCCACTGCAAACTTACTCATTCGCTACGCTGACATTATCGGCACCGAAAGCAGCAGCAAAGGCACATTCATCCGACCCATCCGCATACCAGCCAACGGCCAGTCTCGCAGCCAAAAACAACACCCGATAGCCCAGGCTTTGGAAGCAGACGTAGATACCAAAATTAAGCGTATGGCTGATGAAGGTATCATTGAAAACTGCAGTGACCCCAAAGGCTTTAATAGCCCTGTATTTGCCGTACGCAAGAAAAACGGATCGATTCGTGTCGTTGCTAACTTTAAAAGAACTCTCAACAAGGTCTTAGTCGATCTTGACCCTTACCCAATGCCAAGGATCGACCACTTGTTCAACAAAATTGGCAAAGGCAATAGATATTTTACTACCCTTGATCTACGCAGCGGCTACTGGCAAATTGAGATCGACAAGCGAGACCAATACAAAACAGCATTTACATGGAAGAACCAATGCTATCAATACACGCGCCTGGCCTTCGGCCTTACACCTGCTGGACAAATCTTCTCCCGTTGCATAGCAGAAGCCCTAGCCACGGTCACATCCCGTGACAACATTTCTTTCTATATCGACGACAACCTGGTCCATGCTAGGACATTTAGGGAGTACATACTCTCCCTCGAACAATTTTTTATTGCCCTCCGAAAATTCGGACTCAAGCTGAATCCTGATAAATGTTCCTTCCTCGCATCAGAGGCAAAATTCCTCGGACGCATAGTGAACAACGAAGGATTCAAGGCTGATCCAGAATACGTTCGTGCCATCAGGGAAATGAAACCGCCAACATCAAAAAAGGAATTACAAAGCCTTATCGGCCGTTTAGTGTGGATCAGACAATTCCTAGAAACACGTCTTCACGAACAAATCAGGTCAGATATGTTTTCAAAACTTATGGGTCCCATACACGAACTCAACAAGGTTAATAAACCGTTTGTCTGGACGCAAAATGCCGACAGAGCCTTCAAAAAAATCAAGGACCGTCTCTCTTCACCACCTGTCATCTCGTTTCCAGATTTTTCCAAACTTTTCACACTCACCACCGACGCCAGTGACGTCGCATGTGGAGCAATCTTAATGCAAGAAGCCGACAACAGGAAGAAAGATATCATAGCGGTCGCTTCCCATACATTCAACTCCACGGAACAGAACTGGTTCACGACGGAACGAGAGGCATATGCAATAAAGTGGGCAATATTGAAATTTGATTATTTCCTTCGCAACCGCCCCTTCGTCATCTTCACCGACCACAGATCGCTGACATATCTGGACCAACGAGAGTTCAATAATGCCAAAATACGACGATGGCAAGAAGAAATTTCATGTTATAAATTCGTCTTGGAATATGTTGAAGGCGAATCAAATGTAGGGCTGACATGCTCAGCAGAGGTTGCGGACATAAGAAAACGAAAGCCCCGAACGACCCTACACCGGCAGGCAGGACATTCGAGGTAAGCGGTTCAGACCTCCGCGTATACATCCCATCTTGATGCCTCGGCGAGTTTAACGGTTTACAGCTCATTCCCAAAACTCACACACCACAAAAACGCCCGCACCCACAAGCGCGCCACCAACGCATTCTTTGCCTATCACTCCACCACCACCACCATCCCCACTGAGAGAATCTGCAACCACCTCGGCATCGCAGATGAACAACTGAAGGACGACGCCCTGACAAAGATCATCAGCGCCCTCCAGTCACCCACTCCAAGCGAACCTCATATCGATCCTGACGACCACCGAGCTACGCTTTTCAAAAAACATTTGCACCAATTTTTTCTAGAACCAGACACCTCCGTTTTGATGATAAGAGACAGTAAACACTCTCCGAGATTGGTTGTACCATACAAACTACGACCCAGATACCTATACCAGGCACACGAGGGCAACAACCACTCAGGTGTTACCCGTATGCGAGAACTCCTTTCCAGCTACTGGTGGGAATTCAAAAACCGCGACATCAAGGCCTATGTCGATTCTTGCGACACGTGTTCTAAGTGCAAGGGAAACTACGGTAGACGTACCCACTGGCCCATTGGCCACTGCAAACGAGGAAAGAGACCATTCGATCTCGTCTTTATAGACTTTGTCACAATGCCCAACTCAAAGGGAAAACGCTACACCCTAACCATCTTGGATAGCTTCAGCCGACATTTTACAGCCATACCATGCGCGAGAGACCGTGCTATCGACGCCGCCCGCGGATTGTACCATTTCTTCCTCTCGACACAGAGAGATTCCACGCATAGTATCCTCTGATCGAGGCACACACTTCACTGGAGAAGTCTATCGACATTTCTGTAACCAGATGTCAATCACGCAAGAACTTCACTGTCCTTGGTGCCCGCAAAGCTCAGGAAATATCGAGAGACAACATCGCACGATGAAGAACGCACTTCATATGTTATGCGAAGACAGGAACTGTGAATGGACAGACGTTCTAGAATCTGTCGTTTCGTCCATGAATGCCACGACCAACAGCACCACCAGTGTCTCCCCGCACTATGCCATTACCGACCGTCACCCCAACATCGGCCTACCTACACTACACAGAAAAGAAATCACAAGCGACGATCCTGGAGCATATGAAATGCAAATTAATGCCCTGCTAAAGCAGGTTCACCACCACGTCACCCTGGCCAACGATGAAGCTGACCACAAACTTGAGACTAACTTAAATCACCTCACATACAAGGACCCAATACAAGTAGGCGACAAGGTTTTACTTCATCGGCCACACTCAACTGTTGCCCAATCCTCTCATCTGCCCTAGATAGGAAATTACACTATTATAAAAACGAACAATATGATGTGTCAGGTGCAAAACAATGATGGTGATACAATCTGGATTCACCGTGCACATATCCGACGTCTGGCTCCATGCCCAACACATCTTTCTAATACAATCCCTCTGCCTCCACCATGTAACAGTCACCAGGATCATTCTCCTCCACATCCCTCGGGGACACATAATTCAGCAAATAACCCCATACCAAAACAAATGCCAATAAGAAGAACACGAGGACAACTTCCCAAACGCTTCAGAGACTTTATCATGACGTAATCACCCAAATATACACGAATAACGCTCACTGTAAATGAGACCGAGATCTGGGGGAGCCTTGTTATAAAATAAAATAAGACATATCTCGGCTGATTTACAGGCAAATACTCAAGAGCGAGAACCGGATGTAAACGGGACAAAGCCCCGTCACAAAATGACCATTATCCTTCTTTACAAATGTTCCCGACACACGTGTTCCGGTCGAAAAATAAAATAATATTTAAAGTGCTCTATTTTTCGTCCAATAAAAAATGCTTCCTCCTAATTATACTCGCTTCGTTTTTCTAGCCTGTTGCCATAAAAAAACGCTATAAAAAGGTCACACGGAAGTTCGACAGGCAGTCAACAGGTGGCCACAAAGGAGACCTGTCACGGTCAGACCGAGCGTTCAGCAGCTGTCAGCAGGAGAGCACCAACCACCGTCAACATGTGTGAACTACTATGAGAGATCGACCTAGATCCGAAAGCAGGCTTATGAAGTTTACCACACCAAGGTAGCTGTCCCAAACCCTCACGTTCCTGTTGAAATAAACCACGTAAATCTATTTCTACTGTTGTATTTCTTTCTTGCAACCATACGCTTGTCTATAACAAAAATGTGATACCTTTTAAATTAAGCCTTTGTGCTATCAAAAATAAAAATAAATATAATGTTTTTATTTCTAAAAAACTGTGCTCGATACAGAAGTAGAGCTTAATGTATAATTACTTTTTAAAAAATATGATTCCATTGTGATACAGAAATTACTTTGTTTCAAAACTTGACTCAAGTCCTAAGGTTTAATTTCAATATTAAATTTAAAATTTAGAGTACAGTTTCATTCTCAATGAAGCAATGTTTTAGAATAACTAACTGAAGACATGTTTTACTCATTTATAGGTTGGAAATGGTAGGTGTAATCTGAGGTTTTTTCTTTCATTATCAAGGGATCACTACTGCAATGAAAGTATGAATGTTTATTATATGTCAAATTTTTGGAGTTGTGTAATGTTTGGTTGCAGGATTTTTGTCTGACTACAATGGCCTTTTTTCCAGGCTCTGTTGTTTTTATTACTATTTGTTAAAACTTACTGACTGATGTTCTAGTTACAGTTTTTTGGTATTAATTTAATTTGTTTTTTTTTTATGTTTTCTTAAAGGGGTGCTTAGATATGATTGGGTTGTATTTTTAATCCTATAGTTTTATACGTGTCTGAAATTTAACAAATAAAACACCAACAGTAAAATGGAAAATAATGAATAGAACAAGAACTTGTAGAACCTGGGATGTGTAATGAATTTAGAAATTAAAATGAAATTTTAGCATGATATATATATATATATATATATATATATATATATATATATATATATATATATTGTTTAAAAAAAGGTAAAAAAGAAGAGCAATCTCAGTTTTTCAATAACAATATTATTTTCATCACTTCATAAAAATTGTTTGTTAATATTTATGTTCATCCAGAAGGTAAATGCCAGAACTGCATTTAATGTAATAATTTGCAACTACCTAAGCAAAAGTAGCTTTATCAAGATGACATCTATATTAACATGACAAAATGTGTCTGTGTCAAAGGAAAAGTCCCAAAGATTCAGATTTTGCATAGATAATCACAAAACTGAAGTAATAACTTTGGTTATATGATGTTAACTTTGGAGGTCATTTGAAAACACCAGAGATCCACATAGGACAACATATCACTTATCAAACAAAACAATTTCTAACAAAATGGAGTGTGATATTTGTGAAGAAGTATAGAAATTTTTTTTTACCACACAAATAATATGGTAATCTTTATTTCAACCTCTAAGGTTACAGGAGGTCATTGGAATTAGAATTAGTAGGTGACCTTTATGTATTGCAGCCAAACAATTACATTCTTGAAGGTAAACTGATATATAGAGGTAATATGGATAGATAAAAATAGCATGAGTGGTGCTCACCTAAAAGGTTACTGGAGTTCACTAGAGGTCAGTTTTAGATTAAAGTAGCATACAATGGGAATGCTGGGAAGATTTTAGCCCAATCAAGAATGATTTTTTTTAAATTTGATGTTTGATCATTTGGTAAAATTTTAACTAACACTTTATATACATTTATTAATTCATAACAGCCATTTTCTGAAGCCCATTATAGGCCCCAGATCTATCAGACATAGAGAGTAACAAAACCTTGCCATGCTGACCCATGGTATGGGATTTAGATTCAGTGTCATCCTACTTGACTACCTTATCAAGACTAAAGAGCCCAATCTACTCTGCTGTGTAACTTATAACTGGAAGTGGGGAAGAAATGAATTCATGCCTTTCTCAAAGACAGTGTCTACATAGTAGATTTCCTAGATATCACATTCAACCTAAGAAAAGATACATATAAAACAAACAGAAAACCTAATGACAAACCACTCTATGTACACACATCTTCCAAACACCCACCATCAATAATCAAGCAGATCCTACAACCAATAAACTGCAGGTTATCTGAAAATTCTTCCAGTGAAACCATCTTCAATGGAGCCAAAAAAGATTATGAAACAGTCCTAAAAGATATTTTCAGCAACTCACATACATACCCCTCAATACAAAAAAAGGACAATCTTGGTAGTCGCTGAAAAGCGTTGTCCTGAAAAGGACAGTTTTGTAGTCACTGAAGAGTATTATCCTGAAAAGGAAAGTTTATTGCATATTGTTGCTGCTGGCAAGGATGGCTGGAGCAGGAGGCCTACTGGAGATGGCTGATGGCAAGCTGGAAATACTGCTGTCTGTGGGATGGCTATCAGAACAGATACTACACCATTGATCCCAGTCATTTGTGATACCAAAGAATACTTTTTCATTGTGTTGAGGCCTTTTTATATCCTGGATCAGTTTTACAATGATTGCTGTTTTAGCTTTTTTCTTCTGGTTGTTTTTAAAAAAATGTGGAGTGTTGACAGGTATGACAAGTCTATCAAGCTTTAAATATGACTGGTGAAGTTTGGGCTGTTGCTTTGAACATTTCAAAAGCATTTGACAAGGTTTGGTATACTGATCTTTTCCACAAGTTGAAAGGCTATGGTTTTTTTCAGATGAATTATCATGCAGGTATCCCCCAAAGCTCTATCCTTGCACCTACTTTATTCTTAATTTTCATCAATGAATTTTATTTCTCAACTTGGTATCTATACTGATGACACAACAATTTACTCCTGACTTGATAATAAGTCTGGTCAGTTTGATAAGGTGATATTGGTAGGTGATTGAAAAAAAGTCTCTTCAATTCACTATTGAATTGGCTAGATGTAGCCCTAAGATTTATGCTAACAGTTTCTTGCACTTCATGTTTGTGAAACTTTGTTCTGGCTTCATGCTTTCTAACCAACTTTGATGTTCAAAAATTTAAATGCAATGTCAGTTGCTATCTACTGTCTTGATTACTCTTTTTCTCATCTCACTCACTAATGTTTTTCTTTTTATCATGTTCTTCTGCACTTAGTAACCCTGTGTCTTAGTAGATTTACTACCTTGAATGGGGTGATTTGATTAGAACAAATTAACATCATCATTCTATACTGATGTAATTACAGGCTGTAAGTAAAATATATGGAAGCCATTTATATTAAAGCAATGCATCAGCGTTTATTTATTTAACAATAGTGGGATGTGTAGGTAGGTTTTTAGGAAGACACTTCAACATGGAGTCACAGCTATGTTTTTAATAGCTTTACAAAATGCACCTTAAAACACAAACTGTAACTATGAACCCCTTGAAAATGGCTCATGAACAGACTGAAAGCACGTGGGACAATAATATCCACAGCAGTATCTTAAGGTTGAAAATATTTATATGTATTGTTCAAAATAGTTGTCACAGTATGAAAACAATTTTGGGGTTGATGACATTTATAATGATTTGCAAATATTGTCTGAAAGGGCAAATGTCTACATTATATATTGCACATCAGTGGTAGGAGGTCTGAGTAAATCATACATAAAAAAAGACAGTTACAGTAATTAAAAAAATAGTGATGATAATTGTACATTGATGGATCATTTGGTATAGCAGATTTTACAAGTATGCATCTATAGTGATTTGAGTTGTTGATTTCAACTGAACAATATATGATGAAACAAAGAATAGATTAAGGAGATATAGTTCAGATAATTGAAGCAAAAGAAATGCTAATTTATACTCTTTGAAAATCACTTAAGTGAAAACTACTAATATTAGAAAATATGCTATGTTCCTATTTCCTAAAACTGATGTAATAGAAGGCTGTTTCTTAAATAGTAATAATCACCCTTATTCTTTTTATGTAAGGATTGATATATATGTCATTTCTCTTTAGTCTATGAACCTATTGATATATCTACAAACATAAATGTTAAATATGAACATGCATGACTGCTGCTTCTGTTAATATTTAATGTATAATGATGACATTTTGTACATTGGATTGGAATACGTTTACAATTTACTATTTTGTTTTGTCATTTTAATTTATTTAATTTTTTTATTGAATTTAGGGAGATATCTAAGATATGGATAATGAAATTGCAACACCCTTAAGGATAATACCATTTTTTTTTTGTTACCAAGGTTAGAAATGTGCAGGCTAGAAATGAGGATATATTGTTTTAAAATTTTCAGTGTTTGACCATTCTGAGGCATTGTAACACTCATACCAGTACACAATCAATGTCTAAGTTTTAGATGGTAACACATACTGTGATTAGGTACTGTGTGGTGAAAAATCCTAGTGCAATCAGGTGTCATGTCGTAGAGATGCACACTAGTTCATTTGTTCAGTTAGAACTGCTTAAGAAGATTTGAGCTTTCAGATACTGGATGGTCATTTTGGAGAATTTCAGTACATCTTGATATGATGTGCTGATGGTGCTACAATGTTGGCAGTAGTGTTCAAATGAACATTCTTACATCTGTGGGCCAGGTTTTGGATGGCCATAGAGTACAAATACTCATCAAAATCATTGCATTATAAGAGCAGAACTGGCACACTGTATAGCATCAAAGCAAATATAACTTCAGGAGTGACAACACAAACTGGGATTGTTTACTAGCAAGAGAACTATAGGCTCATGTGCTTCTAGCCAAACTTCAACTTAGACAACAACACTAGATTACCTACAGTGTTGAGTGCTAAGAGCAGGATCTGCATTCATGCAATGATACTCATTTATGCATGCAGATTGTATTTGCCTACAACACACACCTGCATCATGGTGTGGGGTGCCACAAGTTACAAATATTGCACACCTTTGATGTTTATGGAGGAACCCTTCAACAGTGTCATGTAAAGTCAATGCAAAAGTATTGGGCACATAAAATTTTTTAAAGTTTTTTTAAGAAAAAACATAATTTCTAATGTGGTTATAAGCCTAAAAATTGAGCTGAACATAATAGCATTCTTAGGGTATTATATATCTAAGCAGAAATAAAGAATTTTTTGTCTATGCACAAATTTATTGAGGATTAAAAAAACCACAAAGCAAAAGTATTGGATAGACATTTGTGGAACCGCATTAAAAATTGTAGAAAAATTCAGTAGATTTCAGTAATATCACTAAATATCTCAATTCTGGGAAAGCATAAAAATCAACTCATTTTTGTGCACAAAGTCAGTTCCAGATTTGAAGTTCTACCTTTGCATTTATTAACCAATCAGCAACATTATCACAGCTTTGTATAAAGCCTTCAAATTTCAGATGATCACATGTTTGCTGCAAAATTTGTAAGTTCACTCTAGAAAATGATCAACAATATTTTCCCTCTTAAAAGCAGATATTTAAAAATTGGGAAAAATAGTTATTAACTAATAAACTTCTGAGTTTAGTAAATCTAACTTTTAGCTTCCTGGAGCCTATATTCTGTTATAAATGCGATTGTGTAAATTCACAAAGTTAGTATTCAGTTTTCAGGATTTTGGTAAACCTTTGATCTGGGTTTGTTGTTTGGTTCACAACTGATTATTCACACCTTTCGTATAATTAATTACTCAACATTTGATATATTTATTGAGTAATTTCTTGCAACAGATTTGTGATTTTAAATTAAGCAACACAAAAAACATACAAAAGGAGTTATATCAGCAAAAATATTAGTAGTAGAAATATTACAGCTCCTTTTAGTTGACTGCCTGACTTCTGGAAAATTACATGCATTCATAAAACAATGTAAATACGTCACTCTCTCATTAAAAGACACATTCTGTTTCTTCTATCATACCAACACAAATGATTTTGTTGTATTGCAAAAAAAAAAAAAAAAACAAATATTTCGTGAGACTTTGTTTTATGAGGACATTTGTAATTTATTTCTTGCAACTTGAAAAACAAGTACCCAATAATAAAATTTATGTAAATTTGTAGAGCTGTGCTTGAAGATTATTTCATTTTTTGCTTTATGCACACCTTTTCCTCTACATATCAATAAACTGTATTCAACATTTAATACTATGCCTGTTATTTGCTATGATGGCAATTATATGTAAGAATAATTTGAAATAAGTTTATAGTAGAAATTAGCCCCAATTTTATTGCACATCTGTTGACAAATCACCTTAAGATTGATATGAAAATGACTGCCAGATATTTACTTAATGGGATGTTCAATTAATGTGTGTGTTCTCTCTTATAATCACTTCTAAACAATAATATTTTCATTTAGTTCTGGATGGAAGTAAAAATAATCGTTATTTATTAGGTTAATTTATTACCACTTATTAATAATAAAATATGTAATTTTCAACATAATGTTACTTTTGATTCATTATAAGATTTTGATTGGTATCAGTAATAAATAAATGAATATTTTCTTCTTAAAATTTTGATGGACAGTTTTAAGATAATGTTTTTGAAAATAAAAAAGAACAATACTGAAGTTGGCAAAACCTTCCTCCAACAAAAATATGGCTTCTCAACTTTAGCTAGTGGGCATAGAATTTTATTGTGAAGAGATCATTCCTTAATTGCCTTTGCTTTTGTTTTTGTATCATTTTTTGATGTAAAATTAGTAAAATATTGCTCAGTTATTTTCTAAGGCACACTTCATAAAAATTTAAAAAAGTAAAATTTATCTTGAGAAAATGGATGATACATTTTTAGACTGACATAAAAATTCATATTTGAATTTCAGATCATTTTTTAAAATATCTATTCTATTACAATGACTTGTCTCCTTGTTTAATGAGATATTCCGCTGATATAGTTACACAGACATCACACTTGAAATATCTGTGGTTAAAATAACAATAATGACACACTTGCTAAGCCATTGCTTGCTATTTCTTTTGTCACATTGAATATGTTTTTATTTATTAAAAACTTTCTGTAATTTTGTGTAGGTCTTTGCACATGTATCACCAAGTTTTTGGTAAAATTTTATGCAGATTCTCTGTTCAATTTTCTCTACCATGGTCACTAATGGAACCTCTGTGGTGTGATGAGATGACCACACTCTACAAACTTTTCTTTCAAACACTGCTATAAACAATGGAAGTGAGCAAGAATGTTGTAACTTAGTGTGCAGGCATGACAGAGTTCAAGGTCAATCCATGCAAAGTAGCTTCACTTTGCATACTTTAGCTCTGTTACCATAGCAATAGTTTTAGTACTTTTTGATCAAACCTTGTGTGTGTGTATATATATATATATATATATATATATATATATATATATATATATATATAATCTTTAAAACTGGGATCATAATTTATTATTAAAAAAGATACAAAAGTATTGCAACAAATAAAATTTCACCCAACTCATCTTCAGAAATATATCATTGGGATAAAACAAAATTACTGAACAGAAAATTTTTTTTCAGCAACTGATTTTAAAATAACACCAGCAGGAGGAGAGGGGAATTAATATTTTTTTCACTCAGGCAGATGTCATAGGCACATGCCTATGTATTTGGCCTGGGACATGCTGGGTAATTTCAAACACTAAATTCTGGATAGTCTTGCCTACATAGTCTCACACTGAAATTTTTTTTGATAAACAACTAAGCTCTGCTGATGGGCAGGCAAGACATCCTTATGGACAGAGGGAAAAGCCTTCCTGTTAGAAAAAATATTCTGGTTCAATACAAAATTGAAACATCACCTGATCAAAGAAGATATTTTATTGGTGTACACCTGGCTACTGGAACCAATCCACGGTAGTCTCATATATACAGGACACTTAAATAGACCAAACACTTTAACTCCATTAAACTTAGCAATTTTAAGTCCAATAGTAGTTGTAATAACACATTTAGGGTAACCATTTGCCAGGAACAGCTGTTTAATTTTCCTAAGTTCGGTGTCCAGCTTGCACACCAAACATAACATCAAAGTGCGATGAGTTAGAGTATTGACAAGATTGATTTTCCTGGTTTTGGGAGCAAATGGGTCCCAACTGAAATATAATCCCCAAAAGGTGGGTTTCCTCTAAACAATAGTGAGAAAACATGACAGAGTTCTCTGAACTAACACATCCAGGAAAGTTAACTTATTGTTTTTTTCCAACTCCATAGTATAATTCAAAGAGAGGTGAAATTATTTAAATATTGAAAGAATTTTTCCATTTCATTACGTGAAGAGAACAACATTAAATGTATTGTCAATGTAATGGAAATAATAATAAGGCTTAAAAATCTTATCAAATAATTGTGTCTCATGAAAACCAACAAAGATGTTAACCATAAGAGGTCACAATGGACTACTCATTGCAACTTCATTTATCTGTCGGTACATGCAATTGTTAAAGCTAAAGGAGATAGGCTTGGTAGCCATTTCCATCAACTCAACAAAGACAACTTCAGGAAATGATGGGGCTTTACAGGGCTACAATATAAAAAGTCTGCACAAATATCAATGGTTTCATAAAGCAGGACATTTGGAAACAAACTAGAGATATATCAAAAGATGCAAAATACTCAGTTTCAATAGTGGGTTGCAGTTTGTGCATATATAGCACAAACTGAAATGAGTCAGGCACACAATAGTCTGAATAGAAAACTAATACTGGATCAAGAACCTCAATAAACCACTTAGCTAAACCATACTGGGCAGAACCCAACATGGACAAAATAGGCCTAAGTGAAATGTCTACTTTGTGAATTTTTGGTAACACATACATCTTTGGATGTTGGGAACCAATAGGCTGAATGTTATTATACACTTCTTTGGACAGAAACATTTTCATATGAAGTTCTAATAATCCCTTTTGTAGTCTAATTTCCATCTTCAAGGTATCATCATAAGTAACATCACCTAATTTCTAAAATTTATTTGTGTCATCCAAAATGCATTACATTTTATTAATGTAATCGGAATAATTTAATATGACCACATCTGCACCTCTTAGTAATTTGACCATTTGGTAATGGTTCTTCTGCTAAGAAAATGCATGAAAATCAATAGGTGAATTTACTAAATTATGAGCTAGGTCTTTTAGAAAAGCTTTAAGACCACTCAAGTCCTCATCAAAATTAAGCAAATGCTTTATTGAGAAAAGAGCATTTTGAAATCGCTAAATACTTTGATTTTTTTGATTTTCCTATACAAAAATCCAAACCCAGGACAAGACCAACTTATCAGAATCAGATAAGCAATAATTAGATAGATTGATAAATATGTTTATCTATAGTGACAAATGGACCAAATTTTCTTTTAATCAAAAAATTAAGATAGGCTAAATTTTTAGAGGACTCTGTGGATTAAGCAGGAATCTGTAATAAGGATTTCCTAGCTTCCCTGGTCAGAAAAAAAAACTCATTTTCCTAATTTTAGCAAAGCTTGTGAATACTAATTACAGTCATCTCTACTTATAATGTATCCATTTCAGTCTTTTGTTGACAGATTGAGTTATGCATCATTTCAGAGTTTAGGAATTTTATTGTTGACTAGCAGTAGATCCCGGCGTTGCCCGGGGATGTAACAGTAAGAGATAGATCAAGTATCGACCATCATAAAGACTGAAAAATAAAATTGACAAAGATTATTGTTTAAGGTTGACGGACACGCATGTCTTAATTAGTTTTTTTTTTTTTTTTTTTTTACGAATTGGTCAAACCCAAACTCAAACAAAAACATTGTTTACTATCGTTATGAGTCTATCGATTGGTGAATAGAATTTTATTATAAACAATTGTCTTGTAAATGGAATTTTTAAAGCATTCTGAATGTAAATAAAGAAAAAAAAAAGACAATAAAAATACTAACTGCCAAAAAAAAAAGGATGTTTGTTTTATCGGCTGAAAATGTAAGAAATCTGATCCCATATATAAAGGAACACACACACACACACACACACACACAAAAACACACACACAAACAACCTGGGTTTTTAACCTAAGTCACTCCACGGAATCGCTAAAACATAGAGCATAGTCTGATGAAAAGACGCTAAAGTTTATGAAAACAAAATTTTATCGTCAAAATGTTTATGTTTTTATGAAGAGGATAGACTAAGTTTTTTTTTTATTATTTTTAAAAAATTTTTCCATCTTTTAGAATATTCTAAATTTTGATTTAAAAACCTTGTTTCTCTTTTGTCGCAACAAGGGTAGTAAATAACATAGATAATTTTAGCACGTTTTTTGTATTTACACATTAATTTGGAAAATCTTGCAAAAATAAAAATAATTGTCAGATGTTAATGAAACTTTCAGAAACTATTCACAGATGATCAAAATTATTATAAATATATTATTTTTTTTTTATTAAAGTCATGGCAGAAATATTTTTTTTATATTTATTAACACCCCATAACTAATTTTATGAAAAACTCTAGAAATTCAAGACCATCGGTTTTAGTGATTACAATAGTTAAAAGCACAAGGCTTTGAAGAATGCAAATCATGTATTTTTTTTTTTTTTTTTGCCAACGTACCTGAAAATCAGCTGTGAATTGTAACATACAAAACTCAATAAAACAAATATATTATTTAGTTTCAAATGCTTTTATTTGTTTTAATTTGTTTTTATGAATATGGACAATATTTTCTGGAAGCAAAAAATTTTTCAATGAAAATTGAATTTTTAATACAATTATTTCTTATTTCTTTAATTTTAAAAAGATTTTTAAAAAATGTTTAAATTGAATTTTAAAAATATTTTAACATTAGTTAAATGCAACATCAACCTTTCAAAATGTCCGTGTGAGATTGTCATTGTCTAGCGCTTTGAAAATTGTATAATTTGGACCAATCAGATTAGCCATGGTAATTAAGAAATGTAATTTTTGTCTTTATAGTCAGACAGTAATTATCAAGTACGGAAGACCAACAGAATACAATTTAGTTGCATTATTTGAGTTCAGCATTGTTCTCCGCTGTTAAGCCCTTTACTTTTATGAAAACACGTATGGAGAAGTTAATTTGAGTTTTCAATTTCAACTGAGAAGGGTACCTACAAGTAACACTATCATCTTATGAAATTTAACTACTCCTAAACTTTAATTTATATGATCTTATTTTTATATTAATCTCAGTTATGACATTTTTCCATAAATGAAATATCAAAATTAATAATAAAATGAATGGAAATACAGATAACACAGTAAAATGTAATAAATGTACATAAAATTATAGTATTTTATGTACACTTCTGATAAAATTTCATAAGAAAGGTACCTAAATTAATTAGATACCTTTTTCTTATGAAATTTAATCTCACTATTAACAGTCTTATTTTTTAATTTCTTTATATTTTCCATAAAGCATCGTAAACGTAAAAATGAAAGCTAAGTACAAAAAAAAATAAAAAATTAGAGCGCTGAAAGTTTTCCTTAAAAGTAACGAGGTAAATAATTTGTTCACTTAAATAATTTCACTTCCTTCCATCCGTAGAAAGAATTACCCTCCTGTAAGTTATCAAAACGTCAATCGTCAAGCGACGTGAAAGGTTATGACCTGCTTTGTTTTATTTTCAAATTACATTTTTTCGGCGCAGAATCTAAGTTAAGCTTGGTTCAAAATATTTTAAATAAACAGTATAATATCTGTTTTTATTAAAATCAGTTTTGAAAAAATGATAATTGATTTTTAAAAGAATATCAAAGTAAGATTTTAATCTTTTTTATCAAATCAAAAAAAATGATTAAAAATGATGGATTATCTGTCCTTTTTTTTGACCAAAAAAAAACAATATTTTTAACGAAAATTTCAGACGTGCTAGGAACGATTAAAAAATGTAAAAAAAATACCCCAAAAATACTTTGATCTTTCCTCTTTAATAATAATATGAACATTAGACGATAAAATTTTGTTTTCGTCCAAGTTAAATCTTTTCATCACGCTATGCTCTTTTGTTTACATTTTCGTGGGTGAGTTGTCCCCTTTCATTCTCACAATGTGTCTTAATCGTGTTTTCAAATTGATTTTCTTAAAAAACAACTGTGTTTTTCCCATTTTCGGCACCGTTAGAACCACCACAAGGTAATTTTATGTAGTACTGTGAAGTTTTGTTGAAATCGGCTAAAAAATGTAGGAAATTCGATCCAACATATAAACGTTACAGACACACACACACACACACACAACCTGCGTTTTATAATAAGTAAGATATCAGACTTATTGCAGGAGTATGCTGGTCAAGTGTTTAGTTGGAAAACACATATCTCTTGCTGTATTTATCCCACAATAAAAATAGCAGACTTGAAATGTGAGTCTGGTCAGTAAAGAAAATCAGACTTACATATGATTCAAAATCATCTGCTAGAGAGCCAAGAACTAACACCAAGCCAGGCCTGTGTGACTGCTAGGGTATTTTAACATGCCCAATACAACTGTGAACACTATGCCAGGGCAGACACACAGGTAAGTGCTGCTGCTACAGCTGGGGAAAATGTCCCTCAATTCCAAGATTTTTGCTGCCCCCTTACAAACTACCTCTACTTCAAACTACCTCTACTTCAGTTAATGCTGTCACAGTGAAGAAGTAGTGCTGGTTTTGTGGTGGTAATTTTCAACAGTGTTCCAAATGTCCAGCTCAGAATAGTGAATGTAATACTTGTGATAAAACTGGTTCAGATGAAACCAGAAAGTTGCTGCTGTTGTCAGTAATAATAATGAGTTATGTGCAGTACTGGCCACTGCCCCACACTGTTTAGCATCTTCTAGTGTCCCTGTCCTAATTACCCAGCCTCAGCAATGATTGACTCAGCCAGTTTTAGTAGCTTTATCAACTATGAGTTAGCACAAAGACTTAAATTGAAAATTAAACTTGGTACATGCTACATTACATGTCTTTAAAACAGGCTCCAATTAAGGTTGTATGTCATATTAACATCACCTTGAATAACAAAGATTATAAAAACACTTGTCTGGAAGTACTTGAGGACCTATGTGGTAATGTACTTCTAGGTCTTGATTTTCAAAAATAACATGCTGCTGTCACCATTTTACATGGTGGGTCTGACGTCAAAACTACAGTTCACTGCTTTATCTCAAGGTAAACTTATTAACACTGCTCAACAACTTGAGTACTTTAATGTGGACTTCAAGGGACTCTTACAAGTACATCTAATAAATATCTATTTGCTGCAACAGATGAATTTTTAAGATTTAGTTTTTTCAATTTCATGCAATGATACCTCATCTAAGACAATTATACTGCATGGAGTGGCCTCTATCAAGACAAACTATTTATCATCCTTAAGGCAATGCCCAATTGGAAAGATAGAACAACATCATATGGGAAACCATTTACATTACACAGAAATCACAGAACATACTCTTACCTCACTGGGAATTGATACTAGCTTGAGTTCTTCACAGTATCAGATCTATTCTTTTCCTGCCACTAATGCAACACTTCATGAAAGATTCATTTTCATTCATGATCATCTATGGGTGTATCTCTTCCATTCTGGCTGCTAAAACCTGAACCCATCTTTCTACAACAATTCATAAGACACTCAAAGAATGATCCCTTGGTACAAGAAGTTCAACAATTAAATGCAAATCCGACCTATGTGCATATCAGATACAGTCATGGCCATGAATCATCTGTCACTACATGACCTAGCTCCCAGCACAATGCAGACATTTGTGAGTGAGAAGAGTCTTCATCAATCCATATTTTGTGGAGCCACAGATCCTGTCTCAATAACACAACAATAAAGAGTAGTAAAGTTTGCCTGCCTCAGTTGACTTTGTTCTGGAAATGCAATCTAATACAGCCATGCAACTTCATGTCCATTACCATTCACACAGCCGTATGTAAAAATTATATCTGTTTTGTGATGTCAACAAACACTTGTTGCCACTTTTGTAATGTCATCAAATACTCATTGTCACTTTCGAAATGCTTATTGTAGCAGAAACTTTGTAATCACAGATATAACTATAGTAATGCCATTGAATAATACTGGTGTCAGATGCTTTCGATTAACACTCACACTAATAGTATTTGCTTGATAATACTCACTTGAAACGTAACCACCGAATAGTGATCTGAATAGTAATCTGTATAGTGGTCACTTAGATGCCATGCTAATTCCCATATATACATTTCCTTTGCCATCACATGATCTACTTATTCAAAATGGGATCACCTGTATTTGCTCTCTGGTGATCTGTGTTCAAACTCCAGTGTCAGCAGAGACACTTTATTCCTATTTAACAATCTGCCTTCTCACAATATGAATACCCTGCCATTATCAAATGGAAAAATTCTCAGTTAACTCACTACTACACATGTTAAACATTGAAGACAGACCAACCGCAAATGTACATGAATGACAAATGTAACCTAGTCTATATGGCAACACAGCACTATCAATTTTTTTAAAACTTAATAACTAAAAAAACAAAGATTTGGGGGCATATGTTTATATGGGCTTTTGTCCTTGTTTTGGTGGGAGTTTGTGAAGGTAATTTTGATGTACCCTGTATATACATGTAGATTTAATAGGCCAGTTAATAAAATTTGAGTAATAAAAACCAAAAAAATGATAACAATATTGGGAATAACATTGATGATATTTCTTTTTTACCTTAATTTCAGTCAATTTCCTTTAGTTAACTCAACTCTCCAAGTTTTTGTTCCCTTTGCTGTGACCATGTATTGAACACACAACTCTTTGGGCCAAGTCACTTTTTGGATTACTCAACCAATGCTTTTATCTCCTAGGGACATCATTGTGTGAATTTTTGTGACTTATAACTCTATTGTCTTAGTAACTGTTTTTGACCAGAGCTCCTTTTTTGTTATTGTCGTTTTATGTCTTATAAGTAAAATGAGAACAAATGGAGTATAATTCCACTATATATAACATTAAATTTAAAAGAAAGCTCAATACAGAGAAGAGCTAAATATTATTTATTTTAGTATATTAAAATGAAAACATGTTAAAAATCGCTACTCAATTACAATTATGTTTCAACACTGCAAATGTGTCTCCTTGGATAATAAATAATATATTTTATTTTTTAATATAGGTCATGATACAAAGTTGTCTACATCTTAATCCTAGACAATTTCCTTATGGACAGATACAAGTAGTTACATTATTTCATTAGATGTATAGAAGTCTGGTGTTCAACTTTCCTAATAAGTAAAAGCGAAAGAGGTAGGGAGATAATTTAACACAATGCTAACCAGTTATATGCTCATTCAGCTTCTTACATAAAATTTTGTAGTTGATAAATAAAAGGCCCTTTTAAGAAATTAGTAGATAACTGAAAAAAAGATAAAAAATACAAAACTGTTTTGACAAATTAATATGCAACCATTAAATAAAGAGCATCCATATAAAACATTAGTAATACCAACCAATCAATGTAAGATGTTAATAATATTAACTAAACACCTGTACATCCATATAATATGTTAATAATACTAACTAAACATCAATGCAGAGCTATATTAAATCAAAATGAATCTTACAAATATAATAGTAAGCTATATAAGGTGCACCACAGTTCATCTACTGATTATTACTATAAGAAAAAGTATTATCAAATTCAATGTTTAAATATGTTGTAAGGTAAAAGGTAGACTATGCCTACAATTTACAGTCAATTAACTTCTTTGATGTGATTTTTATCAGAAAATCTGATAATTTCTAATTTTTCATATAAGCATAAAAAACAGGGTTCATTTAAAGATCTACATGTTCTAGCTTTTTTTAAAATTTTCCATTTTATCTTAGGAGTTTTATTAGCTTCTTTTAAATTCCAAAAATATTTAGAAAGAGATGTACTATTTTTATAAGTACTATTGATGAAGGATAAGATATGTTGATACCACCTAGTCTTAAAAGAATTTTTAGTGCTACCAATATAAATTTTTTCAATTTTTCTCTATTGTAGAAATAGTACTTCATTAACAAGATCTAATGTAACATCAAGAAGATCTACTCATTTAACATTAGTAATTATCTTAACATTAAGATTTAACCTTTTTAATTCCCTATGAATCATTTTCCTTAATTTGTGAACCTTAATTTTAGTAGAATTTCTTACTGACATGAGACCATTATCTCTGTATAACCCTATATTATCAACATTAACATCATCATAAGTGCTAATATTATATAGGATAAATAAACCCACTAGGTCAGAAGACTGTAGATTCTAATGATCCCATAGAGATATCAAAGTGATCATCAGAGTTTTTAACCCAGTGTAAATTGTTGTTAATGAGAACAGATCTTCCACAGTTCATTATTATATTTAGATCTTTACTGAAAATATTAGAGTATTCCTTGGCAAATACTAAAGCTAAGGCAAAAAGATATTTGGAAATGGAGGGGTAAAAACCCACAATATCAAATTTGATAAAAGAGCACCTTCTTTTGTTGTTAATTCCTTTGAACCAATTAAAGACATCTGCAGTAACAGTCCATTGTAGAAATCCAAAGTATTGTTTAATTTGTTTGTTGACTCTATCCAGGATAACTTTACTTATCCTTCCAATGTCTGATCTGGTAGGGTTTATAATTCTCATAGGTAGTTTGATCTCAAAGTTTGGTTTATTATCTTTAGTTAGGACATATAATTCCTTGGTACAAAGCTTGTGTTAAATTACCTCCCTACCTCTTTTGCTTTTACTTATTAGGAAAGTTGAACACCAGACTTCTATACATCTAATGAAATAATGTAACCACTTGTATCTGTCCATAAAGAAATTGTTTAGGATTTATATGTAGACAACTTTGTGTGATGACCTATATTAAAAAAAGTTTTTGGTGAGTTTGAATTTAGCATAGATCACATTCATTTGGTTAATCACAATAAAGCCTACAGCCTATTTTTATTCTGTTTTTTTTTTCTCAACAAAACAGGAAGTATTCTGCTCTTGAAATTAAATTAATCATTCACTCGCCTGTAATTTAACATTGTCCAAGGAGACACATTTGTAGTGTCAAAACATAATTGTGTAGAATTTTTAACATCATGTTTTTGTTTTAATATCCTAATATATATATAAAAGGAAAAACTATATTAAGTATTATATGATTTGCCTTATTACTAAGCTTCTAGTTGTGTACTACCATATTGCAATGACAAAAACTTATATTTGCCATTAAATCTGGATTTGAATTTTTTCTATAGATATTTCAGGTTCCATTCACATTTCACATTTTATTTAAAATCATTACTTTCCAATTTGTCATTTCCATAATCAGGATTCCACTCTAAAATGCAAGTATGTCTTTTTTAAACTTTTAAAATGATTTCTGACATAGTTCTGTTGCAGGTGGTATATTAGCCCACAAACATTGATTGACAGAAGACAACAACAACAAGCAAAATGAAGACTTGAGTAAAAAATATATTGCTAAGTTTATTTTCATTAAAGAAAATATATCAACAAAAATAAGGTTAAAGTGCACTAAGCAAAAAATGTAAATGTACATGCTCATGTAGAGGATGAGAACAACATTGTCCTAAGAAAGACAGTTTTAGTAGTCACTGGTGATGTTGTCCTGAAAAGGACAGTTTTATTGTCACTAGAGAGCATTGCCTGAAAAGGACAGTTTTGTCATCATTGAAAAATGTTGTCCTGAAAAGGTTAGTTTTGTAGTAACTGAAGAGCATCGTCCTGAAAAAGGACAGTTTATTACATATTGTTGCTGTGATGGCCGGTGCTGGAGGCCTGCTGGAGATAGAGATGCAACTGCAAGATGATAATCCTACCCCAGCATGGGCTGCAGAAGGTGCCTTTCATTGGTTTGAAGCCTTTTATATCTTGGATCAGTTTTATAATGGTTAAGCTTTATTCTTCCAGTTGTTTTCTAAAAAATGTGGGAGTGCCAATAGGATACAACGTATGTATATTATGATAGAGGTAAATAATGTTGCCAATTTTCCCAAATTTCAGAAATTATGTGTAAATTTTGCCTTTTTTTTAATTTGTACTTAATAAACATAATAAACAAGTTTATATCAAAATCTTGTTTTCATGCACCTGCTCTTTCTGACTTTCCCAATTCCTATCACTCAAAATTACCTACTGATTTAATTCAGCTTTGTGGGTCTGTGGACCCTTGGTTGCAAAAATCAGTCCCTAATGGATTCCATAGACCCCATGGTTGGGAACTCAATCATGGGTTCTGCGGTCCCCTGCTTCCGGCCAATTGCACCTTTTCCTCAGTATGTAATTGTTCTTTTGAGTTTCAGACCACTGTTATAGAGGGTCTTACATTCACTGGGTACCTTTACCATGAGTTTTAATATATCTGACTCAAACCTCATTCTATATGCTGGCTAATTTAAGAAAAATAAATTCTTTGATATCATTTATTTGTTTTTGACAGGTGACCTTACCTAAATAAATGAATAAATACCTAAATACTTCTTTCAATTTTCAAGAATAGTGTTATTACCATAGCTAACCATTTTCCACATCTAGATATAAAGATAAAATATAATGAATATTAATATCCAGAAAGTCCCCAATGTTTTAACCCAATACAGTAACATTTAGATATAAAAGCTCCATTATTGCTTTGTTGCACATCTTACTTATTATAAAACGGTTGTGTGTGTGTGTGTGTGTGTGTGTCTGTAACGTTTATATGTTGGATCGAATTTCCTACATTTTTTAGCCGATTTCAACAAAACTTCACAGTACTACATAAAATTACCTTGTGGTGGTTCTAACAGTGCCGAAAATGGGGAAAACACAGTTGTTTTTTAAGAAAATCAATTTGAAAACACGATTAAGAAGACACATCGTGAGAATGAAAGGGGGACAACTCACCCACGAAAATGTAAACAAAAGAGCATAGCATAATGAAAAAATAGCCGAACTTGACGAAAACAAAATTTTATCGTCTAATGTTCATATTATTATTAAAGAGGAAAGATCAAAGTATTTTTGGGGTATTTTTTTACATTTTTAATCGTTCCTAGCACATCTGAAATTTTCGTTAAAAATATTGTTTTTTTGGTCAAAAAAAGGACAGATAATCATTTTCAATCATTTTTTCGATTTGATAAAAAAAAGATTAAAATCTTACTTTGATATTCTTTTTAAAAATCAATTATCATTTTTTCAAAACTGATTTTAATAAAAACAGATATTATATTGTTTATTTAAAATATTTTGAACCAAGCTTAACTTAGATTCTGCGCCGAAAAAATGTAATTTGAAAATAAAACAAAGCAGGTCATAACCTTTCGCGTCGCTTGACGATTGACGTTTAGATAACTTACAGGAGGGTAATTCTTTCTACGGATGGAAGGAAGTGAAATTATTTAAGTGAACAAATTATTTACCTTGTTACTTTTAAGGAAAACTTTCAGTGCTCTAATTTTTTTTTTTTTTTTTTGTACTTAGCTTTCATTTTTACGTTTACGATGCTTTATGGAAAATATAAAGAAATTAAAAAATAAGACTGTTAATAGTGAGATTAAATTTCATAAGAAAAAGGTATCTAATTAATTTAGGTACCTTTCTTATGAAATTTTATCAGAAGTGTACATAAAATACTATAATTTTATGTACATTTATTACATTTTATTGTGTTATTTGTATTTCCATTCATTTTATTATTAATTTTGATATTTCATTTATGGAAAAATGTCATAACTAAGATTAATATAAAAATCAGATCATATAAATTAAAGTTTAGCAGTAGTTAAATTTCATAAGATGATAGTGTTACTTGTAGGTACCCTTCTCAGTTGAAATTGAAAACTCAAATTAACTTCTCCATACGTGTTTCGCAAAAGTAAAGGGCTTAACAGCGGAGAACAATGCTGAACTCAAATAATGCAACTAAATTGTATTCTGGTTGGTCTTCCGTACTTGATAATTACTGTCCGACTATAAAGACAAAAATTACATTTCTTAATTACCATGGCTAATCTGATTGGTCCAAATTATACAATTTTCAAAGCGCTAGACAATGACAATCTCACACGGACATTTTGAAAGGTTGATGTTGCATTTAACTAATGTTAAAATATTTTTAAAATTCAATTTAAACATTTTTAAAAAATCTTTTTAAAATTAAAGAAATAAGAAATAATTGTATTAAAAATTCAATTTTCATTGAAAAAATTTTTTGCTTCCAGAAATATTGTCTATATTCATAAAAACAAATTAAAACAAATAAAAGCATTTGAAACTAAATAATATATTTGTTTTATTGAGTTTTGTATGTTACAATTCACAGCTGGTTTTCAGGTACGTTGGCCAAAAAAAAAAAAAAAAAAAACATGATTTGCATTCTTCAAAGCCTTGTGCTTTTAACTATTGTAATCACTAAAACCGATGGTCTCAATTTCTAGAGTTTTTCATAAAATTAGTTATGGGGGGTGTTAATAAATATAAAAAAATATTTCTGCCATGACTTTAATAAAAAAAAAAATAACATATTTATAATAATTTCGATCATCTGTGAATAGTTTCTGAAAAGTTTCATTAACATCTGACAATTATTTTTATTTTTTGCAAGATTTTCCAAATTAATGTGTGTAAATACAAAAAACACGCTAAAAATTATCTATGTTATTTACTACCCCTTGTTGCGACAAAGAGAAACAAGGTTTTTAAATCAAAATTTAGAATATTCTAAAAGATGGAAAAATTTTAAAAAATAATTAAAAAAAATTTAGTCTATCCTCTTCATAAAAACATGAGCATTTTGACGATAAAATTTTGTTTTCATAAACTTTAGCGTCTTTTTCATCAGACTATGCTCTATGTTTTAGCGATTCCGTGGAGTGACTTAGGTTAAAAAACCCAGTTTGTTTGTGTGTGTGTGTGTGTGTGTGTGTGTGTGTGTGTGTGTGTGTTTTATATATGGGATCGGATTTCTTACATTTTTCAGCCGATAAAACAAACATCCACTTTTTTTTTTGGCAGGTAGTATTTCTTATTGTCTTGCACACTTTTTTTCTTTATTTACATTCAGAATGCTTTAAAAATTTCATATTTACAAGACAATTGTTTATAATAAAATTCTATTCACCAATCGATAGACTCATAACGATTGTAAACAATGTTTTTGTTTGAGTTTGGGTTTAACCAATTTGTAAAAAAAAAAAAAAAAAAAAAAAAACTAATTAAGACATGCGTGTCCGTCAACCTTAAACAATAATCTTTTTCAATTTTATTTTTCAGTCTTTATGATGGTTGATATTTGATCTATCTCTTACTGTTACATCCCCGGGCAACGCTGGGCTCTACTGCTAGTAAGATCATAAATAGTGGTGGATATGTATTTTACAAGGCAATGCAATTTATTTTGGGTTTTGTTTTGGCATTTATTGATAAAATTTTTAAACATAATTTCCCCGTGCCGGTATTCTCTTTCAGTTTTGGTGGCATCTGGATCTATGGTCAGTCTGTCTGGACACAGGATATGCTCCATCTTGATGTAGATAATGCAAAGTAATGTTGAATAAATTGTAATGAATTGACAACAACAAGAATTACCCCTGAATAGCGGCTTTATTCAACATTATCGTACTACTATTATTACTGCTATTGCTAGTGTGCCAAGCAACCATCTTTGAATTTAAGAGTTTTTTAAGAGTTCCATTAAAAGTGAATAATCAGGGAAGTTGATTATAACAACCATTATAGATCCACCACCAACCTACATAGTGTTTTGTTCACAACGGGAGTTCATGCCCGCATGGGATTTGTGCTGCACCCAAACCATCTAATTAACCTAAAACGTCTGGAACCTTAACCCACTAGACCATACCACACATTGCCAGTTCAATTAACGATGACATGATCCATAATGTTAACATGGGCACTCTTGTAGATCTTGTTCTTATATCGCAGGGAATATACTGAAATGATCTTCTGAAGATGCATCAAGTCAACGCAAGATTTACCTGATGATTTCAGCTAGTGTCACTTGTCTTTTATGACAAACAATTTTATTTTAACTCCTCAGGTCACAATCATTAAGTACCTGTGGTTAACCACTGTGCTGTCCACAGTTTCTGGTATACAAATGAAACTGTAAATTGAAAAATATCAAATGTCGCACAATTTCAGAAGTGAAATATCCAATCAGTCTGGTACACACTATCATGCTCTGCTTGAAATTTAATAATTCATATCACCTTACAATAAGCAGCTGAGCAAGTGTTCCCATTGACTCAAGAGATGTCAGAATAAAACTGATATAGGTCTAAGCATTTCCATGACATTAAGTTACATTAGCATCACCCACCATTATCTTTAAATACTTATGTTCCATAACTTTGATCATGTCAGTATATCTAGAGTTATATTCCTATAACTCTAGATACATACATAAAACAATTCATACATTCAGTTAAAAGTAAAAATAAAATCATCTTTGATAATGGCTAAAAGTATAGATGAAAGTACTTGGATATACAGAACATTTGGACAATTTCTACATAATTTATGTCCAGAAAAGAAGAAAATTATAAGAACAAAGATACAGTGATCCCTTTGTTTTTCGTGGTAGATTGGTTCCAAGACTGGCCACGATAACTGAATTTCCACGAAGTAGGGACGCCATATTTACAGTATTTATTTAACATGTATTTAGACTTTTAAAACCCTCCCTGTACTGTTAACAAACCACCCATTACAGTACTCTATTAATAACAAGGACAACTCTTAAGCAATAACACTTTAGATTAAAAAAATAAAGATTGTTTCTGAAGGTGCAACCATAGTAGTAGCAGTAGGAACTGGCTCTTTTTTGTGAGGCTGCAAAAACATTGTGATAGGAAGTTGCTGCTGCTGCATCTTTTTCTGTTCAAAGAGCATCTTGTAGGGATTCAGGACTTCATTGACCTTGTGGCAAAATTGCACAGAACAAACCATATTTTGTCCCATTCCTGTAACCCCTCTTTCAATTCTTTAGCTAGGTTGCAGAGCTTGGCCAGCCATTCCAAAGTCAAGCCAGTTTGGTTGACAACTGTTTCTTGCTGCGTTTCTTCTTCTTCTTCTTCTTCTTCTTCTTCTTCTTTGCTGGCTGACTTTGTCATGTCTTCGAGGTCTGCATCGGCTATCGGCTGGGAGTGGCAGTCTAATAACTTGTTGATGTCTCCTGTGGTCATGTCTGCAAAGCTGTCACCTCCAATGATCGCAGCCAACTGCAAAGCTTTCTGTACTGTGAAGTACTGGATTTTGGCAGGTGTGAATCCCTTGTCATCGTAAATAATCTTGGGCCACAAATTCTTCCAGCTCGCATTAATGGTGGCAGGCTTCATTTCTTGAAATGTCTTCTGGATATTTCGGAGGTACATAGCAATTGTGTACTGCTGCCAGTATGCCTTCAAGTTAAAATTTTCATCTTCTTGGGTGGCATCCACAGAAGTAACCAGGTTCGCCAGGACATTCCTTGTGTATAGGGCCTTGAACATCCTGATAATCCCCTGGTCCATTGGCTGAATAAGTGACGTAGTGTTGGGTGGCAGGAACCCAATCTGAATGCCCTCATGTGAGAGATCAGTTGTGTGGCCACCAGCGTTATCCATAAGGAGGATTTTGGATGGCAAGCCCTTCTCTAATAGATACACCTTGACTTGTGAGATAAAACACTGGTGGAACCAGTTGAAGGTCAGCACCTTCATTATCCATGCCTTTGGATTGTGCATTCAATGTACGAGTAGCAGATTCTTGTTTTTGTTTTTAAAGCCCTTGGGTTTTAGACTCATAAATAAGTCCTGGCTTGAACAAAATCCCGTAGAATTGCCACACATCACAAGGGTCACATGATCCTTGTATGCTTTAAAGCCAGAGGCTTTTCCTTCCTCTTTGTACAGGAAAGTTTGTGACGACATTCTTTTCCAAAACTAGACCATCTCGTCTATATTAAAAACTTGTTTGGGCTTATATCCACTTTCGGAGATAATCTTGAAAGTTTAATTCATGTATGTTTCAGCAGCGCTCGTGTCAGCAGAAGCAGCCTCGCCATGCAAGGAAACACTTTTTAGGCTGAAGCGTTTCTGAAACTTAGCAAACCATGCTTTGCTAGTAGAAAAAGGACGTTTTTTAGGTTGTGAATCACTGGATGTCCCTGACTGTGGATTTTCTACGTCATCTTTTCCTCTTCTTCATGGTCGCCACTGTTGTTCTCAGGTTCCTTAGTAACAAAAGTCTCATATAGGCTCCTAGCCTTTGTTTGGATGATGTTTGTATCCAAGGCTATGTTCTTCTTTTGGCAGTTGGCTATCCATATGGCCCAAGCAGCTTCCATATGGATGATAGTTTTATTATGAGCCATAACCACTTTCTTCACCGACTTATTAAAGGTGATGGCAGCCGTTTTCCTAATGCTAGCCTCATCCTTCTTGATGAAGCAAATGGTAGATTCATTCATGCAAAAATGACAGGCTATGGCAGTGAAAGTTTTCCCTTCCTTCAACATATCCAGAAGTTTCACCTTCTCAGTGATTGTCATCATTCTTCATTTGCATTTAGGTGCAATACTCTAGTAAACACCAGTTTGCAAATATATTTGTGCTTGGCGACTTGCCATGCCAGGCTGCTACTCTTGAAAAAAACTCCAATCAGTGGTTAATGGGGGCAATAAATGGCTTGTATAAAACAAAACTGCTCTCATTTAACCACCATAGAGAAACTTTTCTGTCTGCCATCAGCATGGTTGACACTAGACTCCTGGTGAGCAACACACTGCACCTTCTTGGCCTCATGTTTTCAACTGACTTGAAGTGAAGCAACAACATTGATAGCTGAATCTACTGCAAGGAAAGTTGGGTCACTCTGTTATGCCAGGAAATTTTTCTCATCAAAGTCCATCTTGCACATTTACAAATCTACCATTTGTCTGTACATACTCCTGTCATATCTGATCTGGTGCTCTTCCTATTCATCTCAAGGTTTTTGATAAAATTCGATAAATGATGTGCAATGTAATCAATCCTGACTTGGCATCTTGACTTCAGTCATTTTCTCACTGAGGGGGCATGGCTTCTCTCTGTTTTTTCTACAATTATTTTTATGGCAACTTTTTTCTCTAAATTTAAGCATACTACTTGATTGGCATGTAGGTCCCACCATTTTAGCATTGAAATAGTTTAATGCAACCACTACTTCTGCTCCAACAGTTTTTTCTCGTACTTCCCATCTGAGGGACTCCCTTGCATTTACTTGTTTCCCTGATGACTATAATCTTGAAAATTTAAATGCAACCTCTATTGCCATATTCTATCTTCTTGAGCCCAGTTCATCATTTGTCCTTTTCTCACTCCTCCTAATACTGAGTCTTTTTTTTTCACTTTCATTCTCTGTAACACCCTATGTACTAGTGACATTCCAGCTCTATTTAGGGTGAAATGATTAAAAAACACACAAAAAATTAAATAAAAAACTAAACTGCAATACCTTATCAATCATTTTTAATGAAACTTTTATAAAAGAGGGATTGTTGCCCAAATACACAAATATCTCTCTCTCTCTCTCTCTCTCTCTCTCTATATATATATATATATATATATATATATATGAAAATAGGAAGGAACCGGTTAGGTAAATAATCCAAAGTCCCTTAGTATTTTAGTTATTATTTTAAAAAAATAGTGCTCGATACAAAAGTAGAGCATAAATATAATTATTTATTTAAAAATATGATTCCAAATCGCTACATAAGAGGTCTCATGTTTCAAAACAAGAGCCGAAAAATTCAATATAATCCTTTAAATTAAATTGAGTTTAAATTAAAATGGGCTCCGTTCCATCTTCAAGCGAAATTTTTTTGGAATAACGTATATCTGAAATTTACTTGTTTTAAAAAATTGAAATCAAAATCTCCATGGTAACAGCAAAAAAATTGAATTGTTTAAATTGGGTAGGCGAATGTAGGGTGTTAATAATAAGTAGCGGTATAGAGATACTTTCAAGATGTCAAATCGGGGAAAGGTGGGGGTGTCTAAAATGAAACGGAAGATGTATTAACCTTTGTCTAGTTTGTTTGTCTATGGAGATTTATTTATTTATTTTATTTTATTTTATTATGAAAGGGAATTGTGCATATAAAAAAAAAAAGAAAAACTTTCGTAACGTTTGTTTTTTGACGACTTATAAAGGGTTATTATGTAAGGTATTAAACTACTTATTTGGGCTATGGATTATGAAGGGTGTTATGTTGTATGCATGTTTGTAGTTAATTATTCCTACTATGAATCTGAAGATTGGGCTATTTGTTAAACAAGTTATTATAAATTTTTTTTTTTTTTTTTTTTTATTATTATAGGCACAAAGGGCATAGGTCATCCCAAGCTTTACATGTTCTAGCCTTATCAATGATTTTCCATTTAACTTTTGGTGTTCTATTTGTTTCCTTCAGGTGCCAAAAATATTTTGATAGCGAAGTCTGATTTCTTTTGTTTATATTATTATATATATAAGTTAAATGGAAAATCATTGATAAGGCTAGAACATGTAAAGCTTGGGATGACCCATGCCCTTTGTACCTCCATGAAAAATTACACATTATTAAACTTCTAAATAATAATAATCTATTAAATAATAGACACGAGTTAACGGTTTTTTGTAGGCATCATCAGATTTTTGGTTTGAATCATTAGATAAAAAAAAAAAAATTAAAAAAAAATTTTAATAACTTGTTTAACAAATAGCCCAATCTTCAGATTCATAGTAGGAATAATTAACTACAAACATGCATACAACATAACACCCTTCATAATCCATAGCCCAAATAAGTAGTTTAATACCTTACATAATAGATAACCCTTTATAAGTTGTCAAAAAACAAACGTTACGAAAGTTTTTTTTTTTTTTTTTTATATGCACAATTCCCTTTCATAATAAAATAAAAGAAAATAAATAAATAAATCTCCATAGACAAACAAACTAGCGACAAAGGTTAATACATCTTCCGTTTCATTTTAGACACCCCCACCTTTCCCCGACTTGACATCTTGAAAGTATCTCTATACCGCTACTTATTATTAACACCCTACACTCGCCTACCCAATTTAAACAATTCGCCCTTGCTGTTACCATGGAGATTTTGATTTCAATTTTTAAAACAAGTAAATTTCAGATATACGTTATTCCAAAAAAATTTCGCTTGAAGATGGAACGGAGCCCATTTTAATTTAAACTCAATTTAATTTAAAGGATTATATTGAAGTTTTCGGCTCTTGTTTTGAAACATGAGACCTCTTATGTAGCGATTTGGAATCATATTTTTAAATAAATAATTATATATATATATATATATTATTGTTATTATTATTATTAATTTATTGCCCACCCATTCTTGGTAAATAAACGGACTGCTTCACTATCATTACAATATGGTATAAATATCATTAGCTAATGATTGCATTGTGCTATCAGTAAGGAAAAAATGTATATTTATTATTAATATTATATATTATATATATATATATATATATATATATATTTACACTAGCTGAGGTACCTGGCATTGCCCAGGTGTACACAGTTGCAATTATATAACCAGATTGTTCTTAATAAAGAAATTCCATCGATTGTGGTTGTTGCTTGGGGTTAAATTATTTCAATGTTTTAGATATTCAGTAAATTTCCTATGGCTGTAACAAATAGTATGTCATTGTTCATAAATCTAATAATCAAACAAAAACAGGGATGAAGTGTTAGTGCTTGATTCAAACGCAAGTGCAAATGCATGAACACTCCCTCCTGCTTCACACATTTATTGTAAAGCTGGGGTTAATAAGAGGTTCTTCAGGAAATTTTCCCTTTTAACACTTCAATAATACTTCTCAAACAATCTTTTCATCAAAGGTTGTTCGAATGTCAATTTACAATGGAATCATGTGAAGAAACTATTGGATAAATGGCAAAAGCTGATTTTGGACCTAGTTTGTCACAGATTTTGTCCACTTAACTGAAATAATCGAAACCAAACATTCATGCAAAACAATTTGTGTGTCACATGTATTTTACATGACAAATTTGGAAAGCATTAGATGAAAAACCAGGGAGTTATGACCAAAAAACAGGCTTTGTGGACAGTTTTTGGGGTGTTTTTCATTATATGCAGGGAAGCAAGCTGGACTAAAACCACATTATCTTATATCCTGCATGATGTCAAATTTTTTGTGATATGTTTAAAGAAAATCTGATAAAAAATGAGGAAGTTATTCAAGTTTTTAAGTAGTTTTCAGTTTTTGCAATTTTTTGTGTGAAGCCAATGCTGCAGGAAAACTATCAAGCACTCTACATAAATCTCATAACATGACATATGTTTTGTGTTAAGTGCAAAGAACATCAGCTCATCCAATAAAAGTTTTGTTTGCATGTAATGTTGCCTTGGTTTTTGCAAGAAGTCATACCCTCTTTCAGTTTTATTGATTTTCTGCCCAACCTGGAGGTCCTGGAATTTGAAAAGTTGGTCTTTACCTAGTTTGGTAAATTTTCAACATATGTGTACAATTTCATTGAAATCGGTTGAGAAATGTGGACGTACATAAATAGCACACATGCACGCACACACACAGACATCTTCTGTTTTATAGATATATATATAATATATATATATATATAATATATATATATTTTTTTGTTTTTTATGCTTTTATTTTCTTTAAAAATTGTCACACCTCAAATATCTATCATATGTTCATTAGAGTATTTCACTAGCTACAAAGCACATATCTCTGTTTTGGTCAGAGACATCACATTTGAGATGAGTGAAAAAAGCTGAAGAATATTCTTGACTTTCAAAAACTGACTTTCAATTGGCTCTTGGAGAACATATTTTTAAAAAACAAATAAACTGGAGACAAGACCACACAAATGATTCTGAATGAAGACAAGAATCTGAAAAAAATTCATGAAACAAAAAACATTCTATCATCTTTTCATCCTAATCAAGTGCAGATGCAAATTAATTCTTACTTTTGAGTTGCAAGATAAACATGAGGAAAAATCAGCTGCAATGTTCAAAATATTAATTTCAGCTTTTCCAACCTCAATTAAATTTTATAATCCATCATTATTATTATTGGGTAGCCAAACCTTAGTAGACAAAGCTAACTGTAGTAAATCCTCATGGGGCACCAACTATAGTATAATGATTGGCAAGCTTATCTCCCACACTAATTATAGAGCTTAGAATTTTTTTGAGTAACTAGCTGGCTCACTTTTGCCATTTGGCAGGTGAAAATTAGTTTAATAAGCAGACTCATTCAGACAGCAACTTCCTAGTGTACTGAGAGGAGATGTGTCAAGAGTACATCCTAGCATTTGTGGAGAAGGCATAGGAACCCAGCTATTTTTGTATCTAACCACCTAAAAAATACTTTGTTATATTTTATGAATTGAGCATACAACATAAAGCCTCTAAATTGGGTATGCAACATGAATTTTCATTTCTCATGCTGGAAATCAAACTGATAAGATGTGTTCAAATTCTGACTAAAACAGTTTATATTCACATTGAATTTTGGAAAGGCATGAATCCATCTCTTTCTCCAAGCTATGGGAAAATTGCAGGACAGATTGAGTTCTCTAACCTTGGTTGGTAACCAGTCTAGAAGAAAGACAACCCTGAATTCAAAATTGGAGAAAATGATAAAAACTACTTCATTATCATTCCCAAGAACAAGCAATATGTAGTTTATAGATATTAAGAAGGAAGCTGTGGAAAGTTGTATTTGCTCAAATCTTGAAGTGATGTGTCACGTAAAGAAAAAATAAAAGTGATATTACTGTCAATAGGCACTACTCATCCCCAATGGGGTAATAAAGAGTACTTTCTCTTCCCTCGTTACACCATTCATCTTTCAAATATATAATGCAAACTTTTTCAATTACTCACAGTTTTCAGGGTCATTCTCAGTGTTTTCATTTGTAGACTTTGGTTCAAATTTCATTATGTTTAGTGGACATGGTAAAATGCTATAACCACTGTTGAATAAAATGAAATGAAGATATTTTCCAAATAGCAAACTTGTGCAAAATAATGGGTGGCAAAATGCAATATTTTAAATATACATCCATATAATGATTATAATTAAATTTGTAGATATGAAAATCATATGTTATTTTAAATTTTGATGCATATAACATGAACAAAATGAGTAATATACTTTCATTTTGATATAAAAAATATAATATGTACATGAAAATCATCTCTTCTTTGTTTATATATATATATATACATATGTATATAATCAGTATTACCCCATGTAAGGCAGTAAAGTCACTAAGACACAATGGGTTACAGGGTGTGTGAGAATTAGGAATATAAACAGTAATAATGAGCAGGAAGAGGACATCAGGAGGACAGTAGACAGCAATTGACATTGTATTTAAATTTTTGCTGATTAAAGTTGGCTAGGAAGCATGGAGCCAGATGGTATTTTCACAAACAAGAAGTGTGAGAAAAGAAACTGTTAGAGTTTGTCTATATTTCTGAGATGAGGTATTATGTACATTATTTACATTATTCGGACTATTGTCCTCATCTTTGCCGCCATATTTATCACAACGTTTTGGCCGTTGTACACTCCGGTTTTCTTCAGGTGGTTGGAATTTCGAACTGAACCCTTTATTTCGCTCACTGGGGTAGACTGTTCTAGTTCCACGTACCATGTTTGATGGATGTCAGTTATCAGTTATCTCCTGCTAATTTCCCTCTGAAAGTTCTCCACTGCTTTAACTGGGTATTGAACTCACACTCTTTGGGTCCTGCCACTGTGCCATGTGTCCTTGAGGACATCTAGGTATGAATTTCTGGGTATTATAAACCTAATGTCTTCAGCAACCATTTTTACCAGTGCTCATATTGCAAATTTGCTGTTATCATTGCATGTTCTTACCAGATTTCAGAGGGAAATTAGCAGGAGATGAGGACAATAGTCCGAATAATGTAATTTATACAATTTGTGGTTACATCTAACCATCTCAACTATAAATTGATGAGATCTTGATATCATTCTGCTACTGTACTTAAATTCAAAACGTCTAGGTGTACCATAGGTACATATATATATATATATATTATATGTGTATGTGTATGTGGAGGGCTGTGCTGGAGTAAAACAAGGTGAAAAGAATAAAGTTTACTTAGTTTCATAGGGGTTGTTGAGCAACTGACTTAGTTACACACACATATATATAGAGGATGAGAGAGATTTTTTTCTTTTAGGCATAACCATTAAAATAGATGAAGAAAAAAGTTTAAGTCTACAAATTAATGATAATACATTTAAGAGAATTTATAAGTGTACAAGAATAAGCTGAAAGTATATTGCATAAATATGATGATAGAGTCAATGTAACATTATAACTCTACATGCAAAACTTACTGACAAATATGCCCTAATGTTTAGATACATAGAAAGGCAAAATGTGTTAGGATTTATATCAGGCAAAAAAAAAAGAAAGAAGAAAATATTGTTTTGTACAATCTTGCATAAGAGGAGCTGTAGGTTAAAATCTTAAGTGGATAAGATGCTTGATGTTAAGTTTGAAGTTATAAAGGTCATTTTCACTTGTACAGAGATGTAAAGATATAGTGCTGGGAGGAGGCTTGAACAGACATGCTAATGGTTGCAAATGTAAAAGTGACAGAAATAGCATAGCCAATGATAAAGATGATAGGTCAATCATGAATCTGAATAGTTTTGATCACAACAATTAGAAATCAGAATAACAGACTTTAAATTATTGACTTCAGTGCAACTCTATTTCCAAATCAACTTACAATGCAAGTAAAGAAGCAATCAGAACTAATCTTTATACAAGATATTAATAACAATAAATATATAATGATAAAATAAATAATAAGAAATAACAAAATGAATTAAGTGTATGTTTTACTATATATTATAGCCTGGATCTACACTGTCAGAGTTTATTATGCAAGTCAGTTTTGCAGACTGTAAAGGATTCTTTCTTGGATATACTCTTTAATTTAAAGCTTCTTGAATGGTAAATTAAAAAAATGTCTTGTCCAGGAACCTACAATAATTCTTTCCATTTATTTTTATACTATGATCATCAACTTTGATGTGACCTATAATTTTACTATTCACAATACTAATTCAAAATATTACACTAACTCTTTGGCTTTTAAGTTAGACCAAATAAAAAAAAAATAGACAGGGAAGTGATCCCCAAGCAGGCCAATGACCCCCACCACCCACTGTGATAGTGGGAGTTGGATCTTGACCGGTGAAAGAAATTTAAACCTTACTCAATGGTGTCAAATAGCATATTCCTGCCACAATTCTTTATATATATCTTTATATATATATGTACATACATATATATATATATATATATATATATATATATATATATATATATATATACAGTGGGAGGAAACAAATATTCATACACATACAAATTTTTAATTTGTAGTATTTACAACTAATGAATAAACATATAATTAATTTTACACAGATATATAATAACTAAATAGAAAACAAAAAGAAATTGATTTAATAGAAATAAATCCTATTTATCCATTTTAATGGGTGAAAAAAGTATTTGTACAATGCAAATTTCAGATTTTAAAACTTTTAAGTTGTTTTAATTCTCTACATTATTCAAGTGTAATATTCTAGAATGTTCCCATAATGTTATTTTAGCCTAAAAAATACAAACAGAACACTCTGTAATTGATATTCGTACAAGAAGGTTTTTATCATGGCAAGATGTAAAAAATTGACAAATTTGTAAAAAAACTGATTGTTAAGCTCTGGAAAGAAGCTATAAGCTACAGGAAAATCTCAGACAATCTGAATTTACTTCCACTAACTCAAAACCAAAGAAGTGTAGGTGCTCCACAGAAGATTCCATCAAGATCTTCAAAGAAATTAATGCATTAAATTAAACACAATCCAATAATTATTCATCAAGAGATGCAGGATGATTTGCTTTCATCAGGAATCTCTGTCACTAAACAGACAATAAGCAATAAAATTAATTGGAACAATCTAAATATATATATATATATATATATATATATATATATATAGGTAAGTATGAAAGCTACTGTTAGAGGGTCAGTGACTAAACTGACTACTCCCACTCCATATTCTTGCAAGTGAAGTGTGTTGTTAGCAACCCAGTAGGATGAAAAATAAGACCTATCAAAGGGCACAAAAACTCTCGATGTGTCAATGGCCAGCCAAATAGAAGCAGTGTTTCAATAACCAACATGGAGAAGTCAATGTAGAAACCACTCCACTATCAATCCCAAGAAATATCATGACATTTATCAAACAAAATACAAAACCAGCGTGAAGGAGATTAATTCTATGGAAATTAATTCCTCGTCTAGTAAGGAGTGACATGTGCAGCATGTGTCATCTGATCATCATCCAGTGGCTGTTAGCATAAACTGTGTAAAGGGAATAAAACTCCTCAGAATTGATCACTTGCCCAGAAAGGAGTGACATGAGTGACAGGTGTCACCTGACCATCATCCAGCAACTGTTCACATCAAACAAAAAATAACTCTTGGGACCTGTAATGTTAGAACATGTAGCCAAATGTAAAATGTAAAACAGGAGATGAGTAGGTTAAATGTCAACATTTTAGGAATATGTGAAAGGAAAGCCTTTCAATATATCTATTATAATTGCATATGCCCTGACAGCACAGAGTATGGAATAAGAAATCAAATCTTTCTACTCTATGCTAGACAACACTAAGGCTCATTATAAATCACAAGTAATTATAATTATCATGGGAGACCTGAATGCCAAAATCGGCAAGGAGAGGGATGGTGAAATAACTGGCAAATTCAGGCTATGAAACCACAATGAATGTGAAGAAAAATGGTTCCAAGAACATCCAAGGTGATGATGGACATGGAGAAGCCCAGGAGAAGAAGCTAAAAAACTAATTGTCTACATAACTATCAATAAGAGATTCAAGAATGTAGTTGTTCACTGCAAAACCTATCCAAGTGCAGAGTGTGGAAGCAAACACCTCTCTGTTTTATGCAAACTTAGGATGAAGCTACGGAAACTGATGAAGTCTAATGTAGCACCCAAATTGAAATACAAAAGACTCTTGAATAACCTGAACCTGAAGTACAAATTTATGGACAGTGTGAAAAGAAGATATGAGTGACAAAATGGAAATAGAAACTCAAAGTGGGACACACTTAGTGAATCTTTAGTGACATCAACAAACAAGATCATCCCAAAGGAAAACGGATGAAAAAGAAAAAAAAAAGAATGGATGAGAAATGAGATTCTTGACATGATGGAAAGTAGGTAGAAAACAATTCAAAGACACAGAACAGAATAAAAAAATTTACACAAAGAAAAAAGGAACAAATGCAGATAGGTTAAAGAAGAATGGCTTACTGAAAAATGTACAGTAATAGAAAGAATGAGTAACATAGATAAAGGAGATATGCATAAAAACTAAGAGAACAGGACAAAAGACATGCTCATCAACAGGCTGCATAAAATCTAAGGACGGAAGGCTGATATTAGAGAAAAAGAAAATATGTCAGAGATGGAACCAATATATAAGAGAACTCTTCCACAATGAAAGAGAACAACTGGCAATGCACAAAAATATTGATAGACCATAAATATTAAAAGCTAAAGTGGAAGCTGCATAGGCCAAATTGAATAGAAACAAAGTGGCAAGGATAGACAAAATTGTGATAGAGATGCTGGCAGCCTGAGACAACTTTGGCATAGACAAGATTACAGAAATAATAAATGAACTCTAGAAGAGTGTGGATATACTGGAAGTAGATCTATTTTCATAACACTGCTTAAGAAACTAGGCACAAACAAATATGAATTTCAATGGATAATCAGCCTAATGAGTCACATAACAAAACTCATCATCTGAATTCTGATGAATAGGGCATGCAGCAGAATCTGGCCAGAAATAGGTCAAGAACAATGTGGGTTTGTCAAAGACACCAGAACAAGGAATGTGATATTTATGCTCAGAATGTAATCAGAAAGAGCAATACAAATGCAGAAAGACATGTAACAATGTTTTATAGACTATGCCAAAGCATTCAACAAAGTATGTCACAAAGATCTGTTAGAGCTGATCAGCAACCTTGACATATTCAGGAAAGACATTAGAATAATCAAGAATCTATACTGGCAGCAAACTTCCTGCATATGGATAGAAAATGAGTTCAGGAGATATACAAAAGTAGAAAGGAGTGTAAGACAAGGACGTGTCTTCTCACTGGATTTATTCATCTTATACAGTGAGGCAATTCTGAGAGAATTAAAAATCTTACCAGGATTCATTATTGGTGGCCACAATCTTAACAATATATATGGATGACACAGTGCTGATAACAGACATGGAAAGGAAACTATAAAACCTCCTACAGAAGGTAGTGACAGAAAGTGAGAAGAAAGGACTAAGCATAAACTACAAGAAGACTATATGCTTATCAGCAAAAGGGTGAGCCCAAAATGCAAATTACAGTTCGAGGATGCTAAAATCAAGCAGGTAAAGAAATTTAAATATCTGGGAAGTGTTCAAACAGAGAATGGAAAGTGTGACACTGAGATCTGAAGACATATTGGGATGGCCAAAGATGCATTCCAAAAGCTAAGCAGAGTATTAAGACATAGAAAAATTTTGTTAGAAACAAAGAAAAGAATACTGAATTGTTATCTGTTATCCTACTGTATTGCACTGAATGCTGGACAATCACCTCAAAGATGACAAAGAGACTTGACACAACAGAAATGTGGTTCTACAGAATGATGCTGATGATACCATGGACCAAACATGTGAGCAATGGAGAAAATGGAAATGAAGAGGAAACTTATAGTTAACATCAAAAAGAGACAGTTGAAATTTCTGAGGCACATAATGAGGAAGGAGGGCTTGGAAAATCTGATATGGACAGGACAGATAGAAGGAAAGAGGGACAGAGGAAAATGGCACGTAACATACTTGATGGGCTTGAGCAAATGGATGGTGGAACGGGGTGTGGGGGAAATAAAACTTATTAAGAATAACAAGGGACAGAGGGCCATGATCGTCTACATCATGAAAGGACATAGCACATAAAATAACAAAGAAGTATTCCATGAACACTCCAACTTCTATCCCAGCCATCAGTCCATCCAATGTAGTTCTATATTGATCACTAAAAATTACTATAGAAAAAAATCAGTTTTTATGTACTTTTTTTCCCAATTTAAACTTTTCTCTTTGTGATGCTTACTTAAAGATGCCAGTTTGGTTGCTTTCATGTCTTGAGCTGATCTACTTAATATTCTGCATCTTTTCTCTCTGTTTATATCCATAACATCAGCTACTTCAAATATTTTCTTGTTGCTCAACCATATTTTTGCTTATTACTTTTTTAATATTTTTCAGATCTCTTTTTGTAATGTTCTTAAAATCAGGTTTTTTTGTTCTTATCTTGCTAATATTTTCAATTTCTTTTTTTGAGTGTTCTTTGATCTCACTAATTTTTCCAAAATTTCAATATTATGTTCCAGCCACTCAATAACTTTACAATATGGTAAATAATCCTTGAGTTGCATAATCGAATTTCTCACCACTAAATAGATTATTGTAAATATTTCTAATGAGAACATATATTATAAGTTGAAATTCATAAGACATATTTATCATGTAAATCCTCTGAAACTTTAACCAACATCAGTTGATCAATACCAATTTTAATGTAAAACTATTGACTCTTATAATAAAATTTGTATAGTATAAAGCCTTTAAAAGTTTCTTGTGAATTCAGAAAAAATATAAACTAATTTAGAGAGAAAGAAGTTAACAAAAAAATCACAGAAAATCCAGCATAGGTTACAGAATGGAAAGTATTCTTATTTATGCAACTATATATTAAAAAGATTCTCAGAGGCGATTTCTGATCATTATTTTAAAATATATTTTCAGATTGGGATAATACCTTTAATATATATTTCTTAACTAACTCCATTCAGTTTTTAATCATCAAAAACAGTTGGAAAGGAATACCTTTGGTAACGTAATTTAGATACAGCTGTATTCAAAACAGTTGTCACAACTAGAAATCTTGTCATGACAATTGTTTTGAATACAGGAAATATTAATGGGCATTTACTAAAAACAGTAATAGAAAATTGAAAAATTACTTTTTTGAAAGTATGAAAATGTATGAAAGTAAAAAGAAGAAAAATCAATCAAAATTTTATTTCCAGATCTGTATATTTATCTTATTGCCTATATATATTCGCAGATATCTCTCCATCATCATTCCTATATCAAACAATGTCTATATTTAGCACTCTAAATTACTCTTTTCTTATGAAAACCTGTTTAGAAATTTAAATAAAAAATACAGACTAAATCTGCAGATTTTAAACTATTTAAACTGTTTTTTTCTTTATTTGGTTGAGCATTGACAAAACAATTTTATCCTAAAAAGTTTTCCTTAAGTTAAACATAATTATAGTGAATTACAATTGGGTTTGTGTACAAATAATATCCAGGATTTTAAAATAGCTAGTTTGACCACAAAGAAAGACCATTTACTATCTGAAACAAGAGATATTTTTTGTTGGTGCATCTGAAATAATGTATGTTCCAGATTTAACACTGCAATTTCCCTGAAATTGTGCAGTTTTATGCCTCGACACTTACATCCATACATGTTGATTTGACATTTAGGTAGAAGTACTTTTGGATTTCTGACTTGAATCACAATTTCTTTGAGGAAGACTTGGCAACTAATATGATATGATTGTATCAGGTAAATCTCAAATGATACAGTGGCATCCAGAAGCAAAAAAAATATTTAAGGAAAACAGATCGATGACATCAAGTGTTCATGTTGCCTTGTTGTTCTTACATCTTAATCAGATTATCTGCAACCTAGTGTGGAAAGTGGCCAATATCATTATTTATTTTGACAGCAATGTTTCCTTCATTTTCCTTTTTTGGTAACTAGATTAATCAAAGAATAGTTAGTACTGAGAAGTATTTTATGTGATACATTGTATAATTGATAGAAGCTGGTTTAAGTTACTTATGAAGTATGAGTCCATGACTTAAAAGTAGAAAATCCTGCACATGCATTCTTTAAAATCCAAATTTAATGCAGGTACATAGAATAAGATAATGCAGAAATGCATCAATATACAAGTCTGAATAAATAAATAAACATAAATATATTAATTGATGTATATGTGTAAGTGAGTGTATATCAATTTGTGGAGAAGAGACTGAATTAATTCCAGGTTTTGCGTATAATCTATATTTAAAATGTCTAATTCATAGTCAACAGGACACAAATTCCTTTTTTTGGTGTATTATGGAAACTTTTTGCATTGGTCCATGTGCACTGAACATGTTTGAATGTCTTCCATGGTATATACAAGGTCTGTTTTAAGCCATTTTATTTATTTTAAGAACTGTTTTCTCAGCCCTGATGCAACATAGAAACCAATTTGAGGGATCTTTACTGTGCATGCATGAACAGATATTTCTGCAGGGTGAATCACTCAGTAGTAAGATTATACTTAGTAAGCTTACATACTGTGATTATTGCATTCAACTCAACAATGTACCTGTTTATTCTTTATGTGTTTTGTTTTCCTGTTACTTCAGTTTTTTCTCAATGCTAAAATTGCTGATGGAAGGAAGATTTCTGACTGTGGATAAGATTATGGAAAATGTGATGAAGCAAATGAATGTGATCCTGGAAGAGGACTTTGCAGATTGTTATGAAAATTGGAAGTGATGCTGGAATAAGTATGTGAGATTCCAAGTAGAGTAATTTCAAAAAGACTAAGATGTCATTACCTAAAGTACCCTTGTAATGGTAGATGGACCAATACTATTTATATTAACAATACTTCCAACATATAGGATTCAAGTAAACAACAATAACTCCAAATTGTTAATCAACAAATATATATTGAAATAACATACAAGAACAAACATGCAATAAAATTGTGTTCAATGTATAGATTAAGGGAAAGAAGTTGTTCCCCTTTAACTGTAGATTGATTTGTAAGTAATTGTTCAAAGAAAGTTCTCTTGAGAGAAAAATGTTCAGAAATCAATATTAGAGCAAAGTTTGCATGTTAAGAATAAATAACACAAAGAATACAATTAATTAAAAATGTGTTGTGTTATAGAATGGTTTGAATCAACAGAGTTCTGGTTGATTATACTTGGTAAAGTCACAGAGAGGAAATGTAAGTTTGTAGTTATGAAATTCTGTGAGTGTGTGTGCGTTGAGCAAGATTGTGGATTTGTGTTGATGGCTGGAATCTTCAGGATCTTACTGATGACTTGTGAAAAGTTGCCCCTTTTAAGAAAAAAGAGTAGGCTCCCACGGAAACGTGGGAAAAATTAATCTTGCATTAAAAATATGTGATTGGTTAAAAATTAACCAATCACTACACTCGTACTAACAGAAGAGGCAAGCAAGCTCAAAACCCAAGGATTCAAAGAAACGGCTGCGATGGCTACATTGTCCTATATAAAGGTAGTAGTGATTTATTAGCCAATCGCAGGTGAATAAAATGTGGGCGTGGAAAAACATAGCAACCGCTACAGCCTTTTTGTTATATAGAAATGGCTGGATGCTTTCCATAGAGATGTATTTGCTTTTGTAGCAAAAAAATATATCAAGATCATTGTTGAATGTTACTAGACATTTGAAATAAAGTTCTGATTGGCTGTATAGGTTGAAAGTGACAAAAATGAAAAAGCCATTTATTTGGTATCAATCCAGAAAGATCTGTTGGTGAGTCAATCAACAGAGAGGCAACTAAGTTGGTTGACTAATGACCAACAGTGAGGTCACCAGAGATAGACAGAGGAAACAAGAGCAACAGCAGCAGCAGAAATGTATGTGAAATGGTGCATGGCAGAGCCCCTTTTCTATGCAAGGACTAAGTTTGCCATCCATGTGTTTTGTAGTGGAAAGACTATATTGAATCATTATTAGGTCTGCTGCTAGGAATGTTGGTTCACTATTTTGTACTTGATACTTTTCTTACCAGAATCTTACACATTTATAAGTCTATCATGCATTAAATATTGTCATATGCTGGAATATCGGTTTCATTCACTTTCCCATTTCTGTAATGTAGCTTCCCTGTACCGTTTCTATAAACACTTTCATGGTAATTGTTCTGATGAACTTTCTTCTTTGGTACTTCCACTTTAAGAATTTAAGCACAGTACTGGGTTGGTAGCTAGGTCTCATCATTTTACAGCTGAAATGGCTAGACGTAACCATAAGTTCTTTGCTAACAGTTTCTTCTTTTGAACTTCTTGCTTGTGGGACTCTCTTTTGGTTTATTATTTTCCAGTTAACTTTGAGCTTTAAAAATTTAAATGCAATGTCAATCGTTATTTTTTGTATTCTTAATTCCTGTTCTTTCATTGTTCTTTCTCCTTAATAATGTTTTTCTTTTTCTCATTCTTTCACACCCAGTAACCCCTTGTGTCTTAGTGGCTTTATTGCCTTGCTTGGAGTGAAATGATTAAAAAAGAAATTACAACCTATTTTTTTCCAAGATTTGCCACAGACCTTTTCTATTCACAGTGCCAAATATTTTGGTAAGATCTACAAATGTAACATATGGCCTCTTGTTTTGTTCTCTACGCATCTTTTGCAGCTGTCTGAGAACAAAAACCATCTGCTAGTACCCCAGTGGTATCTTTGTTGGAGCTAAAAAGCCAAACTGGCTTTCTGGAAGATGTTTTATGATAAGGAGCATCAATCTCTTCAGGAGTACTCTTGCAAGAATTTTTCTTAAGGATAGAAAGCAGAGTTATCCTCTATTAATTGGAGCAATTGAATTTTTCCTTTTTTTCTCATACAGGATGATGATTGCATGTTGAAGTTCTTGCATAGTGTGCCTTGCTCCCAGCAGCAGGCAAATAGTTTAGTATGTCATGGTGGATCTCTTTGTTTCAAAATCTATGTTCAAATTCCATCAACTCTTACTGACTTGCCATTTTTGAGGTGTTCAATGGCTTTGATTGTCTCTTCTAGTCATGTCCACCTTTGTTTTCATTGGTTGTTGTGGGATCTACTGAGTTGTTGATTTATGGAGTGTGCAGTTTGTATTGAAGAGAGTCTGGAAGATTTCTAACCAACAGTTTAGATGCCTTATTTGTTAGGAGTTCTGACCATATACACAGTGAAAGGACGATGGACCTGGTATGAAAAGTTGTATATGGCTTTCATAGAATCCTTTGTAATTACTAGTCTTTGCACAGATTTTAGTTCTTTTTTTAAGGTTAGTTTACCACTCATTTTGGATCATATGAATTTTGCACTGGTGGTTACTGCATACAAAGCAGAAAGTTGTTTTCATAACAGGACAGGATAGTCGAACACGGTGTGCTTGGTGCACTAATCTATTTTTCACCAGCAATTCTTGGATCGCAACATTGTTTTTGTCAAACCAGTCTTTGTTCTTCTTTGTAGAAACCCCTGGACATTTTCAGAGAACTGTAGCATGGTGGTTTTCAGATATTCCCAAAGAATTTTTAGAGAAAGATATGTGGGGGAATTGGAGTCCTTGAGCTTTGCCCGGAAATTAGCTTTCACATCAGCTGGCATGAGTTTGCTAACCTAGAGCTTCTTCCTTAGAGAACCCTTTCTCTTAAGCTTAAGTGAAATGAGTTTGCAGTAAATGAGATGATGATGATACTGGGCATCACTCTAGCAAGGAAGTCATCTCTAAAATGTTCCTGGTATACCACAGTGTAATCTATGAGGTGCCAGCGCTTGAAACAAGGATGCACCGTCCATGTTCTCTTTAAGCTGTCTTTACAGAAGAAAAAAAAACCCAGATAAACAAACCGATACTGGGGAAAAATATTTGATAAAAGAAAAGACTAAAAACATCTGTGCCAGTTGAAAATAATCAATCAGCACTGCAATGTCTAATCAAAAGAAAAAACACTGACAGAGTAACTTAAGTTAAAACATAAAAGTGCTCAATACACTGAGTAGAGCAAAAACTAAAAAACCTAGTGAGCTAGAAGCTATCTATCTAGGTTTCTCTTGATGGATCATCAGAGTAATACTGGCTAAAGAGGGTTGACACAAACAACATTTTATTAGAAAAAATGGCCAACCAAGAAAAATAAAATACAAGACAAAGAAAACAAAAAGAGTAGGTCAAAGATATTTTATTGGTAAAATGGCCACCTGAAAAAAAAAAATTATTGAAGTAACCAGTCTTTTTTGTGTCTACAACCATTGAGAATTTCTGATTTCTGGTTGAGTAACATATTGGGGTTATTATAAGTGGCTATAGCTAATTTTTCCTTTAGGTGAAGTGCATTGTGTGCTGTACTATCTCCACCCTTACCACTCAGAGTTCATCTAGCGTTGTCTAGAAAGCTAGAATGGTGACAACAAGATTCTCTGCTCATAGGTGTTATATTAGAGTGACTTTCTCCTAGATAAACTGCTTGACAGAGATGACCAGTCTTTTTTGTGTCTACAACCATTGAGAATTTCTGATTTCTAGTTGAGTAACATATTGGGGTTATTATAAGTGGCTATAGCTAATTTTTCCTCCATACATAGGAGGTAATACCTAGTGCCAGCTTTATATTTGCTGCATTTTTTATTATCTTCCATTTTAATATGGGGTCTACACCTTGCTCCTTTTTAATTTTCCACTCATGATTAGATAGCGTCGTCCTATGCCTGAATATCTCATGTTCAAAACTACTTCTATGGTTATAATATTGTTTTTTAATTGGTCCTTGTGTTGAGCTCACATAAACCTTTTTATCATTGTGACTATTATTAGGTTTGTTGCTGTATACCTCTACTTTATATATGACACATTCATATTGACATTTACCCTTAAGGGGACAAGTTGCCTTATTGGTGCATTTGCATTTGGGGGAATTGATATCTTGTTTATTTTTTTATCTTTTTAGTATGGCATTTGTTAATCAAATTTGCAATATTAGGCATACAACTATAATTTAACAGTATTTTTGTTAAAAAATTTATGTAAGTCATTCAATGGGGGAAAATTCTTTTTTAATATTCGAAAGAATTCCTTCCCTAGTTTAGTAGCTATGACTAAATTATATGGTAGTGTGAACCATAAGATTTTTCCCTCTATTATGTACATTAGAAGTTTTTTCCATGTTTTTATAGACAAGCTTGGTTTTATAGCCACTATTTTTTATTGTCATCTCATAATCATATTTGCTTTGGTTAAAAATGTTGATATTTGAGGAATTGGTGAATAATCTAAACATAATGCATATATATATATATATATATATATATATATATATATATATATATATATATATATATATATATATAACTCTCTAAAAACAAAAAAAAAACAAAATAAAAACACTAGTTTATTCCAAGGGAATAGTGAACTATACAAGGCAGGAACATTTAAATACTTTGTATATTAATTGTATATTAATCTCCAAAATGCATTTTGACTATATCTGTTAAAAAGTATTTGTTGTTCATAGTTTAAAAGAAAATATTTCAATAGTAAGATTGGGAGATAGTTCTGTATTTCCTATCATGAATGTAAAATAGTGTCATCATTATTTTTTATTTATAAAAATTAAAAAAATATTTCACATCATTTCATTTTTGTAAGAAAAAGGCACAAGTTAAAATTGAATGTCTAGCATAGTTTTTATTTTCAATTTCAATCACTCAACTGTTGAATTTTTATTGACCATATACTGGTTTTGAGTTCTCAAACAGCAGAAATATCTTGTTGGAAATAAAACAGCTGATTGGTTGTAAAAAGTTATCTAATTGACAAGCATCACAGCATTTCTTTCTGCATGAATAGAATAAAAACAGCCTAAAATAGTTCAATCAATAGCAAAATTGAAATGAAAGTGTAAGGATATAATTACAAATATTGAATAATAGTGAAAAGTACCACTATATTGAATACCAACTGCTGTTCCATTAGAAAAGATAAAATTAAATGCAAAGCTGATTTGATAACCTTGGATAGTATGTAGTGCAGGCTGATTTAAGAACATTATTAGCAATAAATGATGTAACAATCAAGTTTTTACTTGACAATACGTAACTATATTACCCATCAATAAGTATGCAGTGTTCCTTTGCCAGTGTTGTATAGTATTGTTTTATGACACCTGATCAGTCGTCAACTTCTTGTCATCTGATTCTTTACTCTTCACTTTATTTATCCTATAATCAACATATGCAAATAGGTAAAATCCTATTTGCCAATCTGACTACATCTCCCTAAACCAAAGAGTTTTAATACCTTTCATTGTTCTTGAACTTCTTCTTCAACCGTTTTCCTCCACTCTCCCTTGGGGTTTATGCCCTGTTCTTTTTAATGGAGATTTTGGTCTCATTTCATCTTCTATATCTGAGTCATATTTGGTCATAATGAGCCATTAGGTTTTTCTCTTTGTTTGATATAATGGCTGTATTATGTCCCCTTTGCATGATGAAATTAGCTTTCTCAGGACTTGCTACTTTGTCTTTTTCATATCATATCTTTTCATTTATGAGTAAGACATTGTTAATGGAGATATTATTTGTTTTCCCATTGACACAGATAGGCTTTGCAATTTTTCTGCATGTGGAATAGTCCTATAACTAAGCAGTAACCTTGGTAAGTAACTGTCTATAGTATCTGTACTTGGGGAAAATGCCTTCAATCCCATTTTTACTGCCTGCACCATTCTTTCTGCAATCCCATTAGATTGTGGGTGATACAGTGGTGTTTTGTAAGGGAGGCAGGTAATCTGCCTCAACCAATTACATAAATATTCATCACAAAATTCTGGTGCATTATCTGATACCAATGTTTTAGGGGCTCCATTTCTAGAAAACATCACTCTTAATATTTAGTTGTTTTTCTATCTTTAACTTTAATGGCTTCAAGCCATTCAGAGAAGGAGTCTACTAAAATTAGAAATAGTCCCATGTCATTAAGCTGTGCATGGTTCATATGAACATGAGACCATAGTTGCATTTCTTTAGGTTATGGGTGTATTCTCCTTTGTTGAAAATATTTTATTTCTGCACATTTTGGGCATTTATATACATATCTTTCTATGTTGTGATAATAACTTGGCCACCATGCCTCCAATTTTAATCTCCTCTGTGTAGCTGTTATCCCACAATGAACATCATCATGTACACTTTTTAAAATATCTTTTCTTACTGGTTCTGGTGATATTATCACTTCTCCATTATATATAATATTGTTTTCCATTGTTAATTTATGCCATATATCTTTATAAGGTCTTTTGTCTTTGGAAAAATTACTTAACCTGTTTCTTCTTCTCTCAGCAATCTTGCTTAATATTGGATCATGTAAAATTTCCAATACCAATCTTTGTAAAGATATATCAGTTTCAACCCAATATAATATTCCTTCATCTGGGATTTCCATTATTTTTTTTTGATCCTTATTAAATTGTAATCTTGTCACTGCATTGACATGCAAAATACTGTATGCAAGTCTCTTTACTCTACACTTTATTTATCCTATAACCAACATATGCAAATAGGTAAAATTCTATTTGCCAATCCCTCTATAGGCAGAAACAGTAAAATTGAATATGTAGGGATATTTCTGTTCATTAACATGATACTTAAAAATGTAGCCATTATTAACTAAAAAGAAATTATAAACTATAAATTGAAGATAGTAATAAAATGATAAAAATAATAACAATTTATTTTATTATATTATTAGCAATAAGAATACATAAATTAGAGTTTTATATATATATATATATATATATATATATATATATATATATATATATATATGTGCGTATATATATATAAAAAGATTATGTTTGTCTATATAAAAAACCTTTAAGATCACCAAAATTTTGAAGATTTGTTCTTAAGATGAGTTTTAAAAATTTACTGTTTTCTGCATTTATAAGTATATAAAGAAAATAAAAAAATGCTATATTTTTACTACTTTTCCTTATCTATAATCCTTATACTCATTTATGCACAAAATCATTCCTTTGAACTCATACATAGCCATTAACTGAGCATTTGCATGAGGTCTCTTATGGCTGAGCAGCTAAAGCACATCCAATTTCAAAGGTGGTTCTCCTATAATAATGGGAATGTAGATTTGACTCCCACTTAGAAGTATATTTTCTTTAGAAGGTGTCAGTTTCATTTTTGAAAAAGAAAAACATATATGTCTACTCAAGCACATGTATCCAGTAAATATAATGTTTATAGTAATAAGAAATAATGATTAATTGCTTATGATTTTAATATTCTTCTAATCTTTATTTGGATCTTGGGGGCAGGGGTGCTAACCTATCATGTCCATCAGGAAACAACATATCCTTCTTCCTTTCTCAGCTGAGGAACAGATATAAGTGAACAATTTTTACATTAAAATACAATAAAAATTATACAAATTCAAGAGTGTGGTAAATTGTAAAATATACAAAGTTTTTGTGATGTATGGTGGCTATTAATAATTAAGTATAACCCAAGACTTCAATGTTAAGATAAAACAGTAGTTAATTACAACTGCAAATAAATACTTAACAAGAATAAAAGAAGTGAAAGTCAACCAAAGATAATTAACCATTTCAGTGAATACCTTGTTAGTAGCATAGCTCAGCTTAACATCTGATAAATTCTAAATCAAAACCTAAATCATCGATGCACAATAATTCACACTAATTCGAATGGATAGTTCCGGACAATAGTCATTCAATAATATCTGCAGTCAGTAGCCTGGCACCACTATTTATACACCTGGCAGAAAACATGTATTCATAAGTCCAGTGTGTCATGCTTGAACCTTGGTGTTGGTAGTTACTCATTTTCTTCTTATATGGCAAAAGTAGAATTAAAAGAGCAACACACTACACCTTGGTCTCACGTTTTCCACTGATATGAACTGGAGCAACTTTATTGAATTAATTGCTAAGTCTACTGCAAGGGAAGTTGGGTCACTTTTTCTTGTCAGAATCCATCTTGTAAATTTATAAATCTACATTTCGACCATGCACTGAATACTGTTGCCATATACAGTCTAGTACTCCTACTGTACATCTAGAGATTCTTGACAAAATCCAAAGAAGGATCTGTAATGTAATCTATCCTGACCAGGCATCTTGACTTCAGTCACTTTCTGATTGAAGTGATGTGGTTTCCCTCTGTTTTTTCTACAAACATTTTCATGGCAACTGCTCCAATGGGCTTTTCTCTTGGTGCCCCAAATGAATGAATTTGAGCATGCAACTGGGTCTCACTGTTTTACTGTTGAAATAGCTAAATGCAACTGCCATATCTACCCTAACAGTTCTTTTCTCTCACTTCCAATTTCTTGCTTCCCTGATAATTACAATCTTCAAAAATTTAAATTCAATGTCAATCGCCATCTTGAATCCTGTTCCTTTTCTTGTTCTTTCCTCAATCCTCCTCATTCTTAGTTGACACATTCTCTTTCACTTTCACTCCCTGTAACCCCCTGCATTCTAATGACATTATTGTTTTGCTTGGGATGAAATGATTAAAAAAATGTGTGTGTGTGTGTTTTAAAAAAGGTATAACCTTGTTCTTTACCATATTTGCAACAGTTGTCCTGTACTGGATAATCATCAAAAATCTTTTGACATAGTCAACCATAGGGCTCTGTGGATGGTTTTAGGAAAATTAGGATATCCAGAAAAGATGTGCATAATCATGTCAAGCAATGAGATATATGAGAGTCGATTCTGTTTTTTCTGTACCTTGGTGTTTTTTTGTCAAAGTATTTTCAAATTGTAATTGCAAAAGTTATATTCACAACAGATCCACAGAAAAGTATTTCTAAAGTTGCTTAAATCCAAATTGCTGTACCATGCTCCAGCTTATATATGATCTGTTGCAAACTGATGATTGTGACATTGTAGCACATCTTGAAGAGAACATCCAGTACTATATAAATTGTCTCTCCAGAGCTTGCAAAGCTTTTGAATTTACTATAAGCATGACTAAAGCAGAGGTTATTTATCAGTCAGCACTTGGTAAACCTTATATCAAGCCCTTTATTTTAGTGGATGGAAAAAAGGCTTATGGTTATTGACAAATTCATCTATTTAGCATCCTTAATTAGTTATGCTTCCATGATGTAAAGGTTATTTTATTTTCAAAACATTCTTCAAAAGGAATTTCACCATTGTTCTTTGAAACACATTCTGGACATAAACTGATCAGAATACATTCTTGATACTGAAGTCTTGTAGTGTGCCCTTATTGCATGTGCTGAGTGCCTGCTTAATACACATTGATCTAGTTGGGTTGGAAATCTTGTATTCATGGCTAACTCATGTATTCCAAAGCAACTCTTTTATGGAGAATTAAAGAAAGGAAAATGACCTAAAGGTAGACCAAAACTAAGATTTTAGGATTGTGTCCATTTGTTACTAACTGAATGCAATGTCTTTCTGAACTGGAATTTTTGCCCAAGGAAAAGATTGAATGGAAAAAGACAAATTCTCTCTGGATTTAAATCCCCTGAAGATTCTTGGATTTAACACACCAGTGAAGAGAGCTATTCAAAAACATGAAAATATTGAATTGGAAGATTCTCATTTTCCATGTGAAATTTTTTCCACTTGAAAGCAGGACACAATTGTCATATGTGGTTACATAAATTAAATTATAATACAGGTATTTTCACAATAGCTACTTGGCAAACTTGTTGTAAAACCTGTAAATCTATAACTGATATCAAATGGTATATGAGAGTGCATGGTGATAGTAATCAGGTTCAAAACTTGTTCATTAGGAACCATTAGCACATATGTAGGGTGTGTCATAAAGTGTGCAAGTCATTAGCTGGTATGAAAATCCACATATGATTCTATGCTCAATCTTAGAACTCTACTGAATTGAGCACATGTGTTGGATAAGAATCTAACAGAATGAGAAATATTTATGACAATTTGTGAACATTTTTACCTTGACATGACCTGCTGATGATCAGGTATTATCATAAAAATAATTTTCTTTTACAAGAACAAAATCTAAATTAGTAAGATAAAACATTAAGTGTCTGAATGCTTAATTTTTTACTTTAACCATTATTATAGAAATTAGATTTTAACTAAGTTTTTTATTTGTATTTTTTAATATTCTTATATATCCTACATTGTTTCAGTATGAATTTAGTAAGTAAAGGAGATCTATTTAAAATTTATTTATAAAATCTATATGAAAAAAATTAAACAATATGCTCAAAGCACTTGTGTGCCACCAAAAGCTTCATGATCACAGTTTTTAACTGGAAAACACTGTTTTAATAAAGATTGAATATAATTTATTTAACTGAAAGTGCATTGAAAATGCCATAATAAGTGAGTCCTGTAGGATTAATATATTACTGGACCATATTAACTTAAACTGGAAAGAATGTTGTACTCTTCAATGGTTAGTAGCCATTGTTTGTTTATATATTTGACTCAGTGATAAAGAAGTAACATCACTGTTTTGAGGTTGTAGATTCAATTCAAAATGTTCAGTTTAGGGCTTCTTTCTTTAGATTAAGAAAGATGAGAAAATTTTCATTTTTAATTAGCACAATGGTTCTGAATCTAAATAGTTATCATAAAACTTGAAGATTCATACAACCTTCATGATATAAACATCAACTTTTGAAGAGATTTGAGTTAATGCATAAAGTGATAATTTAGAACTCAAAAGACAACAGTTTCTTTTTTTTACTTTAGTGAAGAGAATTATATTTCTCAAAAATATTACAGTCTTTCTCTCCTGTTCTTTTGAAAAAAATCCTCAAATAAGAATTATTATTATTACTTAGATTATAGTAAAACCTTTTAAAAACTTGAAAAATATACTAAACTCAATATTAGATTTTATTGTTGGAGGAGTTATTTATTGGTGCATGTGTAGCTAAAAGAAAATCAATTACTTTAGCTTGTAATGCAGTTTTCACAGTTGATTTATTAATAATCTTTTCCATTTGTATGCATCGATATTGGATTTCTGTTTTTTCTCTGTTCTAGAATTAATTGATAAGTCATCTTGCAATGCTAGTTTTGTATTGCACTGAGTGTGGAGGTGGATAGCAAAATTATCCTTGTAAATTATTCTTTTAGCCTTAAATAAAATAATAATCAATTGTAGTAATGTTAGTAATAGAAGTAGAAATAAATTTATTTGGAATCATTAGTTGTAATTGATATTTATTTCAAAAGCAAATATAGAATGTTTTTTCAATTTATCTTCAACTGTGCTGAATCTTGTGCTTATCACAATGCTTTCTACATTCATTTTTTATTCAATACTTTTACCACTTTTCTTGGAAAATATTAATAAATATTACAAAATATTTCCTTATATAAGATTTGTAATTAAGTTTAAATAGCGTTCTTTTCTTTTAATAAAATTTTTGGAATATTGTGGTAAATAAAGATATCTACCTATCTATCTATCTATCTATCTATCTATCTATCTATATATATATATATATATATGCAGTAAATATGACATTTATTTAAGCAGGTTCTATTAAGGACCACCTTATTAAGGTTTGTTTTGATAAATACTTTTAGTGATTTTCCTTTGTTTTCATACAAGGTAATGTATATTTCATTCCAGTTTGTGTAAAAATTATTCATACATATATATTTGAACATGACAAACATCTTTAGATTGTATTTTTTTACCAATATGAGACAGATACTCAAAGACAATACAAATATACTGCACAAAATATCATGATAGGAAAAAAACATACACACATCAAAGCTTTCTTGAATTTCAAAATATAATATTATATTATTAAGAATGACCAATAATGGGTGGAAGTACTTGAACATATGCATAAAATGTTTACACATATATTACCAAATGTTACCTCACATAGAAACAAGAGATAATCATTAGAAAATTATCAGAATGAAGCTTGTGTGTGGTCATTACTAAAACCTGTTTTTAATACATATATATATATATATATATTGTTACGAACTTGTATCATATAGATGAACCACGGGTTCTAAAAGAAAGGAAAACGTGGTTTCTTTTCTTGGTCTTCACTTAGAAATGGAAGCGACACAAGGGAATCAACGAAGAACAGACACAAGACGATGGATTTCAAAATTAAACATTTATTTATAAATATATATATAACGAAACAAAGAAAAAAAAAAAACATTCATTTAACAAAGGGGAGGACATCATTAAAGAATAGAAGGCGAGCGAATACATACATATATGAAAATAGATCAAGCCAAAAGAACCAACTTATCTTGCAGTCGGGCTGATATCTTCACATAAAGTTTTGATTCGCCGAGCGAGAGTTCTGATGATAAAACAGTATCTTGACCGGCCGACAATGTTCCTGGATTCTTCTTCTTTTCGCGTGTGTGTTTGTGGGTCCCCAGCATTTCATACAGGCATTTGGTTGGGTTGATCAGTCCATAGCAGCCTTTCCATCACTAGTCGATAGACTTCGTGGTCTTCCTCATCTCAGTGGGCGGTCTGACGATTTTTTGCCCAGAGACGTTCAACTGCCGCTGGTTAGAGGGAAACTAAAAAACCCTTCTTTGGTTTTCGCTGTCCCCAAAGACAGTCACGTGGGCTCCCTTCATCCTTGACCGGTACGCAGGAGAATAGGGCGCAAATCACGCAGTGCTTGTGTGATGGCCAAAAGTTCAACGCATGCTCCATGCGTCCCGATCACGTGAATCGCAGCAGGAGACCCTGATGGTGTCTGGAATTCACTCTTGGTCAAACGCGAAATCTTAGAACCAGGTCATCCTCACGTCGGGTCACTTCTAAGTTCACGGGCACTTGGCTTGTGAGTGGAAGAGAGGATAAGGAGAGAAAGAATTTGTGAAGAGAAGAGGGGGTGTATGGCTGATCATAGAATATATTCGCTCGCGAATCGGAAGCATTGGATTAAATTTCTGTTTTTATCTATTTATTTATCTTTCTTTTATATCTAACTAGTTTTCTCTTTATTTAAGATTTTACTTTAGCCTAACGCCTATATGGTTAATGAAATCATTGCTACGTGACAATATATATATATATATATATATATATATGCAATTAAATATTCAAGAGTAAAAATACATGACTGACTTATATGTCTGTATGGAAATATAAGAAAAATTTAAAAAAATTACTGTCACTTAATTTACAACCTACATGATGCATATAAAAAATTTCCTGCATATCTACACACACAATATATATATGTGCAGGGGGACTGAAAAGTAACTACCCATTTTAAAATACTTATAATTTATTTATTAACTATAATTTTTACAAGAAATGGATATGAGAGGAATGCGTTTAGCATGAGGTTTTATTAAAAACTTGATATGGGCTACCAGCTTTTCAAGCCACCTAAGAATCATATCAACTGATTTCACCAGGAACTCTTGTGGTATGGAAGACATAACTTCTTGTATTCCCACTTCAGGTTCTTCCAAAGTCTTGGTTTGGCATAGTAGACTTGCTCCATTAACCAACCCCAAAGAAAAAGTCACAGGGTGTTACATCAGGACTTGTAGCTGGCCACTCATACAAAAAATAAGGAGTTACTTTTCAAGCACCATGTATATATATGTATATATATATATATATATATATATATATATATATATATTGAAATGCCCCCAAAATGACAACATTATACTGGCATGTTTCACTCTCCCCTACTTGTAGAAATTAACTCAGTTAGATTGCATAATAGGAAATAATGTTTAGCTGTGGCAGCTATAGAACATGGATAGGATTTAACACCATTTGATCAAGAAATGATTGTTGGGGTTAGAAAGATTGGACACTCTTATAATAATGTGTCTGGGCTCCTCAAATGACATTTATCCATGAATGGTTCAACATAGATGACACTGTTGCTGCAGATGTGCAAGAACTGCTCCAGCTGCTTCACACATTTTTTATGCGTTTGTGCACATGTAACATTATAGATGGTGACTATTTTGGAAAAGTAGCATAGTTTTGCAACATAGACACACATTCTTCATATGTATAGTAATAAACAGGACTTATGGTCAAATTATGCTGAAACACCAATTCTTGTTTGATCATTGCAGTTAAGCAGTGTCCTGCTCAGGCAATACTTAGATGGGTGACTGCTTGGGAACACCAGTTAACATAAGCAAAAATTGGATACAAATCTGGTTGGGCATAGCAACCTAGTAACTTCAGCCCATAAAAATTTAATTGTCATGGAATGCTCAACTCATCCAGTGTACCCACACCCAGTTTTCCCCATAGAACTGAGACTCTATTGAGCAAGTTGCACATAACCCCATTGATGGTATTGGCCATCATCTCCAAATTAGACTCCCATAAAGCTAGTGGTGGAGATGGGATACTAGCTGTTGTTCTGAAGAAATGTGCTTCTGAACTGGATCCTGTCCTCTCCAAACTATATAACTACTGCTTCAACGAATCTTACTTTCCAGTCTGTTGGAAGTCCTCATCTGTTGTACCTGTCTAAGAACACTGGAAACTCTTCTGGCCCATCTAACTACCATCCTATCAGTCTCCTACCACTCTTTGGCAAAGTCTTTGAAGCTTTAATCAATGCCAAAGTGGTTAAGCAGCTTACATCTCATGATCTGCTCTCTGACAAGCAATATGGTTTCTGCTTTGCTGGATCTACTGTTGTTGTGCTCATGGCCATAACAGAATTTGTTTACCAAGCACTTCACAGTAATGGAGAAGCTTGAGCTGTGGCTCTAGATATCTTTAAAGTGTTTGATAGGGTTTGGCATGCCGGCTTTCATTGTAAGCTTCAGGGATATGGAAATTCAGGACGATTATTTGACTTAATACAATAAATCCTGTCAAACTGTGTAATGAAGGTCATCCTAAATGGATTCTCCTCCAGTTCCTTTCTCACAAATGCAGGTTTTCCCCAAGGCACTATCCTGGGTCCTACACTGTTTCTGATCTTCATTAATAATCTTTCTCATATCATCAGTTCCCAAGTAGGTATCTATGCAGATGACACCACTATTTACTCCTGCCTCAATAGCAAATCTGGTATTGATAACAAAACTAACCTGTCCGTTGGTCTCAAAAAGGACCTCCAATCTGTGGTTGACTGGGGCAAGAAATGGCTGGTTAAATCGGAATGCTTCAAAAACAAAACTGCTCTTTTTTACCCACCACAGAGAACCCTCCCAGCCTCCCAATAGAATGTCTGATGCTCAACGCCACAAGAATGCCTTTGACTGCTTGGTTTCAAACTGTTTGCTGACCAGAGATGGAACAAATACATTGAATCAATAGCTTCATCTACTGCAAAGAAAAGTTGGTTCTATGTGTCATGCCAGAAAGTTTTTCTCACCTGAGTCCACCCTTCAAATCTATAAATCAACCATTCGCCTTTGCATGGAATACTGCTGCCATATATGGTCTGGAGTCCCAGCTGTTCATCTCAAGGTCCTCGACAAAATCCAGAGACAGATATGCAATGTGATTGGTCCTAATCTGGCATCTCATCTACAGTTGCTCTCTCACAGACATGCCGTTGCCTCCCTCTGTCTTTTCTACAAATACTTTCATGGTAACTGCTCCGACGAGCTACTTTTGGTAGTTCCCAAAATATATAAATTCAAGTGTTCTACTAGGTAGGCATCTCAGTCCCACCCTTTGATCATCAAAACTGTTAAATATGTCCCACACTTTCAGTGTGTGAAAATCCCTCCTTCTAACTTGCTTCCCTATATAAGCTATAAACTTCAATTATTCAAGTGCAATGTCAATCTCATCTTCAGATGCCCTGATCTAATTCCCCGTTCTTCTCTTCATCCTTTCCTCTATCACACCTCTTTACTCTTTCTCCCAATCTCTGTAACCACTTGTGTTCTAGTGGCACTCTAACCTTGCTTGCAGGGAAATGCTTAATAAAAAAAAAACAGCAGCAATGCTGTAGCCCCATACTCCTCAGTAGTTTCTAAAGGACTAAAGGAGGAGGAGGAGGAGTAATAAACATGTTGGATTAGTAAATGTTTGTACCTTACTTTTTTGAACATTACTCATGCATAGCAAATATCAATTGAGAAAAGTACATATTCATTTTGCAGGTGGGACTTAGTCCAATAATGAGTGAAGCTGGGGAAAAATAATAACTTTATATTTGATAATGGAGTTCCACATTTTATAACAAAAAAAGATTGAGAATGTCAGGTACATAAAGTTACAAAGTCAAGTCCATGGCATGACATATGATTTTCTTCATTTGGTCTTGCACTGGATTAAACTAACTTTGTAAATATCTATCTATGTGTCTTTCTAGACATCTTTTAAAATGAAATTTTAATGAGGATTACATAAATATATACTTAAAACTCTCTTCAAGAAAGAAACATTTTTGTTCTATTGCAAAATGTTTTATTGGTTTTCAGTGTGTCAAACAACAGGTAAAAAGCAAGAATTTTGATAATTCTAATTGCATTAATTATTGTAGCTGCAAGTATAGAGTTACTAGCTCTATAGAGTGTTCACTGCCATGAGGGATCCCATGTATTCTTATGAATTTCCATAATGCATTAGTGTCACTTCCATCTCATCCAACCTAAGTGTTTCCTTTTAATTAATAATTCAGTATAAAAACTCCAATAAATACACCACACTCTTAGATCACATGTAGGCAAAAAGGTTATGTTTTGAATGTATTGTAATTTGTAGCAATGTTCTATGGATGTATTCTATGTTTGTTTATTTGTTTCGTAATGTGGTGTTAAAAGAGTGAAAATGTATAAACATTATTAAAATGGGCAGGGGTAAGCACAATTATAATTAATTTAAACAGTTTTCTTAATGCTTGACTACTAGAAAGAGAAGTAAAAAAGAAAGAAAGAAAAAATGTTCTTACTAAGGAGTTGAAATTAGGGTATTTTCCAAGCTTTCTGCATTACCAGATTGTTCAGATGATGTATTTTGAGTAGCTTGATGCTGTATCCCAGCAATAAGTTGAATCATTCGTCCTTGGTCTGCATAAAGAAAACAAATACTGAAATCCACTATACATACATACATACATACATACATATATATATACACACACATACATATATATATATTATTAATTAAAGAATATCAAAGACTTAAAATCCATAGGTAACAATTTTTATTTCATAAGAACTTTAAAAAACAGCTCTCAATCTTCAAGACTTACAAACAAATAAAATGGAAAAAGTTACTCCAGGTTAAAATCAGAAAATATTGCTATCTCATTTAGATAGTGGGAGGGACAGAGAGATATGAATTTAAGTTCCGTATACGGGTAGTAGGAGTTTATCTTTAAGGCCCTATGATTTCATTCAAAGGTCTCACACCGCAATTGGAGTGGACATTCATATCCAGAGGTCAAACTCCTAAAAACTTCAGGGACTGTTGCAACCTCTGTCTGCTGAAGAAAATACTTATAATTAAATATAAAAATCAGGAGAAATAACTTAACCTTTGAAGTGAACTCATAGCAAAATGCGGGTGCAGACACTGCCTTAAAAAACAGAAAAGTACCCTTTCTCCTGGTTTGTATAAATTCCTATCTGTATTGACATTACTCTAATGTTATTGTATGTATATGTTCACAGAGTAATGTTTATTGTACTCTGACATTTATGGTTATGATGCATGTACATGTGTACATTATATATATATATATATATATATATATATATATATGTATTGCAATATGTATATTTAATTGAATATAGATTTGCTTGGGGTAAAATGTGTATATATGCGGATATATGTTCTGGTGAAATGAAATCTGTATTTGAGAGGCGGTCATAAGATGTCAGATGCTTAACCTATTCAGCATTGATTAAACCCTCAAATACTTTGCCAAAAAGCAGTAAGAGACTAATAAAGCGATAATTTGAGGGGTCAGAGTGTTCTTCAGAGTTCTTAAAAATAGGAACTACAGAGGAGGACTTTTGACAAGCTGGACAGCAGGAAGCTGTGAGGCAATTGTTGTAGAGTTTGGAGAGAACTGTAGTCAGGACAATGGTAGGGATCCTATTACATTCACTTGCTTTGTGGGTGTCTTGTTTGAAAATCATGTCTGAAACCAGTGATGAGGTTATGCACATATCACTCAGTAGAGCCTGTATTTTTGTGGGGAAATCAGGCATGGGTACTCCAAATAAGTTGAGTGTGGAGTTGGAAGAGTACTTCTGAGCATAGCACTCAACCATATCTGCAGTAGATGTCAGAACTTCAAATTGATTGAAGAGAGGGGGGACTGAGGATTTGCTGTTGCCTGGCACACTCTTGCAGAGCCAATAGTAATCTCTAGAACTAAACTTGTGAGATGCTATACATAGTTTCATTCTATCAGAAAACAGTAACTTTGCTTCTTTGAGGACATACTTGCACTCATTATGAGCATTGACAAAGAGGCATCAGTTACAGTCAGACCTGTTGCCCTGATACAGACAGAAGAAATGATTCCTGTGGGCTATAGCAGTTGAGCATGCAGGTAAGAACTGTGCTGGAATGAAAGCTTTGAAGCCAGCTTTCACACAGGAGGAGATCTCAGTGATACAATTTTGAACAGGATGATTAAAAACATAATTTCAAGGGATATTGCGAAGGAAATCACAGAATGAGTCCCAATGAGCACAATATTCTGTTGGTAGGAGGTTCATGGCTGATTGAAGCAATATTTATAGATACTACCACATGATTGGATTTGCCAAGAGGGCAGAGCTGCTGAGTATGACATTAGTCAAGGGTAGAGGTGAAGAAGAGAGCAAGAAGAGAAGTGTGTGTGTCAGGATTACTGGAGAAATATGTCAAGAAGTCCACCACTTGCATGAAAGATTGAGTGATAGAGAACTTCAGGATTTGGATGCTAGCAAGGTCAGTGACAGAGTTATTAAGCCACCTAGCATAGTGGGAATTTAAGTCACCAGGCACAAAGATATTTGCAAACGAAAGTAGAGAGAGGGCCTTATCTATATTATCAGAAATACTATCTAGCACACAACAGATGAAGGGGAACAATAGAGAAAGAAAAGATAGCTGACTGAGTTTAGTTGAGAAGGATGGCGACACATGTAACAATTGTCTTCAAACTCAAGAGACAATTCCTTAGCAAGTGGGAGATGTTCCTGAACATAAACTCCCAGGCCAAAAAAGAAAGAAAGGAAGACAGCCAGGAATCGAGAATTTAGAGGAGGGGATTGAAGAATTAAGATTAGTTTCAATGATAGCTAGGATGTCCAGAGAGTTTTTGAATAGGGATGATTCCACATTGCAGAAGTTGGTATGAATAGGGGTTTAGGTGTTTTTTGTTGAGCTGGTTTAGTTTTATTTCATTGGTGCAGACTGCAGCATAGTGTGGCCTTGGGGTTGTCCACCAGAAGTGCTTGCAGGGACACTTTTCCATGCATGACATGGCCTGCAAGTACCCTGATATTATGTGACTGTTCATCAGATCAGTCTCTCTAAATGCTAAACAAGAGTTTGGGCTTCTAACTACCAGTTGGGATGCAACAACCAGAAAACTGCCAACCTGGTACCTTGAATATGAAGAGATGTACTCACCATCTAAACATATCACCAAAAATTCATTGCAGCCATCACTGTTAATGCCTTAGAAAAAGAAAGGAGCTGGGAGCCTCTACCTAAACAGGAGACAAGGGATGAGATTCTTCTCCTGTCTAAGAGAAGGGGAGAGGAGCATAGACCAGGCAATAGAAAAAAAAGGGAATATTATTAAGTTTTAAGTTTTAAATTAATATAAGTCAAAATATCCATTAAAAATAAAAAATAAAAATGGCAGATACCTCTCAGAAAATGGTTAACAAAAAATTTGCCATTTTTAATATATATATATATAAATAACTTAACTGGAAAGCTGAATCTGTCTGTCTGGTTGTGTGTATTTATATATATATATATATATATAAATATATATATATATGCATACTAACTCAAAAAAAATAAGACATATATATCTGAAGCCTGTTTGTCTGATTGTATATATATATATATATATATATATATATATATGCATACTAACTCAGAAAAAATAAGACATATATATCTGAAGCCTGTCTAAAAATAAATCTGAAGTTTAGTTATTTGGGAAGTGAATCAAGCCATGCATTTTTTAGCATATTTTCATATTATTATTTGTTTAAAAAAGGTATATTATGTGGCACCATTTACCAAGGCAGAAAAAGAAAAGAAAGGAAAAGAGAGGCGAAGACCCAAAGCGTGGATGATAAGCAGAACACCCAAGGCTAAGAGACAATGGATAAAGGATATTTTGATAAATAACAAATGGCGAAGAGTGTCATTACAATGAAAAAAAAATTCTGAGTGGATAAAGGAATCGGGTGTGTTCTGACGACGGGCTGTGTTATTGGGATACATAAACAAACCGCTAATGCGGGAAGGCATCTGATTGGCAAACCACAGACCGACTAGCCAAAGAAAAAATCCAAATGAAAATGTTATTTTGATAAGTGACGAAAAACAGGTGGACTACAGGGCTTTGGATAGATATGAAAAATTAATTGTGTCAAAAGCTTCACACGAGGTGGCCACTGACCGATTTCTTTCGACAGAACATCTTTAGCCTGCGATAATAAAACTATGTTATCAGAAATGTGGACCGAAAAAATGAATGGGAACCTAGAAATGTTTCTTTTCGAGGTGACGGTCTGGCCGTGTTAAAAAGATCACCCATTCTGATAATTAGCGATAAGATGACTGACGAAGCCCAGGTGAGAACAAGAGTTATGACCACCATCGATCGTATTGTTCTGTTTGCGGCTAGAGAAAATGATAACTGTGATTAAAAGAAAGAAAAGGAAAAGAAAAAGATAATTATTTTTTGTTAAGCAAGATATTTTTTTTTTCCTGAAACAAAGCCGCGGGATCGTACACGCCCGACTAGACATCATTGGTCTAGTGGTGATCACGTGACGCACGGAGGAGGCTGTCACCGCCCATTTAGAAGATGGGTATGAGAGGTTGCTACGAAGAAGTGGGGAGGGCAGTTCACGCCCCTCTGAAGTATGGTGAGAAGGTGGGAATAAGAGAAGGCTCCCAAAAATGGAAAAAAAGTGGAAAATTCCTAACCAGAAATAAAAGAGGTGGATATATATTTAGAATTATCGAGGACCCCCCGGCGCCGACAAACACACCCCGGTTTTGGTCGGCGTCCATATAAGCGAAGTTGCAGCGAGCAGAAATCAGTTCGAGTTAGAGTTTCAGTTCCAGCAGAGAGCTTGAAGTTCGCAGTGGAAGTTGGTTCCACCTCACAGATAGCTGACTTGAAAGATTCACGCAAATTCCGGAGTCCTCTTCAATCCAAGAACAATTAATTTGAAGAGCGACTTAGACCCAGACCACCAAGATAAGTTTTTTTTCGACTTTCGCCCAAAGACACACCGAAAAACCCATTTCTTAAAGAGCAACAACTTGAAGTGTTAAAACTCGCCTAACGAAAAACAACGTGTCACAATCCATAGAACGGGTCGGGAAATAGACACAGTCCTATGTATCCAACAACTAGACATAAAGTTTTTTTGATACCTTGAATTTTTGAGTTATCATTTTATTTTCTTTTATGCATATTTGTGCAGTGTCACCCCCGTTTGAACCCGATTTGCATTACGGCCCCAACTACTGATTGATCTCGTCTGCCTAAGATCAATTCACAACGTGGGTAGGCAGACTGGAGATCAGTGCAGATACTTTGGTAACCAGGCGTTGGAAGCGAGTTGGGAATGACGAGGCTGATATTGAATCTAACCAGATTCCCATCCGAATCACAAAAAGGTTAGAACGTCACATTTGGGTGCCATGACCGATACCAAGCCAGTTGGTCGTCACAGATGTCACGTTTGGAGCGGCGACACCCGAACGGAGCAGCGAGGAGCAAGTGAAGGCTGCGTTTAAGGACGTCGCAGCACCAGCTGCAACAAGGACGTCACAGTTGGTGCCGTGACCATACGACAGGACCCTGGAACAGCCACTGCCACAATTAGTACCGTGACAGCAGGACAGGACCCTGGACCGACCGCTGTTGCTGAGAAATTTTGAATAGGACTCAAAATGACCCGGGACCTGAGAGGAATGAGAGCAGAATCGTCTGTAAGGTAGGACACTTTGTTTGATTTCCCAACCTCGATTGTTGCTGCGTAGATTGTCTTTCTCTTTAAATATGTCGGACTATGATTCAGATAGAGTAGTGGGGGATGAAGAGGGGGTTAGACAGGGGTTGTCAGCTGACCTAAGAAGGTTGTTGGGTGGACCGAGGGTCCCAGCATTTGACGGCAGTGAGAGAGATTTCAAAAACTGGCTGGCAATCCTGGAGAAGAGCCGAGTTATATATGAACTCACAGACCAGGAGACCCTGTATCTGGCATATGATGCCACGAAGGGGAAAGCGTCTGAATTTGTGAAGGGGCTCTTGGAGAGTGAGTCATGGGAAAGATTAAAGGGACTATTAACCAAGGAGTTCGCCGACGAGGACACGGCTATAGAGGCCATGAGAGCCCTTCTAGAGCTGACGCAGCTGCGGGACGAAACCCCTGGAGAATTGGGGGCCCAAGCGGGGAAGCTGTCATCATTGGCCTTCCCAGAAGTGGTGAGAGACAATGCGGTCATGCAGGCCCAGTTAGCAGACCTGTATGTGGAGGCACTAAGTGATTTAGCATGTTCACCACGACGTGCTGAAGGAGAGACCGCTGAGACTATCGGCAGCAGTAGAGCTGGCCAAGGAGAGCCAGGGCATATGGGAAAAGGTGAAAAGGTGTGGAAGGAAACAGATACTAAGTCAAGAGGTCAGAAGAAGGGGGAAGGCGGAAGACCCCCCGCGTGGAATCGGAGGGTCAAGCTGGAAGTAGGTGAGCCTGAGGTGTGGGAAGAAGACCCCAATAGAAAGGCATGGTCAACTAGGCATGGGTTCTATAAGCCCACGCCGGGTAGATATGGGCTGGTCTGCTGGACTTGTGGGCATGAGAACCACAGAGCGGCGGAATGTCCGACGAAGTGGGGTTTGCCCCCAGACTTTGAACAGGACAGGTGCACTAGGTGTGGAAAGAAGGGACACCTGGCCAAGTGGTGTGGGCTGAGAAAAGGTGCCCCACTGATATTAACAAAGAAGGCTGAGCCCAAGAGACAAGACCAGGGAAAAGCCAGTGGGCCAACCTGGAATTAAGAAGGAGGGTGGCCCAGTTAAAAAGAAGGGAAATAAAAGCTTGGACCAGTGGTCGGGCGTGCCGCTTGGATGGAAGACAGTTCCCCCCGGGAGTAAACGAGAAGTTAGCCTAGCTGAAGAGAAAAAGAGCAAAATGTTGAACATGTGGTCAGGTGGGCCACTTTGCGGTGAACTGTCTGGCAAGAAGGTGCTGGTTTTGTAGGAGACCAGGGCACCTGAGGAGAAGCTGTATCCTTAGGAACAGCTGCAGGAGACTGGGAGGGGTCCAGCCGGGGCCGCCCAGGTGCGGAAAGTGCAGAACTCCCTCTCATGCACGAATAATGAAGGTGATTTATTGCTACCAAGTGCCTATGGCTGGGATGACCCAAAGGTGGGAACCCAGAAAAGGAAAGCCAAGTGTTCTCTTCAAGGACGCAAGAGAAGGAGCTATCCTGTAGATCAGAGATAGGGGGTAAGGCGATGAAAGCTCTGGTAGACACAGGAGCATCTGTGTCATTGCTGAGAGAGGAAGCATACAGGCGGGGTGAAACGGAAGAGTAGGTTACGGAAGTGGACAGAGGTCACGCAAGCAGATGGAGCCCCCTGGAGATAAAAGGGATGGTGAGGCTCCCTGTGAGGATTGGGAAATTAAGAAGCACCCAAAATTTTTACGTAACCCCCCAACCTGTGTACGGAGGCAATCTTGGGAGAAGATTGGCTCCGGAGCCAGAGGGCCCAGATAGAGTTCAACCCCACTGTGTTGATAGTGAATGGAGAGAGAACCACCATTGGGATGCCCACCAGAAGAAGATATAACAATAGTGGTAGATGTAAAGCTACCCCCTAGAACAGCGGTGTCGGGAAAGGGTAGGTTAATGTGGGGAAAAAAATAGGAAAAGGACCCTGCAGTTGGTCCCTGTAGAAGGAAGGGCCTAGAAGAGAATGAGGTAACTCTGTGTGAGACGGTGGTGGAGGCAGCTGAATTAGTGCCCATTATGATGGTGAACCAGGCCCAAAAGACTATAAAAGTTAGGAGAGGGGAAGAGATAGGAAAAACACTACCCCTACGGACTCTGAATCGGGTGAGATTTGAAGAGGAACGAAGAAAACTTGTAGAGCAAACAGAAGGAATAGTGGACGAAGATATATTAGCACCGGATCAATTTAGAACCAGAGTGGGAGGTCTGCTGAGGGATAATCGAGATGTGGTGGCCCAGTCAGACAAGGAATTGGGCCAGACCCACACAGTCAAAATGAAAATCGACACCGGAGATCACCCCCCTGTGAAATTAAAACCCTACTGGACACCTATTCATAAAAGACCCCTTGTAGAAGAGGCAGTAGAAGAGATGTTGGAAGCTGGGATGATCGAAAGATCGATCTCCCCTTTGAGCTTTCCAATTGTAATAGTAGGTAAGAAAGATGGCGGGCACCCTTTTTGTGTAGATTTTAGGAAACTGAATTCTATATCAAAGCCGTTGGTGGTGCCATTGCCACTAATAGATGACATATTAGCATTATTAGGGAAAGTACTTCTCTACGTTGGACTTGAGGTCCGGGTATTGGCAGGTAGCCCTTGATGAGGCTGACAAGGAGAAGGCCGCATTTGCATGTCACATAGGACTGTTTCAGTTCAGGGTGATGCCATTCGGTTTAGCTAATGCCCCGGGAATCTTCCAACAGCTGATGTCAGTAGTGTTAGGAGGATACGAGAGCTTTGCCATGGCATATTTGGATGATATTTTGATATTTTCGGAAACAGTAGAACAACATTTTTTCCATCTAAAACAGGTGTTGGGAAGGTTAAGAAAACACGGCTTAAAATTGAAATTGTCGAAGTGTCAGTTTCTGAAAGAGGAGACTAGATATTTGGGCTTTGTTATAAACGGAGACGGTATTAAACCCGACATGGATAAGGTGAAAGTCATAAGGGAAATGCCAGAACCTAAGACAGTGAGACAAGTAAGAGGCTTTATAGGAGCTATAGGTTACTACCGACGATTCGTCCCGGCATTCTCGAGAATTGCCATACCACTAGTAGCCCTGACGAAGAAATACGCTAGGTTCAAGTGGACAGAGGACTGTCAATGGGCATTTGATACGTTAAAAGAACAGTTGACAGCCGTCCCACTGCTGACGTACCCAGACCTCAGCAAGCCCATGGTACTATACACTGATGCCAGTGAGCAGTGTGTAGGAGCAGTTCTTACCCAGCCGTGTCCCGATAAAGAAGGACCAGTGCCAGGCATACCAGAGGAAGTACCGATATACTTTCTCTCTCATAAGCTCTCAGAGACACAACAGAGATGGCCAGTAATAGAAAGAGAAGCATATGCTATCATGTATGCTCTCCAAAAACTGGACTACTACTTGAATGGTGCGGTCTTTACTATAAAAACAGACCACAAGCCTCTGCAGTACCTATTGTAGGCAGAATGGACAAATAATAAGAAGATTCAACAGTGGGCACTTAAGTTAAGTGGCTACCACTGTAAGATAGAGTATTTGGCAGGGAAGGAAAACACGTGTGCAGATTTACTCTCAAGAATACCGAGACAACTGGAAGAAAGATCTGTAAAAGTAGAGCAGGGAGTAGATGATAAAGTCTATAGAATAGGAGTAATTAACTCTAATAAGCTAAAAGATCGCCCTATGTTAGAATCGGACGAAGAAGGGGACGCACAGATAATAACCGATCCCTATTGGACAGAAGGAATTGAGAAGGAGCAGGCAGACAGTGAAATAGCTGCCCTGAGAGAAAAGGTGAAGGCAGGAGAGACCACCAAGTATGCCATAATAGAGGAAAGGCTGTATTATCTCTCAGGCAGGGATGAAGAAGTCAAGCCCAAGTTGTATGTGCCCAAAAGTTTAAGACCAGAGATATTGGAACAGTGCCACGAGAGGTTGGGTCACATGGGAATTGATAGGACATGTGATCTAATAGGAAGAAAGTACTATTGGCCCAAACTGTACGGAGAGGTCACTAACTATGTTCGAAGCTGCGTAGTGTGCCAGTCGCAGAGCAGAAGGCAGGAAATGGCACTATTGGAGGAGACGGACGTGCCGATCTTCCCCTTCGAGAAAGTGAGTATGGATGTATCAGGACCATACGGGGAAACTGCACAAGGAAACAACTATATAGTGAGTTTTTTCGATTGGCTAACAAATTGGCCTGAGGCATTTGCAGTACCAGACAAGAAGGCTAGAACTGTGGCTGGTTTGATAATAAGTGAAATCTTCCCTAGGTATGGCGCCCCTGTGCAATTGGTAACAGATAATGGCACGGAGAATATAAACAGCATAATGAGAGAAGTGCTGACAGGTTTGAATATAGAGCACGTAAAAACATCTCCATATCACCCCAAGGAAATGCTAAAGTGGAAAGGTTTCATAGAACCTTGGGAGATGTATTGGCCAAGCTGGTCAGAGAGAACACTGGAAATTGGGACTTGTATTTGACGCAGGCTCTGGCGGCCCTGAGGTTTACGATAAATGAAACCTCCAGATTTTCTCCTTACTTATGTTGTTTGGCAGAGACGTGGTCCTGCCTGTGGATAACCTATTGAAGCCCCGAAGGAAGTATATGGGAGAAGATCATCATCAGCTGTTGCTGGAACAACAACATAAAATATTTGTACAGGCCAGAAGAAGAATAAAGAGGGCCCAGAAGGAAAGAAATGAGAGAGTGAATGCTGAAAGAAAGGTAGTAGAATTGAAGGTTGGAGACCCTGTCTACTATAAAATCCACCAGAGAGAAGGAAAGCTGGACCAAAGATGGGAACTGTACTACCGGATAGTAGAGCAGACGGGTCCAGTATCATATGTAATATGGGATCAAGTGGCAGGACAAGCAAGGAGGGTCCATGCCAATGATCTAAAGAAGGCTGAAATAGCTAACCTGGAAATGAGCGAGCCGAGGCCTAAGAAGACAAGGACAAGGAAGGTAACTCTGGTTGAGCCGGAAGAAATGGAGACGGAGGAAGATTCCGAGGAAAATGAGGAGATAGATTGACTTGGCCAGATAGACGAAACGATCCAAATGACAGAGTTGGAACCCTCGGCGGGATCAGCAGCATTCAGTTGTCGCCTGAATTGGTGTAGAGAAGACCCTGTGAGGTCGTCATCGCACCCCCGTGTCCAAAGGAAAGGAAGAGAAAGACGAGGAGATCCAATCATCCTTGACTGCAAGGGCTCTAAAAAGAGGCACCCTGAACAGGACGAAGGGCCCAGCGAGTGGGAGGAAGAGGATCAAATACCCCTTTCCCAGCTCAAGGAAAAGCTAAGAAACAGGAGAGATCTAGACAAAGAGTCAAGAGGTATTAAAGACGTCCAGGGCGAGGGCTCTAAACAGAAGGAAGAATCAGGGGATGAAGAAGAGGACAAAACACCTCCTGGACGGGAATTAAACACAGAGGGAAGGTTAGAGGTTGAGCAGGGACTACCTCGGAAGATGAGATTAAGAAGGGTGAAGAACCCCAAATCTCAGTAGAACAAAGAAGGCTGTGCAGAATAGAAGCATTCGGTGTCGACAGATAACGACACTGGCTCATCCAAAAACCTGCTGGTTGACTGTGGTGGATGTGGATGGAGGGGATGGAGTTGTGAGCTGCGCCTTACGAGGGATGGAAGAAGATTATTGGCATTGCTGACTGGCCATCAGTGGTGTCATGAAGTATGACCTTTGGAGTGAGCGCCACGCACATCTGTCCAGACCATTCTGTCTGCTAAGAGTTAGTTAGAGGAGGGAGGAGCTGAACTTAGTAAGAAATTATGGAATAATTGAGTAATGAATTGAGCAAGACTGAATGGTTATGAAGAATAACAACAAGAGAATTTTGTTACCTTGCAGGAATGATCATAATGAAAGGGTTGATGATGATGATGATGGTAGCCACACTGATGGTGACGATGGCGGAAGCTGGGAAGCACAGCTGAAACACCATTTTTAAAAAGACGAGTGAAGTAATAATAACCAGGTCTAAATTCGTGATAGATTTGAAACCATATGAGTCGCTACTAAATAAGCTAAGAAATGAGCTAACGCAGATGGATGCAGCCCTGTTGAAGGTAGGGCAAGATTATCCCAAGAAAAAGGGGTATCTTAGTTTATTACACTCCCTAGAATCAGAGGCCACTATGATAGAGGCTCAATGGAGGAACATGAAAAATTACCTGAAGGGAATAGAGTTACTGCAGACGTGGGAAAAGAGATCAGTAGTTCCGATTGTGGGAAAAGCGTTAAATGTCCTGTTTGGAACAGTGACTGAAGATGACGTTAAATTCATAAGAAGGAAACTGGGAGAAGTGGAAGTAAACCAGAGGACACTTGCTCAAGTGGCAAGAGAGAGTGTGACAATATTAAATGTGACAAGGTTAGAAGTGGCCAAAAATAGAGCCAGAATCAATTGGTTAATAGATAACCTGGCAGGGTTGAGACAAGAGGTAATTAATGATACAGAAACTGTAATGATCGAATTACAGGAAATGAGTGGATTCATGCAAAAATATTTCCAACTGATGACAATTACGAATAAGGTACGACAAACTAGTCAGTCGTTGACGACCTTGCTGGAACATGTGAGAGCGCAATTAGACATGCTGTCATTGGGACATCTCTCCCCAAGCATAGTAAACCTGGGTCACCTAAGGGAAGTGCTACTCGGAATACAGGCCGAGTTACCCCACCATTTAAGGCTGCCAGTGGACCCACCAAAGAATTGTGGAAATATTATAATGCACTGGGATGTGTGACCTTGTTGGAAAATAGACAACTATTGGTTGTGATATCTGTTCCGTTGTTAGATAGAGAGAGTATATTCGAGATATACCAGGTTATAAATTTACCCATTCCCTACCCCAGAAGAGATCAAGGTTTGGGAATGATAGCAAGGTACAAAGTGGAAACAGAATACATAGCTTTAAATTCGGGGAGAACGAAATTCATGTTGCTAACAGCTGAAGAAGCTAGAAAGTGTAGAAATGATGCTCTAGGAACTTGTACCTCGTTAAGCCCCCTATCTATATAACTGGTAACCGCAAAATGTGCATACTAGAATTGTTTGAAGGGAAGAGAGAGGGAATTAAGAGAACCTGCCAAGTGGAGGTATTAGCAAACACGGCATTACCACAAGCTATCAGTGTTTGAGACGGGGTGTGGGCAGTGGCCACACAGAAACCTATCAGCTTGTCTAGGGTATGTGGGGGAGAGTTCACAAGGACATTAAGAGTAAGGCCACCATTATCCCTGTTAAAATTACCCATGGGATGTTCGGCATTTGGGATATCTATTTCTTTACCCCCCTATTACCAGGAAGAAGAAAGATATGAAGAGAAAGATTCAATCATAGAAATGATTGGCAGAGGCTTAGTCAATTGTACAGAATTGTGGGAGCCAATAGTGAAGGGATTCTCCAATGTTACCTTGAATAAAATGCCAGTACTAATGAAGCCGATAGAAAAGATCGATATGGATCAATTGAGGGACAAGTTAAGTGCGTTGGGAAATGAAGGTATGGCTTGGGAAGACGATGAGCAGGTCGCGATAAGTTGGTCAGTAGTGATGGGTACATTCATAGTTATAGCCATCAGGGGTATAGTAATATGGAAGATTAAGAGTAAGAGGAGATTAACGAACGATAATCAAATGAGCATGCAGCAACTCGAGAGGGAGATGCCGAGCAGTGTTCCTTACTCATACAGAATTGGCGAAGAGATTGCAGGAAGACCGGCGGAGGAGGCTGGCGTGAGACCGCCATGTGTGGCGGAAAAACCTCCCACAGCGGAGAGGAAAACATTGACCAAGAAGAACAAGCCATAGTAACTACATCTGCACCCACAGGCACACGCACACATTACATTACATATAGAATAGAAGAACTTGAAAAAGAATGTTACATTGCATGTAGAACAGAAGAACTTGAAAAAGAACATTACACTTGCATGTAAAACAGAAGAAGATGAAAAAGAACATTACCTTGCATGTAGAACAGAAGAAGATGAAAAAGAACATTACATTGCATGTAGAACAGAAGAACTTGAAAAAGAACATTACATTGCAAGTAGAACAGAAGAAGATGAAAAGAACATTACATTGCATGTAGAACAGAAGAAGTTTAAAGAGAACATTACATTGCATGTAGAAAAGTAGTATAGAATTGCATGGGACAAATGCATGATGCATGCTAAATGGTGTATTTGGGTTTAGGTGTCATTTACGAGTAAATGACAAATCGGTTAGGGGAGGATTGTGGCACATATGCAAATATAGTTCTATAGTTTTGAAATTGTATGAATTTGTATATTTACCAGGAATTAGTTCTTTGTCATCATTGTGGCATTGTATCTCAATGTTGAATGGTTTTTCTTTGTCAATAAAATTAACTGTTTGGTTGGAAACAAAAACCAGTTTAGTTGCTAATAATTGAGGTAGTCCATTTATCCAGTGGCCATCATAGATAATTCCGGAGGAATGCTTTATATAGCCCAGGCCGCTCATCACATCATTTGCCCACTGGCCCTGAAAATAGCAATGTCATATTCAGTTCAGGCAAATCAATCAGAGTAAATATTTGAATAATATTGACAGATAGCATTAAGAAAATATGTTATATGAAATAAGAAGTAGAAATCAGAAAAAAATTATTGTGTATATTATCTTGCCCGATGTAAAGTAATGTTTAACATGTTAATTTACAAATCATTGTTACATGACTTTATTCTTAAATGCTCCATGAATGTGATTCTAAGATAACTTTGTTTATTCATATTATCTGGTATATAAATCATTGCATATCAACAATTTTTTTTGGTTTTACTTATATTCAAATGTTGTTTTCTCTTGCTTTAGGTTCATTCATTAACACATTCCAGTTATTTTGAGACTATCTGACACAAGCAATTAACAGCTAATTGCTGAAGAAAATATATTGGTAATTTCTAAAGTTTCTTATCCTTATAAACAGAAATTATTTTGCTAAATTACAAAATGTCAATGATGTGTCTTACAATACCTTAAGACATTTGAATCATCTTTAGTGGTAATGTGAAAATCATCAGTGCGGAATATATTTGAATGTAAGAATTCACAGTTTTTACAATAATTTACTCTGCAAAAGGTGAAGTGAAATTTTTCTCAGCATAGATTCACACATAAAAGTGTGTAAATTTAGTGCAAAAGTTTTAGTAACTGCATCTTTCTAAAGTATTAGTACTAAATATTTCCATGGCTAGTATCTTTGGGGAAAATTGTTTTTAGGATTCATTCACAAATACCTGTACCTTTATTACTTATAAAGATTGGATTTTATCAGTATGAATGTTTATACATATTCACAAGAATAGATCTTAGGTCTTGGGTTTTTTTCAATTTTTCCTTCATATTTTGTTCATCCTATCACTTCCAAATATGAGGATGAGAGAAATCCAACATATGATAGTGGTTCTGGTAAGTTACTAGCCTGATCAAGAAAGGATTTTTTAAAATGTTTGGTTAGAATTTGTGAAGCTGAGCAAACAAAAAACTCTTCAGCACCTTTTCATACTATTTATTTGTACTATTATTGTAGATTGATATTTAAGGAAGATTGAAGGACATAAACCGAACAAAATGGATTAAAAAGTACCAAAATAAAAATATGTCTAAAACTTTCATAACTGCATCCAAGACCTAAGACCTATTCTTGTGAATATGTATAGACATTCATGCTAATAAAATCCAATCTTTATAAGTAATAAAGGTACAGGTATTTGTGAATGAATCCTAAGAACAATTTTCCCCAAAGATACTAGCCATGGAAATATTTAGTACTAATACTTTAGAAAGATGCAGAGCAAAATGCAATTTTATAGATCTATATGAAACTATATTAGTGAAAATATCTCAGTACATAATCGAGAATCAAACTAACAGTTTGCAGAAACAAAGAAACTTCTGCAAGTGACTATTATAAAATTCAATGCATTTCAAATAAAAAAAAATAAATTTCTTTTCAATTTAAATGAAAATAAATCAATACTTTCTTCTCTTGGTAGTAAATGTTAGAATAAATAAGCACATAAAAAATCTGTCTGTTTCCTGCAAAATATTCAATTATGCAATCAAAATGTCCAGTTATTTTCTATGACATTTGATAAGAAAATGTAAACTTTATTCAATAAGCATTAAAACAATGATGTAGTTTCAAACAATTTATTTAAATTATATTGATTTAATTTATATCTTTCAAGTGAATAATTTAAAACTGTATGTTTGCTTTTCTTGTCTATTTGTGTCTAACATAAATTTCATTGATGCTCATGTATATGTATTTATATATACATGTGTACAGCAAGACACATAAGCCAAAAATGACATAGACAATCAGGAATGAAACAAACTCAATTTGATGAAGAAAACATAGATAGTAAGTTCCATCTTCCTTTAGTATAGCCAATAGATAATTGCTATCTTTTTGATTTTACCAAAGCCAAAGAGGAATGGGATCAGAAAATAGAGCAGAATTCTAAAAGAAGCCAGAATTCAAACTGAAAGCTGTCAGCTGTCTGAAAGAATCTTTCTGGAATCATAAAATTCACTATTCCAGAATCCTTAAAAAGAAGCTGACTGGTTCAATGAAAACAAACCACAAGTTTAAGAACTATTGTCAAAAGAGATCTACACTCTAGGTATATCTATTCCAAGCATTAAGCCTATGTAGAAAACCACTTTTCATCAACTATGTTAAACTGTCCAGCATGGTCTCTGCATTATATAAAGTAAAATGGATGGTGGACCACTTTCTTTGTTCAGATATTGGTGATTATAAAGATTTTCACCAAACCATATGCAACTCTATCTACCAGTCCCAGTGACTACTGTATATTGGCATATATTCAATCCTCTGGTTCCAGAATGGATCATACCATATTCTCCCCTGCCTTATTCTTACAAAGGGAAGAAGTCCTTGAATTGAGTGGGAATCCTTTGCTGTCTGCGAGGCCATGGCGGATTACTAGGAGTATGATGAGATTCTTCCTCTTTCACACTAGAACTGGATTTAATCCTGCTACATTTCCGTAATCTTCTATGAGTTCTTTGCTTGTCCTCTGAAATATTGGCAGGTGGGCATGCTATCTTCTGTGAAACCCATTCATCACCACTCAAGGGTTACTTGTAATCTTAAAAAGGAGACTATGATTCCATTTCTTCAAAGTCAGTTGAGGTGTCCTGTGGGCAACCCTCACTTAGGCTTGTGGGTCCAATTCATCCCCTGCTGGAGCCAAGTCTCTTAGTGAGACTATGCCTTCCTGTCCATCTGGGTAGCAGACACATGAATACTGGGGATTGATGTCTAGAAGCTCCACTTGATCCACCTTCATTCTTATTCAGTCACATGTGTCTTTTTAGTAATATCACTCCTAGTTTCAAGTGCCAAGATGGTAGGGAGGTTCCAGTCTGTTTTCTAAAACAGGAGGAATTGTTCATGTTGCGTTAGTGGCTGTGCATAACAGTATTCTAATCCCATTCGGGGCCTCTTGGAGTAATTGTTCACAATTCTCTAAAGTTACCCCTTTATTAGCAGCTGCTAGTTGAACTGTTTTCCAAATAATGCCATTATACCTCTCGCACTGACCATTACCTTGAGGGTTATATGGGGTTGTTCTACATACAGCAACTCCTTGCACTTGTAGGAATTGCCTTACTTGTTCGGGCACAAATGAAGCTCCTCTGTCCAAATGAATATACACAAGTAGCCCGAAACTGAGTAAAGTGCTTGTATGACCAATGTAGAGGATACACTGGGGCAGGGTATTGTGAAAGGAAACTGCAAATATTTGTCAATTATTGTCAAAATATATTAGGAGTTTTTGACAGAAATGGGCCTTTAAAATCCAATGCAATTCTTTTATATATTTGCATGGCTTTTATGACCTTCTGGTCCCAGGATGGTAAAACCTAGGTTTATTTTCAGTACAAGTCTTAAATGAGTTGGTAATTTCCTTCACATCCCCTAATGAATAGGAAAGGTTTTTGATCTTCGTCATGTGAACCATGTGTGTAACACCTGGGTGGCACAACTCTCTATCTAGTTTCTTTAACTCTTCTTTGCAAACAGCTGAGCTACATATGTGAGAGAGGGCATCCACAGCTGTGTTCTCTTTACTGGGGTGGTATGTTACATTAAACAAATAACACAAGAGTTCCATCCTCCACCTGGCTATCATCTAATTTTAATTTTACTTGTTGTCTTCGGATTAAACAGGAATGAGACTGATTTTTGGTCTGCAATCATTTTAAAATATCGCCTGATCAAATAATGCCTCCATTTTCTCAGCGATTTGACAGTTGCATAGGTTGCTTTCTCTATTTCAGAATGCCTACATTCTGATTTAGACAGGGTTCTGGAGAAAAAGACTATGGGTCACCCTGATTGTTTTAAAGAGGTGGCTATGGCACATTCTGAGGCATCTGTCTGCTATCAGTGGTAGTATATAATCAGGCATAGTGGTGGCTGCTTTCGCTCTTCCCCTTTTTAACTCATTAAACACTTTTTCTGCTATGGGAGATAATGGGAGTTTCAATACTGTTGTTAGAGGGTAGATTTTGCCTGAAAAAAAAAATGGTATCCAGTAGGCATAGTGTGCAAACATTTCCAATGCCCTGAGAAGGGTGGGTAAATCTTTTGGGACTGGTAGGCTGAGTAATGGATTCAGATGTTCTGGATTGGGTTTTATGTTATTTTTATCTATGTACCCAAGTAATTTCATATTTTTACATCTAAAATAACCTTTGTCTTGGCTAAATGTAAGCTTGTACTTTTTAACAGCTGTCATAAATAATTTAAGATTTCTGCCATGTTAGTGCAAGAAGTTATACCCTAATATTAAGTCACAAAATAGATCTCTTATTAGCAGATATCTTACTCCTTGGCATAAAGTACCTTTTACTTGTAGATCAACTAAACAGTATCCAAATATTTTTATGGAAAGAGATGAGCTAGCCATCACAACTTCGTTTAGGCACAGGTAAGTTTTCCATGAATTTACTTTTGCAATGTTTATATTAAGGAATTTTCTGTGCTCCCCAAGTCAATCAGTGCTTTTAGTGGCTGTTTGTTAACCTTGATTTCTATTGTTGTAGTTGATAAACAACCAAGTGTATCCAATGATGATGAACAAGATACAGTTCCACAACACATTTTTTTACTTTTACAAACTTTAGCTGCATGTACAGCATTTGTCCCTTCTAGCAGGGCATAATGACCTTGCATGTCTCATGCCCCCACAAAAAAGTGCATTTAGTTAAGGCTGATATATTAGGAGAGCCTAGTGTTTCATGTGATATGGGGTGGATGGGTCAAAAATAGGTGGAGAGATTACTGCAAATATATTGTAATTTTCAGCCCTACTGTAATGTTCTCCTGACTATATGTGGTCAGGACAGACCCACCAATCAGGAGGTGAATGGATCATACTACACATATAAGTTAGGGGAAATGAAAAAATACAGATTCGACAAGCATATCAAAATACACAAAACATTTGGTAAAAAATTATAGTTCAACAGTAAGAAAGAGTAAAGTAGTTTACATTCGTTTACAAACGACATGAATGGGAAGTGGGATGCTAAATCTTATGGGTTGCTGAAAACTTATAGGCTCAACTCACTTCTCCAAATCTGAGCAAATGACCAAATATCAGAATTTATTTTGGAATCTCTTCTTGGTTGGGCCAAAACTTTTCAGCACCCCCTTATATAATAACTGTTGTTTTTACCTTCTCTTATATTAAAGATGTCTTATTAAAAAAAAGAACCAATCTTTGTTGGCCACCTTGATTATAAAATAAGTTGTGTGATTACTAACTTTTTTGCTTTTTAGACAAGCACTATCTATGCATATTCAGTTTGTCTTTCCACCAGTAAACATTTGACTATTAATATTCAGAAGTGTCATAGAATTAATTCTTCAGCATTTATCCAGATTTCTTTAGATTCTGCCAGAAAAAAAAACTGTGCTTATAATTTTGTATGCAGTGCCAGTTAACCCATGATGATTCAATTATTTATACTTGATGACATTTTATGCATGAGAGGGAGGCTGTCTCTCCAGTATGAAAATATTTTGAAAGGGTTATCTTGAAAGTGTGTGTGCATTCATTTTACTTTAAATTAATATCCAAATTAAACTGTGGTTTTATACATCTCTGCATAAAAAACAAACTATTTAGCCCAAAGAGTATTGTTTAGATAGTACAGAATTCATAACTCTTCATATACATTTTATCTAAATCTGTTGCTCTTTTTAAAGAAGAATTGTGCAGCAAGCTGATTCAGAATATGATTTTCAATAAAGACTATGTCTATATTCTGGAAAAGAATTTCAACAAACAACTTTTCTTGAGCTGATATATTTTCTTTGTACATGAGAGGGATTTATATCTCATATTAAAATCCAGATAAACCATATTGTTTATATTGAATAGGCTGAATCAGATATCTAATTAGCAGACCATTGTGTGGGGATTATAACAAATTTGTGATAATCATAATTTTTTATTCTTAATCTTACAAAATTGTCAGCATTTAATCCATGAAATAGACACTGGAAGGTTTAAAAATTTTAACCAATATAATAATATTTTGGTAATATAGCAATATTTTAGTAAAGAGCAATGTTAATGTTTTTACATGCTTATTTTTAAATATATATTAGTACAAAAAAGATGCTTTCTTTACATTAGTGTAATAGTTTTTATTCAATTTATTGAAGAAGTTCAGTGATATTAAGTTTTATAGTTATAATTAATGACAGCTTTAATTCTATCAACATCATCTATCTTGAGTCTTGGAGAGAACTGTGTAATGTTTCATGTTTAATAGATTTCTAGTATTTAATAAAAATTCAGCAAGAAGTTTTTCTATGGGTTTATTACTTCAGTCTATCGTTATTTAGCTTTTGTAGGGTTTTACTTCCTAAACTGTATTAAGAACTTAATTTCTTCATTGGATTATAAAGTTAAATCTATATTAAAACAAAGAAATAATTAAATAAAATTTTAAACAATTTTAATCAATATAATAAGATTATATATATATATATATTAATATGAGTAAAATTTGTCACTTAGCTGATTCATGTTACCTTCAGCAGAGCATGTTACTCCAGAGTTTTATGGACGGACCTGTTTGTTCACTCTTCAGGGAGTATCAACAATACCTTGAATATATACCAATTAATGTTCTGTCTCCATCTTAAATCTAGTCTCATCATCATCATCTTGCGGCCTCAGTCGAGATTGAACTCACCAATACTTTGATTGGTGTAGTTCATAATCTTGTCAAATAGCTGAATTCTTGATGCTTTGCTAGGGCTATCAAGGGTGTTTTTATCGTGGCACCATCACTAAATGGATTGCCAACCAAAGCTCAGAGAGACTCCATTCACCCTCATCTAAGAGCAGCTTTTGAATTCAGAGTTTTCCTTCTCCTAGACCAGTTGCCATCCAAGGCTATAAAACCCAGTCTGTCCTGCTATTTTACCCATAGCTGGAGGGAGAAGAAAGAGGATTCACACCTTTCCCAAGGGTATTAGCATGTAAGTGAATGTAATGGATTCGACTGGAATTCGAACTCGGCTCTCCAATTCCTCAATCCAAGCCGCTATCCATTACTCCACCGTGCCTCCTCTTAATTTTTTCCAAATCTAGTCTAATTAACAATCCCATAGGAATGTGACCATATAGTACTTACATTTCTACCCTCTCATGGTTATTGATTTTTAAGAAATTAAAGATAAGTGTAAGCTAAACAGCTAAAAATATCACCGATTCTCAAAAATAAAATATAAAAATAAAAAATTATTTTTTGCTTTCAGAATTAGTTATTGAGAAAATAACATTTGTTTATGTCTCTTTTAATTAAGAGCAAATGCTTCATATATTATGAGCATAAAATTTGAATATATTTTTTATATAGATATCACATATAAATATCAGAGGTATGTGTAAAAAAATATTTACTAGCTTACATTGCTTAGCACACCATGGAATAAGTGCCTCTTTGAAATTATTAAAAGCAAGATATTTTTGGCCTGAAATGGACAAATCCATAAAGACATTCTTCACAGAATGTGTTGTCTGTCAACAATCCAAGATTCACAGACACATCAAGTCTGCTGCGCAGAATTTTGAATTACCTTCAGCAACATTCCAAACTGTAAATATCGACATTGTCGGGCTGTTGCTGCCAACACAAAGGGAATCAGAACAATATATCAGCCCTTATCGATATTTACTTACTTGTATAGATTGTGTCCAACCTATGATAGAAATCACTGCAATGTCAGTAGCCCAAGCTTTCATTGATGCATGAATATTGCGATTCAGCATACCATTATACGTTGTCACTGATCGTGGTCACCAATTTGAAAGCAAATTATTCTAAGAATTAGCAAAAGTAGTAGGATTCTATAGATTAATAACAATGGCATATCATTCACAAAGTAATGGATTGATAGAAAGAGTGCATCACACATTAAAAACAGCAATAATAGCTTGAAAGGAATCTTGGTTAACCGCCATACTCATTGTACTTTTAGGAATTCATAGTACTCTAAATGAATCTAATTTTGCACCATTCACATAGTTACTGGAGCACCACTACTGACCCCTTGCCAATTAGATGACAATACAAATATTAAAGACATTGCCCCTGTGCAGGAAGAGTATATAAAAGAATTGTGTAAATCAATGTCACAATTAGACATGTTAAATGATAACAGAAAACATCATATTACACAAACAAACACTTTCATACCAAATTCTTTACATACTTGCAATAAAATATGGCTTCAAGTAGATCGAGTATGAAAACCTTTGGAAGCACCATATACAGGCCCTTACAAAGTTTTACAACATTCACCAAAGTATTACTTAATAGATTTAAATAATGACATACAAGTATCAATCGACAGACTAAAACTGTATATAGAGCCGTTTGTACAAGGATGTAAAAATAGGGCCAAATTACAGGCAAAATCAAATAAATACACAGTGAGAAAAATTTTACGACCAGGATGTCTGATGAAAATAGTACAAGCAGTAATACCAAATTGTACACATCTAAAGCAGGTAGATGTATCACATGGAAAAACGGAATGAGTACTATTATTTTAAGTAAAAAGAAAAAAAAAAGAAAAAAATGAGAAGTTAGCAATTATAGTAGTAGAACTGAATTGTACCAAAACTTTATTCACTCCATGTCTGAAGGGGGACTGTATAATAGGATTAGGTAGTAATAACACCATACGAAAATATACACTTTCTTCTTCACAAAGAAAACTGTCTCTCCCTCTCTTCTGTATATTTTCTTTCATTTCCTTCCTTCCATTGTTCCTATCCTCGGTAATGGAAATGAACCCAGATTAAGTTTATGTAGGTCAGTGAACATTATAAAAAAATCAACAAATGACAACACATCCCACCAAAAATCAAATGGGAAACACTGATGTGTCAGCCTCAATAAAAAGAAAAAAATCATGTATGAGACTAGAGATGATGCAATGGAGAGGAACTTGATTCAGGTAGCAGTTCAATACACAAAGGTTGGTGATTCATCAGCTGTGAGTTTGACCTGACTTACAACTCCAGAAGAGAAAGAAGAAGAAAGGATGAATGCAACAAATTTCCTTCAACCAGAAGGAACACAACAACCCTGTATGAACTCTCAAATCAGAAAAAGAACTATGACAATAGTCAACCATTTTAAACACTGTAACCAAATGGAGTCAACAATAAATAGTACTATAGACAGTAAATTTGGCTTTTACTTCATCTCTATATACCATAATCACATTGGAAGAACATTAATTTCATGAAAATGTTTTTTAGAAAAAAGTTAAGTGAACTACAATTCCATTTCATCTCATAAGAAATTTTATTTGACTATTTCTGCTTCTTCTTGTGTGCTATCAAAGAGTTTGGGCTCCTTACTACCAGTCGGATGTAGCTGCCAGTGAACTGCCAAACTGGTACCATCATAACAGAAAGTTGCAGCCACTGATTAGCCAGAATACCAAAAAGTTAAGACAGTTAAATCATTAGGGTCTTGTAAGAAAGAAAGAACTAGTAAACAATATCCTAAATTGGGAACAAAAGATAATCCTCTATTCCTGTTAAATAAACATGGAAAGAATGCGAGCTGGGCATTAGGTGAACCCACATTTGATTAATTCTTAGTTGCATACAGTTTTTTTCATACTTTTGGTACTGGATTGATTTGGGAGCAGTATAATTGTTTAATATACAGTTTCTTCAAAAAGGTTTATCAGAAAAATTAAAAAGAATATGTACCTGATATTGTACAAACTAGGATATGATAAAAACCTGAAAATTCTAAAAAGAAAAGTAGAGATAATGATTTTGATGCAATGAATTGTAGATAAGTGACTATGAGTAAAAGACATGAAATGAAAAATGTTCATCTCACCTTATAATAAGTTCCATCCGCAGCTTGAAGACATCCATGACCTTGTCTTTGTCCTTGTATCCAATCACCTGTGTAGATATCACCATTCCTTAAAAATGTAAACATGTAATAGTTTAAGTTTTCACACATATGAATTATAGGACATCTTTTATTTTCATAATTCACAATTAATGAAGTTTTCTTTCTTACAGATCTAAAAAGAAATCAATTATTAAAATTATCTCATATTATAAAATTCACTTAAAGACATTCCAAAAAAACAAAAAAAACTTTTGTTCCAAATGGACACACACATACATAGAAATAACGTAGATATAATTTTGAGAATTTTTTCAAGATTAAAAGTCAAAAAAATGAAAAAGTTAACATTAATAAAATGACACAGTTGCTACAAAGTTTTATTCAATAAACAAAGAAACCAAATTCAACATTATTCTTTGTATAATTTTCTTACTTTATTATTTATTTTGCTTTTAAACAATGTTTTATTGTCAGTTGTGCTATTAATAGGCCATAATTTCTCATCACTAAGGGATATATTTCATCAAACTGATACTGTGTTGATTGAAACAACAATCATAAAGCCATTTACCAAGCATTAGAGCAATAAAATCCAAAATCAAATTTTAATGAGAAGAAATTGATTTCTTAAAGTAGAAAGCCATTTAAATTTTTAAAGGTCAATTTAAACTCACTTGTAATTTTGAGTTCCACTTCCATGTTTTTTATGTTGATGAAAACTGCCATCATAGCTAGAACCATCCTTTTCTTTTAAAATACCATGACCTATAAAAGACATATTTTAGATTGAATTTTATGCTGCATTTATTTATTAAATATAAAGGTTATATTCTGTTAATTTATCCTTTTGATTAATGGGAATCAATAAGTTTATGCACAACTGGCACTTAAAAATCAGTTGTTGTTCTTGCTTCTTCATAATGTTTTCTGTTTTCTAATTCTTTCACACCCAATAACCCCTTGTGTCTTAGATGCTTGGAATAAATTTGATTAAAAAAAGAAAGATATGAGCGAATCTATAATTTCACTTAACTTCTTTTATAAAAGAAGCTGAATTTATATTGGTAGCATTTTTATCACAAAAAGAGTAATCAGGAAGACAGTAGATAATGATTGATATTCTATTTAAATTTTTGAAGATCAAAGTTGGTCGGAAAGCATGGACCTGGAAGAGATTTTCACAAGAGAGACATGCAAGAAAAGAAACTGTTAGCATAGAACTTATGGTTACATTTAGCCATTTCATCTGTAAATTGATGAGACCTTGTTGCCAATTTAGTACTGTGCTTACATTCATAATAAGACTGATAAGCCTTACTATCAAGACAGGAGTAAATGGTTCTCTCATCAGCATAGATACCAAGTTGAGAGCTGATTCCATCAGTAAGGCTGTTAATGAAAATTAAAAACAATTTGGGACTAAGGATAGAGCCCTGTGGGACACCTGCAATAATACAGAAAAATTTAGAAGAGTAGCTGTTCAGAACAACTTTCATTTCATGATTTGAAAAAAAAAACTGAATCAATTCAAAAATTCATCCACAGACACCATAACCTTTCAACTTGTGAGAAAGACCAGTTTGCTAAATGCTTTTGAGATGTCCAAAGTAACAGACCGAGCTTCACCATTCTTATCAAAGCTTGATAGACCCTTTAGTCAATAATTATTAATATATCAGTAGTTGAACAAGAGAAACAAAAGCCATATTGCTTCTCTGAAAGAAGGCCCTGTGTTGTGAGATGCTTAACTAATTTAGCATTGATTAGGGTCTCTAGTAGTTTTTCAAAAAGAGGTAGAAGGCTAATAGGCTGATAGTTGGAAGGGTCGAACAATTTGCTTGAGTTCTTAAAGACTGGAACAACAGATGAGGATTTCCAACAAACAGGAAAGCAAGAGGCAGCAATGCACTTATTATACAGTTTAAAGAGAACAGGAGCCAGTTCAGGAAAACATTTCTTAAGGACTTATTTCTTAAGCATCTGCTCTGGCTTTGACCCAAGAGGAAACCTCTGGTGCAATTCTCAATATGAAAGCTAAAAGTGTCAGTCCAAGGGGTTCTTGAAGAAACTCATGAAGTGAATCCCAATCAACATGGCAATGGAAAGAAGTCTTATGAATAGGAAGTTCCTGTCTAATAGATGATTGGAATGAAATATCAATAGATATTATAACATGATCCAAGTTGCCAAGATGACAGTGTTGCAAAGTGTGACAAGTGCTAGGAGAGGAGGTAAGGAACAAATAAAGTAAAGAAGCATGTTGTTCAGATTTATTAGGGAAATGAGTTGGGAAATCCACGATTTGAGTAAGAGACTGAATAATGGAAAAATTGAAAGTCTGAATATCAGCAATATCAGTAACATTAGAATGTTTAAGTCACTTGACATGATGTACATTAAAATCCCCAAGACTAAAATATTTGCAGATAAATGAAAAGAGAGCACCATTTCAATACTATCAGATATTTTGTCTAATATATTGCAGTCCTGAGAAGAGGGAGAATGATAAAGGAAAAAGAGATAACTTAAAGAGTGTAATAAGTAAAGTTGAAAGTACACAAAAGAGTTGTCAGGGGACTCAAGTAACAATTCCCTTAACATTAGAAGATTATCCTGGATGTAAACACCAAGGCCATGCATTTGAATGCTAGAATCTTTTCAGCAAAGAGGAAGATAGCCTGAAACAGTGAATTAATTGGTAGTAATGGAGTAATTTAAATTGGTTTCACAAAGTGCAAAGATATCTGGTGACTGTTCTAAGAAAAAAGATTCTATGCTACAGAAGTGGAACAGAATCCATGAATATTGGAGGAAGAAAGGTTGATGGGGCAGAGTAGGTGATTTTTTGTTTACTGGTTTTCTTGTATTTATTTTCATTGTTATTGTCATAAGGATATTTGTTATAAGGAGAAAAAGAAAAAGTCTAACATAATTATCACTATCTGTCATCAATGGCAATACAAACTAGCCAGAAGATGGCTGAGGCTAGAATGTAATGTGGCCTCAGGGTAGCCCACCGGAAATGCATACGAGGAGACCAACCCATGCATTCCATGTCACCCTGATATTATGCGACTGTTGATCAGAGCAGCTTCTCTAAGTGCTATCAAAGAGTTTGGGCTCCTTACTACCAGTCGGATGTAGCTGCCAGTGAACTGCCAAACTGGTACCATCATAACAGAAAGTTGCAGCCACTGATTAGCCAGAATACCAAAAAGTTAAGACAGTTAAATCATTAGGGTCTTGTAAGAAAGAAAGAACTAGTAAACAATATCCTAAATTGGGAACAAAAGATAATCCTCTATTCCTGTTAAATAAACATGGAAAGAATGCGAGCTGGGCATTAGGTGAACCCACAAATGTTAAAATAGCAAGCATAATAGGTATTATGTTTACTTTCACTATTTATGAGATCTCTGCAAGTTTGGATTCTTAGTTTATAAGTGTGATCTCTGCTGATTATTAGATGGTGCAATGAGTAACCTTAGAAACTTTTCAATATATTCTCCAGTCGTTTTCAGCTAACAAGATTTGTACAAAAATCACCAAATATATTTATCATTCTATGTTGTCCAATATTGAGAAATGTGAGATCTGAAAAGAATATAGAAAATATTTCTTATCTCTTAACTGTCATATGTACAGTGGGCACTGAAAGATTCTTAACCTGATTTATTTATAAAATCTGACCAAATGCTCAAACATCAAAGACCCAGTGATTATAATTATTTTTATTTGTTTTCATTATTATTTCAATATTTTGAAAGTAAAAACTGACTTCCAATATTAAAAAAATCTTAAAAGATACTTTTTGTATGCTATGTAAGATAAATTTATTTTAACAAGTAGGAACTGTGGAAATTCCATGGTGTATCTTTCTAATTTTGGAATAAATTTCCAAGTTAATTCACATATTTTCATTACAAAAAAATGGAAAAATATTTAGTTTTAAATAATTAAATTATAAAATAACATTTTTTGTAATTTTCTTATAGGCAAGTAAGGATAATATTTCTTGGAATAAATATTTTGATGAATTTAGTAATCTTATATTGTTCTTTTGGCTGTAGTAAAAGAACATCAAGTTCTATATAGATAAATAAGAGTTGTGGTAAATAAATTTGATGTTTGTTAAAAGTTTAACACTGAGTCTTATTTACTGTCATTTACTTGTATAGAGTGTTGTTCACTATTCTAGTAGCATCAATAATAAATCTGTGGGTGATAAAGTAACTTGTAATAACAAAATGTGTATGTTTTAGTGAAGTGCTATCTGCAGACTTGAATGATTTCTTTACAGGAAGTTCTCATAAGAATCTAGAATTGTTATGCATATCATAGGTATATAGATGGGAATGAACACATATTTTCATATATAAATAATTGAGGAAAGTCATCCAGGAATATCATGTATAAATAGCATTAGATAATTTAAATGACTATTTACTAGAAATGGTTTCTCATAAAATCTAGTAAATCAATCAAGAAAACTTATTCATGTTTTGGCTTTGCATCAAAGTAAAAAAATTGTGAAACATTTACCTTGTCTTTTGTTATTCTCCCAACTACCTTCATATACTGAGCCATTTTTGTATTCCATGATTCCTCGTCCTTGAAGTTCTCCTTTATAGAAACTACCAGTGTACTTGTTTCCACTTAGTCCAAAGTATCGAACCCCATTTCCTTCAATTTCCCCATTCTTGAATTCACCATTGTAATAACTACCATCATTCATTAAAAATTTTCCTAAACCTTACAAATGAGAAAATAAAAAATAATTATTTAGTGATGTGAATTTTTTAACAAAAGAAAAGCAATATAATATGATATTCAAAATAACACAATCTATCTTTGCATTACATATTTTATATTGTATTCTAAAGTGAACATTTGTCATGTAATTATATAAATTGCTATGAAACTGTAATTTAAAATTACATTGTCTAATCAAAGTAATTCTATTGTAAAAAACTAAGAAACGAAAATTAAAAAGTAAGATGAATAAACTTCAGTATTGCTGAAAGAATCTAAAAGAATTTAAGAAATGAAGACTTGATGAAGTTATCATTTCCATATGAGAAATATATTTACTAAATCCTTAATTCTATAAATTAGATGGGAATTAAAATAACAAGTAAATGGTCAATGGAATTATACTGAGCTTTTAGTGAGTTTTATTTACTAGAAAATCAATTGTCCATTCTCTGGTAAGCAAAATGCTTACCATCATCAAATCTTATTTCTGACTTTAATAATCTCTTGTAAAAACAAAATAAAATATACATCTTTTCAGAAATAGAAATAATCTAGTAAAATAAAGTAAGACTGATGGATTTTCTTCATAATACATATATGCTTTTATCATCTTTGAATTGCATAATAGAGTCTAATGAAAATGATTGATATGAAATATCTAACAAACATTTATTGAGTTATTTGTTTTTTTAGAGTTTATCAACTCTTTGTGGGTTATTTAAAGATGAAACATATTTTGGTTTGTAAGAATAATATTTGCTTAGCAAGTAAATAGCGCATTAACAATTTTTTCAGAATAACAATGATTTTTCCACATACAAGTCCTACTATTTAACCTATAACTGGGAAGAGGATAAGGATTTATACCTTTCCCAAGGGTATTTGTGTTTAAGTGAATGTAACAAACCTGACTGGAATTTGAACTCAGTTCTCTGATTTCTCATTTGAAGATATTATTCATTACACCACCCACACATTATTTTGAACAAACATAACTCTTTTATTTTCCTACACAAAATCACTATATTTTATATTTATTTTAACATTTTCTATCTACAAATTGATTTGTTTACAAATATTTATTGTAATCACAAATATTTATTTTTAATTTTATTAACTGTTAAATTTTCAAAAGAATTGCAGTGTTTCTAATTTTTCCTAAATTTTTTTCAGTTGTTCTGATGATGTTCTTATTGAACAAAAAGTTGGCAACAGAATAATAAAAAATTAAACATCAAACTGCTTTTCACATATTCCATTACATAATAGAATAAATATCCTAATACATAAATAATACATAATAAAAATATTTGCTAATTATGTAATATATTTGAAAGATGATAAGACTATAACCTTAATGATAATTCAATTCCTTATCACAATATTTTTTTCTTAAGTATTAGTATTATGAATGTTTTCACAGAACATATATCATTTTTTTTTAATATATTGCAGCTGGAGTTTATCATTGATTAATAATGTTCATAGTTAAAGGAACAACTGGTTTTAGTTTTGAATTCAGAACATTTCTATTCTTAAGGGAGTTGTACGTATAATGTCTTTAAAATTAAACCCTGCACTGGATTATGTTACAATTGTGTTTTAAAGTGTTAGTTACTTCTCATTATTTATCAGTTTAGCTTCTGATACTTTTTGTGTTACCAGTTTTCTGTAATGATGTCATTAAAGAGAGCTTCTTGTAGAAGCTACTGGAGTCTATTTGCTTAAAATATTGGTTTATAAACCATGTATCAATAAATCAAGGATTTTAAGTTCATTGTTCAGCCAGAAAACTGATCTTGAAAAAGGTGGTCCACTGGGCTGAAATGGTGAAATGGCGTTTTTCATTTTGAGTTCCTAAAAGAGGGTACTTAACCATATTCCATGTGATATGGAAAGTTACACATGGTATTTTTAATGAATGCACCTAAAAAAATACTTGTAGCACCTACGTATAAACTATGGACATAAAAAATAAATTATATTTTTATAAGTTTAGATAACAATCTCTTATATCATCATGCTAAGTGTAACAATGAAGTACTGTCTGGATCACAGAGCTTTAACAGCCACTTTCTTTAAAGTACTGGATAAAAACAATAAAAATAAAGTTGCTAGTCTAAAGAAACCATTGTCATTAACTGGAAACATTGTACAAGCCTTGTTGGTAAGTAAAAAATATTAGCAAAGGAAAAAGGTGAGAACAAACTCATAACTGCAAATCACAAACTATTTCCAACTTTAAGAAGATTATTAATTAAAACTTGAATCCTTGTCCATGGAAGTTGTATTTAAAGAATTAATTAAATATCAAATAATAAAAAGGAAAATTGTTCAAGCCAATTAGTGACAATTAAACATACAAAATAAAACATATTTGAAGTTTTACCTAGAATATTTTTCATTAATGTTAAATAATTAATGAAATCAAACAAAATAATCTAAAAATATTATCTAAAATGTAAAAAATTAGCCAAAATAGAATGAGTCATGAAAATTATTTTGGAGTATTGAATTAAAATCAAAACATATTGAGATTTTCTTTTGATTCCCGAAAAGTTCTTTTTTAAACTGAGTTGAAATTTCTTAGAGCAATAGCACATTCTATCAATGGTTTCATTAAGTGATAATTAATCTCAGTTTTTTAAATGTAATTAACAACAATTTTCCCAGAATCCATAAATTCACAAAGAAATTATGCATTATTATTTTTAATGGTTAAGATTTAAAATATTACCTGAAATAGGAATCGTCCTTATTCATAAAAAAGTAGCTAAAAATCAATATTTGTGTGTATCCTTAAGCAATAAATTTGCTAAAATAAATTTCTAACTGCAATAAAATATGTTAATTGAAGACCAACTTGTGCTTCTCATACCCAACTGAGAAAATGTTATCCTAATGCTGCTATGAATTACTAAATGAAAACACTTTTTCAGATAATATTTTTATAAGTTTAGATAATATTCTCATGTTTGATATAAATCAAAATTCAAGATAATGATAACTTTTATGCTTAAAATTTTAAGTACTCTATAACTTAACAATTGTTATAAATTTGCAAGTATAGCTAATATATATAATGATTTGATAAAGATGAAAAACTTATTTAACATTATATCTATTCTGTTTAGAACTGTGAGAAAATTTAGATAAAAATGAAAGCATCAATTTAAGAGTTTACTAAGAAACTAACAAAGCATAACACAGTTGTTGCATATGTGCTTCATTGTGTACACATATATAAACATAGGCATCTTAGTGCAAAGATGTATCATCTTTGAAAGCATTTTTGTTGTCAAATTATAACACATTTTATTATAAGTGAAAAGCATTATTTAGCATTTTATTCATGTAAATAATATATTTATTAAATGCATACACTTGCTGTATGAAACAATTTTTTAGCTAGTATGTTTTGTTCTTAAAATAATCATTTTCATATTATAACCAAGTTTTATTTTTTGTTTGAATTTCATTAAATGCCAAAAAAAATTCACAAAAAAGTTTGTTCTTTTTAAATGTTTTATTTCCATAATTTTAAAATAAAAAACAAACTGACTTTAAAACCTTTATATTTAAAAAAGTAACTCTTTTGTAAGCAAAAATAAATGTTGTACAGGTTGAGTATGCTTTATCTGAAATTCCAAAATCTGAAAACCTCCAAAATCCGAAAGGTTTCAGATGATCACATGACTTGCCACAAATGGGAAATTTCAGAAAGCACTGGTAAGGTTCCTAGGTGATGTGCAGCTGTTGTAAGTGACTTCATTTGGGGGTTCCCTAGTCCAGCTATGTAGCCTATGTTGGCACCAGTTTTTTGTTAGCAATCATCACAGCAACACCTTTGTTCATGGATTACTTACCAGGTGTTTTGTGTTTAGTAAAGATATGTAAAAAAATTTGTGCATTTAAATATTTTTTGCAAATCATGATCATGTTTTTTTTGTATACATACATAAAGTACAAAACATTATTTTTACGTGAATTCTTAAATTCACAACTTAAAAATCTATGTGAGTATTACATAAATAGTGCCATTACCTGTGTCTGTATGTACACAAAATTTATTAAATTTTATATAAAACTACTTTCAGGCTATATGTTATTTATATAAAACTACTTTCAGGGTATATGCATAAGCAGTGTTATGAAATGTAAAGAGATATTTTGTTTATACTTGGGTTCAATTCTCAAATTGCCTCATTTTATAGATACTATATATAAATTAAGTAGCCTGTATTCCAAAATAAAAAAAAAACTGAAAACTAAAGCACTTCTGGTCCCAAGAATTTTGGATAAAGGATTCTCAACAAATTATCAAACAGAACACCAAAATTAGCAGCAAATTGTATTATTTTTTTACAAAATGTTTATTGAACCAATACTTTATATTCTGTTCCTGCTATGTCTCTTCTCTTCCTATTTGTAGGCAAAAACTTACTGGTTATAACAGGACAGAAGATCCTAATGTACAAAGTTCAACAAGCAAATCAGGAATATTTCCATACTGAATTAAAAAATATTTTGACTTTAGAATAAAATAACTACAGCTATAACGGTGCAATGACAAATAATGAAAATGCATAATCAAATTTGGAGGTAGAAGCTGTAGATGACTAAAATGGATTCAGAAGAAAAATAGTTAATTTCAACACTACTTAATTATTAATGTATTCCAGTATCCTAAAAGGTTTGAAACTGCTAAAATGTCATGCTTCCAGCAAGTAATAATATATACAGCAATTCATATGGCCAACATGTGTTATGACAAAATTCACTGTTTTCAAGACAAAGGCCATTAGGTGGCTGATTTTAATGATTTATATTTCATCAAATTATAACAGTCTATCTGAGATGGGTAATGTCATGACAACAATCATTAGGTCAAATGACAGTTCATTTTACTTCTTGAATGAGTGAAATTGAAATATCAGGTAAATAGTGGTCAAATTGCACACAGCTTTACTGTTTCTCTCTTGCTTATTGACATTGAAGATTAATTTGAGATAATAGAATTTATTTGTGCTTAGTACAGAATATTTTACAAATCATTTGCTATCAGTGGATAAAAACAATAATTTGCACCCAAAGTAAACTGAAATTGGCATAGTATTGTAGAAAAAGAATCTGATGCTATTTATCAGCTGTATTTATTGATTTCAAGTTTCAAACTTTTAGTTAATTAATAATCAATGAATATGTAAACAAGAAGTATTAATTGGAAAAGATAATTTAGGATTCTACTCACCATGTTTCTTTCCATCAATCCACTCCCCTTCATATTGGAAGAATGGATTAGTATATGTGTAGACACCATAACCTAATGTGATTAGAAAAATGATCTTATAAATAGTTATTTCAATGCAGTATCATCTGAAGTGGAGCAGAAATATGAACTCTATTGGTTCAGGCAAATAAATCTTACTACCTGATTTTTAAATAAACATTTCAAGTAACTTTGAAAATCACATAGATGTGCAAGTTCATATATACATTAGCTAAGTAGTGCATTTAAAATAAATTATTTTCTATTATAAAACCAGGCTAAATATAAAATATGTCAAATCAAGAAAACAATGATATGAATCTATCTCTATTTTCCTATAATATTGCATTTTGGAAAACCTTATGCATAAATACAATTTAGTATTTATGGGTATAAGGCAAAAAATATTCAACATCATTTCTGTATTAATATCTTACTCAAACTACTTTAGTACATCATATATCTATTAAATCAGGGGTCGGCAACTTTTAGGAGAGAGCGTGCCAAACAGCTATGTAGTGTCTCAGAGGAGGGTCATGATATCAAATATACTATAATAAATTGTCTCGATCTCAGATCACTCCATCCAGAAGTCTGCCTTGGTCTGAAGCAGTGGTTCCCAACCTTACATTACATGGCGGCACACTATTGAGTTTTTTAAATTTTTGGGGCACACCTATCACAAAAAATAAATATTTTCCACTCATAAAGCCTTTTTGTAATAAAATAATAAAAAACAAAGAATATTATATAAGAAGAATTTTTATTCACATAAATCAACATATCCTGTATTCAATATTGGGTATAAAATAATAATGTCAGTTGTGCCTGGTGCTTCTTGACTACTGCTACAATATTTGGGTGAATGTGAGAGAGACACACTCTTCTTCAATATTTTTAAGTCTTTCACGTTTTTTATTTTTAATGGTGTTTAGGTAAGAAAATCCCAGTTCACATAGGTACGAAGTTGAGAATTGCAGTAAGATTTTGATGGCTTTTTTACTTAGAGTTGGATACTTTTCCATAACAGAAATCCAAAAGACGTCCAATGGCAGTTGTGCATACTTCAATTTGAGACCACGATCACTAGAAAGGCTTGCTAATTCTTCCTCTTCACATAACTCAAAATTGAAAAGGTTGATGACTGATAAATCTAGGAACAGATTATGAATCCAATCAAATTCTTCAATGCTGATTGAGGGAAAATAATCTTCAATTTTATTTTCTAAACATGTCAAATGCTCACTAATAATGGGAATCATCTCAGTAACGCAGGTTTTGCAAACTAAGGGAAATATATCCAAATCATCTACCTTCATTCTTTTCTTCCATATTGCAACTTTTTTCTTAAAAGCAACTAATTTATCTGTTACCATAAGAATATTTTCATTTCTGCCTTGCATATTGCTGTTCAGACTATTGAGATGTCTAAATATCTCATTTAAGTACTCTATTTTAGACATCTACAATTCATTTTTAAGGTATTTACAAAATCTATCAAGTTTTTCATTTTGAAAAAAAATAAAAAGTTCTTTCTGAAGCTCAATTACGCGAGATAGCACGTTTCCATTCGATAACCATCTTACTTCTGTGTGTAATAGTAAACAAACATAATGAGAATTCATATCCTTGCATAGCAACTCAAAAAATTCTGGCCTTCAAAGGCTGAGTTTTTATGAAATTTACCATTTCAACCACTTGATTCATCATCTCTTTTAGTTCATTTTGTGCTATCTTTGAAACTAATACCTCTCTGTGTAAAAAACAATGAGTTCGCATGATGTAAGGATTCTGTTTTTCTACTAAAGATGCAAAACCTTTTACAGAACCAACCATTGATGGTGCTCCATCGGTACATATTCCCATACATAAATCCCAGGATAAGCCATATTTTTTGAGGCATATTGTGAATGTATCAAAAATATCTTGACCTTTTGTAGTTGTGGGTAACTGTTTGCAGCATAGAAATTGATTAATTATGGCATCTTCATCGATGACACGTACAAATGCAATTAACTGTGTATGATTACTGATGTCAGTAGATTCATCAATTTAGAGAGCAAACAGACTATTTTGAAATTTGGATATTACACTTTCCTCAATATTATCAGACAAGTCAAGAATCCTTCGCTGAATTGTATTGTTTGAAAGAGGGATCCTGCTAATTTCTTGTTCGGCCTTATCACTAAGCATAATTTTCACCATCTGCATGCTGGAAGGATCACTGATTCTGCAAGAACATGAGACTTCGATTTAAGAGCAATAATTTCGGCCACCTCATATGAAGCTAATTGAGCTTTTTCAGACATGGTTACTGTTTTTTTAAATAGTTGACTTTGCCTTGAATTTGATTCTAACAACCGTTGAAAATAATCGGCATTTTTAGCTTGAAGGCTAGGATGATGTCTTTTCATTTTACTTGGAACTATTGCTTCATTAGACAGCGTTTGGCTGCAAACAACACATAGCGGAGAAGGAATCTGTGTATCTCCAGTCCAGTGAAATCCAAATTTCAAGTAATCATCACTATACAACTGGTGAACTTTTGTTTTTTTAAATGACGTTGTAGAATTATTCTTTTCACCATTGCCTTTTCTTTTCAGAAACTTGTCCATAATTAAGGGTAAATTGAATCTAAAATTGAAAAAAATAAAACTAAAAGAATTTTTATTATATTTAATTTGTTTTTTGTTTGTCTTACTAAAACTTTAATTTACAATGCCTAAATATTTAATAAAAATATCTACAAAGAATCTGTAAATATTGTGAACGAGATATATAGACAATATAAACTGATGATAAAACAATACCTAAATTTTTAATGATTCCGATTCCTAACCAATATTACTTAAATGTAATTGAGCAGTGTCATCATGATTAAGACATTGAATGTCTTTATTAAACAAAATGAAATTAAATGGCTTCTAGGTATTATCTCTTTGCGACACACCAGTAATCATTCTGTGGCACATTAGTGTGCCGCAGCATGGTGGTTGGGAATCACTGGTCTGGAGGTTTAAAGAAAAAACAACAAAGTTAATATATTATTTAAACAAGGTTCCTTATTTTACTGCAGGAATAACAGGATAATAACTAACACAATCAGCAAAAAATGCAAATTCCTTACTACAAATAAAATACAGTTATAAATGGCAAATTATTTAATGAGACACATGTTTCTGCTTATTGTTCAATAACTTCTTCACATCAGGTGAAATATTTGTGGATGACAGGAGCAAAATGTCATCCAGGTGGTCATCACCCAACCTTGTTCATAAACAACTTTTAATATATTTCATTTTCAAAAAAACAAGCATATGTACTTCCAAATAATGGTACCATCATTTTTGCATTATTCAACAGGCTTTTATATTTTTCACTTGGTAAAACATATTTCTTGTAGAAGTAAGCAGTGGATTCAGAATTAAATTTTGTTTTAGAAAATTTGTTGCATTGTAAGTCAATTAATTTCAACTGATATCTTTCTACCATTTGCACATCTGTTTTGTAAGTAGTACCAAATAATTTAAATTGATTTCCATATTGCTGGAAGTCAGTGAAATGGGAGAAAAACTTGCTCCTTAAATCCTGAATAGAGCTCACAAAGATGTCTGGTATTATATCTCTCTTGTGATTTTGGAGATTTGAAAAATGAGAGTAGTTTCCTTTCTGAAGTTGTGATTCCTATAGTTGAAGTTTTCTTTCAAAAGCAGTAATTTGACCAAACATCTCAAATATAACCTTGTTCTTTCCTTGAAGCTCAAGATTCAAAGAGTTCATGTGGCTCATCATGCCCACTAAAAATGCTAAGTTGACAATCCACTCTGGATCCTGAAAGTAAGAATTATCTTGATCGTTGCTCTCCAAAAATCATAGCAATCTCTTCTCTTAATGAATATACTCATTCCAGCATTTTTCCATGTCTAAGTCATTGAACATTTGAAAAATAAGTAAGGTATATTACTGTATATTGTGCTTCAATTTGTTTTAGAAATTCTTGAAACTGGCAATGATTTAATGCTCTTGACAGTATAAAATTCACTGTTTTCACAATCACTGTTATAATGTCCTTAAAATTCAATGACTTTGCACATAAAACATCCTGATGGATAATGTAATGAAGTTTGGTTACTTTGTGATCAATACCAATGTATTATTCTTGGAAAAATGCAACAAATCCCCTTTTCTCTCTGATCATCATTGGTGTTCTGTCTGTGGTTACTCCAATAAGCTTTGATGAATCAAGATTTGTTTCAGTTATTTATTTTATCACACTTTTAAAAATATCTTCTCCAATGCTAGTGTCCTTCATAAGAATTAATTGTACAAATTCTTCCACAATGTCAAATGTTGGTGTTACTCGCTCACAAACAGTGCAAGTTGACAAGCATCTGTCATATCTGTAGTTTCATCGATAACAATGGAATAATCAGATTTTTAAAAATGTACTCCAAGCCACTTTTGACACTTGCTGCTAGTTCTTCAATTTGTCTTGTTACTGTTCTTGCCAATAAGCTGATTGCAGAAAATAATTCCATTTTTTTCTGGACAAATAACATCCACTACCTTCAACATGCATTCTTTGAAGAACTCTCCATCACTAAAAGGTTTCATCCTTTCTGTAATTAGTTTTGACACCTTGTAGCTAGCACAAGTGTTTCTATCATTTTTTTAACCTTTCTAGTGAAAAATGATCATTGCTTTGTTAATTCCTTTCCCAGCTGTGCAACTTTGTTTTGTCATGCTTTTCAGTGAAATTGTTATAATGATTGTGATGAATTTCATAGTGCTGTTTAATATTTGAAATTTTCTTCACAGCAATGGTTTTTTGACAAATTAAGCAAACACATTTTCCAAATTTTCTAAATTTAATTTTTCTCAATGAAAAAATAGGTAAGTGTTCAGCCTTCATTAAAATATCAGCACTCAAAATCCACTTTTCTTTTGAATTCTATAGGCTTTTTTTGTTCAGGCAAAAAGACTTCTGGAATGGAAAGAAAAAAAAGAGTACAGTAATTGAGTTAAGTTGAATTACAGTTAAGTTGGTGGGCCAGACAAAGATCCTTCATGGGCTGAATGGGCTCAGGGGTCGTAGTTGCTCACCCCTGTATTAGAGGAATCATAAGATCAAGTAAACTGTTGAATGGCTTCTCACTTCATTAACATGAAAAAATGATGCCAAAAAATTTTAAAAGAACTCAATTTATTTTACATTTTATATTTGATAAACAGTTATATTACACATTAATCAACTGATTGAGGAGGGAAAGTTAAAAAAGGTTATATTTGTCTTTTTTGATAATTATTTCTTTATGAATTCATGATTTGATCATCTTGAAGAATGGTCTTTGTGTGAATTGGTTTATCTGAAGTTGATTTTGCTAATTTTTTATATTCCTCTTTATTTACACACCTAGAATTTTCAAACTCTTTTGTTACAGTGATTATATCTATCTATCTATCTAAAAATGTCCTTTGATTTGTAAAATTTTCCTGCTAGTAGGATAAAATGTGTGCTGAAGTAAAAATAAGATGTCATCATTATATAGCATGTGCATATTTAATTGATTAGATTCTATAATAGTCCCACTCTCCTAACTTTCCAACATATTTTCCTGTTGCAATAGTTGATTGTTCTAAATTTGGTCTATAGAAGGGAGCAATTTCATGAAGAAAAAAATAGGTGTGAAAATGAAGGGGGAGAGAAAATGGGAGAAAGAGAGAGGAATTATGAAAAAAACTTTCCATTAATACTGAGCCTTCTCAAACAACATGAGCAATTTGAATCTACAGACTTTTTCCCTTTTTCAGTTTATATCAATATTTTATATAATTTTGTCTTCCTGTCCAAAAATGAACAATACTTTTAGAAAATTTAAAACAATACTTAAGATTTTCTTGATTTTAAAAGTGCAAATACATTTTTTATTCCAAACAAAAAGGAAATAGATAGATATATAAATAAACAAACAAACCTGAATTCAACTATTTTCTCCACATTTAACTAAAACATTTATTTTAAGATGTTAAACTATTTAAATAAATAAAAAGGAGAATCTCTATTTCTGAAATATCTCAGCAAATCCATTTATGAAATATTGTGATCCTTGAATTAATTTTTGAGCTTTCACTATCACAGACTGACATGCCTATAGAAAATTAATTTTAGATTGTAAAATTTTATATGAAAATAGATTTTGTTTCATCTCTTTATAAATGAATCTATTACAGATAATTATTACAATTATAACAAAATCTCAAACTGGATAGTTTATAAAGAAAATCTGAGTATGGCTCTAACTATTATGTTGTCCAATCTCTGGGTACAGAATATTTAACATGTAATTATTTATTAATATAAAGAATGAAGAAAATGAGAAACATTCACATATAAAAAAGAAATAAAGACATTTATGAGACTTTTATGTTTTTTTTTTTTTATTTTTAATCAATTTTACTCCAGACAAGGCAGTAAGGCAACAAAGACACAAGAGGTTACAAGGTGTGAAAGAATAAGAAAATAAAAACGTTATTAAGGAACAACTTAAGGTTACTAACTGATGGTTACATCTAGCCAATTCAAATGTAGATCTTGTTGACAATGTAGTACTGGGCTTAAATTCATAAAGTCTAGGTAATATAGTGAAGAGTTCATCCAAAAAATTACCATGAAATTATTTATAGAATAGACACAGGGAAAAACTTTCTTAGCAGCTGACTCAGCAATGAATTCAATATATTTCCACTTCATGTCAGCTGAGAAGGCATAAAGAGTCACTCTAATGGAGGTTAGCATCAGCCATGCTGATGGAAGGCAGAAAGGAGTCTCTCAGATGTTTAATGGAGAGCAGTTTTGTTTTAGAAGATAATTAATAGAGAGTAGTGTTGGGTTACAAATGGCTATTCCCTCTCTTCTGTTGAGATAGTCATGAGGATCATGTGACAGCCAGTGAATGATGTCAGGAGATATATTGACAAAAGTAGTTGTGATGTAGAGCTCAGAGAAAAAGGATGTCCTTAACCCACAGTGGTAGGTCTTACAGGAAAAAACACACAGTCTAACCTGATTCATAAAGAAAGCACTGTAACTCCAGTTTTCCCTTTGGGAAATATTACCATTAAGGTTCCCCTTTCTTACACACTGTTTGTTGTTGCATATAATGTAATTTCTCTATGTGAGACATGTGTATATGTGTATATATCTAATTTTGTGTATAACACAGCATTATAAAGCTCTCCAAGAACCAACCATGTTTATTATTCGTTTTCCATTTAGCTATTCCGTCCTGTCCATGAACTATGGTGTTGTTATATCATGGATATAACAGTGCTCATTCCGAGAGAAATGTAATTGGGAAAAATAAATATTTCTTTCCTTCACTCTCATTACAGTAGTTTTGTTTTGGAGCATTTCCTGAAATGTTGATAAAAATGTTATGTAGCTTAAAAAAAACATTTACTCTATCCTAAATGGAATAATGCTTTTAAAGATAGAATATGGGTTTTTATATAACAAATATAAAAAATGTTTTCATGACTATTTAAATAAGAAAAATTGACACTTGGTCACTGTATTAAATAACTGGTTTAGAATGAATGCCATTACTGAAATATGCATTTATCAGATAAACTAAATCCAATGATTGTATATTTGGTATCAATAGCAAATTGTCTTGGTTGACTATAACTAAAAATTAGATACACTGTTATTTAGTGCCAAGCATAAGTCTCTTGTTCTCTTGGCAAAAATAAAAAAATTTTTTGTTTTTTTGAATTTTTTTGTTACCACTTAAAAAAATCTACATGCATAATGTCTGTGAACTTTTTGGCTTTGAAATTGATATATAAAGAAAATATAATTATAACATAGGTAAATATAAAATCACCAAAAAAAAGTAATTTTAATTTAAAGATAATACCAATTAGTAAGTATGTTGGATAGCTTTTAAAAGTGGATGCAATGCTACTAATCCAATGCCTTGAGGTAGGAAAAAATGATGAATAGAAGAGTGTTGCTGACCCGTATATATAAATAGCTGAGAAAAATAACAGCACTCATGGCCTGATGATTGCATCTAGCATGAAACAGACTGTCACCTCTAAGTGTTGACTTCTATGTTCACTTTTATATATATATATATATATATATATATATATATATATATATATTATATATATATAGGCGTGAAGGTATACATATGTATGTGTGTGAGTGTATGCATATATATTTATGGATATAAGTAACTCAGGAAGTTTCTTTTTCTGCATTTGATGTAGTTGGGTGTTTGGGTAAGTATCTTATCTTGCTTGGGCCAATCTCACTGTTTTGTGTGAGTGTTTGGACGAGAAAGGCTTTTTTTAGTGTGGTGTGAGTAACTGAATGCAACATGAGTGCTCCTGCTCTTGTGTGCACTTCTCTATGTGCTTTTTGTGGGTACTCTGTGAAGCATTTGGTCTATTCTTATATAGGGTGGAGAATAACTGCTACATCCACATGAGGTAAAACCAAGTCAGCTTTTACATGTCTATTTTCAGACTTGATGAAATTGCAGTTGTTGAGGGAATTTGAAAATGCATTTTTATTTATTTTTGTGTATTTTTGAAGTCCCAACAAAAATCATCTGTTATTCAGCTGTTAAAGATTAGTGTAAGAACAGGAGGATGGTTAAGGAAGAAAGAATAAGCAAAAGAGAGGAGAGAGAATGCAGATATGTAAGAGGTAGAAAATAAATAAAGGTGAGGATGAATAAAATAAGTAAATAAATAAAAGATGGCAAGAAAGGGCAGAACTGAACAGCAAGAGCAAAAGGCAAAGAGAATATAAGGAAATACAAAAGGCAAAGAGAATATAAGGAAATACATGAAAGATGAATGAACAAGTGAGAGAGAAAGTAAAAGAAAGAAGGGAAGTAGCAAGAGGCGAGTGTATTATATAAAAAGGTGAGAAGAAGGAATAAGTAAAAAATGAACAGAAAAAGAGTTTTGTTAAAGAACAGAAGGAGAGAAAGTGTTAGGTACAGTGTAGAAGAGAGAAAAAGAAAGAAAATACTTTTCTGCAGCAGTTGTTAAGAAAACATTTAAAAAAAGATATTTAATTTTTTTTTCTTAACTTGTTTTGTAGAAATATAATCAATTTATAACAGTTTTTAATATGTGCATGTCTATAAATACATGAAAAACCCAAGTTAGATTCTGTCCATTTTCAATGACTATACAGGGTGCAATGGATAAATTGTCTAAATTATTCAAAAATGAAAATAACATTGACATCTGACTTTAACAGATATATTTACCAAATTTACACAAAATTATCTTGAAATACTAAAGAGTAAATTTATTCAATAAAATCACAATTAGCTTTGACTATGGCCTCCAGATGACTTTGTAATCTCTTGCAACTCTTCTGGACAGTCTCCTTGTTTAAGTTGGTAAATGCTGCCATAATCCTTGCCTTCAATTCATCTTTGGTGTTACAAGGAGTTTTGTTGGTCTCTAACTCAACTGCACCCCACACATAATTATCAAGGGGGTTGTAGTCTGGGGAGTCAGGTGGCCAGATGTAAGGGGTTCTGTAGTTATAGAAATTGTCTGACAACCATGACTAGATTACCCTTCTTGAGAGGTATGGTGCAAAGTCCTGTTAGCAGACGTAGAGTCTTCCAGAAGCCACCCTGTTGACCCAGGGCAGCACTACATCCTCAAGGCACTTTATGAGGCCTCCATGTTGAATCTGGGAAGATGAATGGCGGCATAATGTTGCCATTATTAGTGATCACTCCAAGCCACCTTTGTAATCACCATTAAACTCATCCAACTCTTTCCAAATTCTTTGCATTTTCCTCTGATTGACACCCAAACACTCTGAAATGTTTGTATTGGTGTTTTCTAGCATGAATGCCAAGCAGTACAGCATGCTTTTTGCCAAATTTCTAGTGGAATGAATTGCATCATGATGATCTTTTTCTCAAAGATGATGCTCAACTGACTCTACTATACTGTGCAGTTGATAAAATAAAAAACAAATAATGCACATGCATGAAATTAAAAATATAAAATGGTGAGAATTTACCTATCATGCCCTGTACTTCCTCAGTTTCATTCTTTTAAATATCACCCAAAGTCATGGCCTCTCTGCTTGTTATTTCAAGGTCATCTTGTTCAAATCAGTGTTAAAACATTTGTATATCTAATGTGCCAAATCAATCTTCCGACAATCTTAGAAAATTGTTGGAAAATTTTTGACTACTCTCATGACCTTCTTACCAACCACATTTAAGAGGATAAGAGAGATTAGACAGCCTTGTTTCACACCATTCTCAAATCAGATGCAGTACTCGAACTATGCCAGTTGCTTCATCATATAGATTTTCTTTTATCAACCATACAAAGTGTTGTGGGACACCAAACTCTATTAGCCCTTTCCATAAGGCATTGTAGAAGATGAAATTGAACATTTTGACTCAAACAATGAAAAGTAGCCACAATGTCTTTTTCTTTTTAACCAAGTTTCTGAATGATGTTTCTTAGAGAAAAGATGGCATCTGTTATTTTCTTTTTCCAAATGTGAAATGAAACTGTTTCTCTACAATCTATGATTATATAAAATACTGAATTAACTATCTGAGAATTTCTAGAAGGATCTTGAACATATAGATTATAAGACTTTGTCTTGTACTTAAGTTACTTTGTGCAGAGTGATTAACGCAGCAATTGTGTAGTCTTCTAGCTATATATCTCCTTCACTTTAGCAATTATCCTTTTTATCTTCTTTAGTGTAAATGAACTATCTACTTTCTGAGATTCAACTAGAATTCAATCCATATCTGAAATCTTATGGTTCTTTCACTTTTTTTTATCAAAGCCTTTCTCTAAAACTTCCAATTCCTTTTTCTTCATATTTTCTTTGTTTTCTATGCTACATTGTTTATACTGATTAGTACAGTAGTCATTTTATCTAATGCAGATATCATTCATATTATATAACCTATTTCTATCTTTATCTCTTATTCCAATTTCAGGTTTTGCCAATTGTTTTCTATGTATTTCTGTCTTGTAAATGGTCTTTAAGTCTCTCTTCTGTTGTATATGTTCAGTTTCTTTTAACCTCTCATTGTACTAATTTAGCTTTACTTTACACAGTCACTTCTAACTCTTCTCTCATTAATGTGTTTCCAGCAATTGGTGTCAATCAAGGGTTTCCTGTTCTTTTCTTTTGGAAGGCAATGCTCTTCAGTGGTATCTGTCATGGTCATCTAGAAAGATGTTCAAATGTTTTCTCAATTTTTGCAGAGTTATTCATTAATGTTCTTTTTTTTTGTATTCTTTCAAAACTGTGAAATCTCTCTTCTCTAAATTTTTGAGTTTTCTTATTCCAAATTCTGCCCTTTCTCAAACCAACTGGTAGTCAGAATCATAGTCTATGATTTTGTACACACCTTTGTCTTTTTATCTTATGATGATATAATCAATCCTGTTTTGTGATATCCAAATATATCTTTGCTTCTCACATTGATGGAAGTATGTCTTCAATGCTATAAAATTATGGTCATCAATCCAATAATAAGTTGCTACATTAATTTTTTCTTTCTCCACCCAAACATTTTACAAGTTGTATGAACAGTATCTCCTCCTATCAAAATTAGTTGTTCACCCTTCATTATTATATTAAATGTTTTCTAGCTCTCAAGAATATTTCTTACTCTACTTGTACCAGTAGACATTTATTATGTTGAAGGGTTGAGGTTTTGCATCTATTCTCATCATGATTATTTCAAATATAAGACTTCACATAAATTTCGAAGTTAATTAATATTTAATTAAGTCTGTCTTTGATGAAAGACTTTAATGTTCATAATGGAAACTGAAGAGAAAATCATTTCCAAATTATAAAAAAAAAGAGTAAAGAAAGCAATGTTTATTCATATAAGCAATTGAATTATTATGTTATATGAGGGGACACTGAAAGGTTCTTGGATGGACCCACTTTACAAAATATGACCAAATATCAGAATTTTTAAAAAGACTCTGTTTAGTTGTGCCAAGAACTTTTCAGCATGGCTTTAGACAATTATTTTGCATACTATACATTCCGATATGGTTTGGCCTTGTGCCACATCTAAGCTACACTTGGAAAATCACTATATTCAGATATGGTTATTGAAAAAGAGTTTATCTGAACAGAAAATTGAAACCAACTAACAATGTTGACTGAAATGTTACTTTTTCTAAATACATGTGCCTATCAACAATTTGAACTACACAATATTCTACTCCACTAGCAGTTGATATATCTCTATAACTTTAAAATTTGTGGTACTTAAGTCATGGATATCTCTCTTTTTATGATCTACTCAAATCATAATAAAAATAGCCATCATATAGTGACAGTGTGCTGCAAGCAATTGCTAGTGGTCACCAAATTCTTTATTATAGTGGCTTTTTAAGCTGATGTATTTACTGGAAGCATATCTTTTTATCCTTTATTTATATCTATTTATTTATACCCAAGTACTGTAAATGTTTTCTTCTTCTTCTACTTCTTCTTCTCCTACTACTACTACTACTACTACTACTACTACTACTGGAGCTGTTGTAGCAACAACAACAACAACAACAACGACGATGACAACGATGACGATGATGATGATGATGATGATTCAACTGAAAGATGTCTATCAAAATACATAAAAAATTACTAGAATTTAACATATTTTAAAGCTAGCAGAAAATTGTAAAAAAATGATAAAAAGATGACTAGACATAAAATTCTGGAGTCAGTCAATGAGATAAGTTCATTGAACATTTACTGAATATTCTATACTGTATGTATATGCATTTATTATGCATATTTATTTTTTATGACACAGTTATCAATTTTTTATATACATCCAAGAAGTACAAATATCTATATTTCTGTATATTTATATCACAAATATATGTTGCTGTGTTATTTAAAACAAGTATTCTCATTGATTATACAACCATGCCAAATATAAGGCTGCAATCCTTGGATTTTCTGATGCCTATCATTTAGTATGGCATCCTTTTCAGATGTGGCCACCATTGTTGGTGAATTTCTTTAATTGATTAATACAAATAAAGTGTACATCCTGCTTATATACAAATGAAATTATTCCTACAAAAGTTAAAAAAGGTGATTGTTATATGTATATCTTTACAAAGTCAAGGAATTAAATAACATTTGGCTGTTTGTAAAGGATTTTTAAAACCTTGAATTATTATCAGCAGTTGCAGGCATGTGTATGTTGATAATATGTTTTAAGTTTGAGTTGAGAAATTGCGTGTGAAATGATGGATCTTCTATCCTTAAGGAAATCAATTTAGCTCAGCTTCAATGACTCTTAATTACTGACTTCTGAATAACGTAATGACATTGTGCATTTAGTCACTTGAAGTAAATTATATGCAGTTTATTGAAACTCAAACTAATGTTCATACAAATAGCTTCGTAACTTTAATAATAAATTAAAATCTTTAAAAATACAATTTGATTCGTACTTGAAAATCTTTTAACTGATATTTCAACATTTCAGGCATCATCATAAGAGAGTTAATAAGAGTGGCAAAAAATAAAATTTAGGGATTACAATTCTATAATCAATAAATTATTGTGAACAGATTTGACAGTATGAAAGATATCTTTTTCAGAGATAACATAAGAAGAAAAAATTATAAATAATTACAAACTAAAGCAAGAGGAACATATCACCAAAAATTTACTGATTTATTAAATTTCAAAACAAAATTGTTATAAAATAACTAAGTTTAAAATAACTCAGTCATGTTGCTATCTATTGAATATAGGAGTACATATTTGGAGGAAAGATATTGTAGTGAATAGGTGCTACAGGATTATAATGGATGAGGTTGTTGATGGTGACCAGTTTGTAGCAGGAGAAGTTATGACTTGTTGCAGATGAGGATGAAAATTTAAAAAAAATGAATTCAAAATTTTCAAAAGAAATGAATTTAGTGCTACAGGATTATAATGGATGAGGTTGTTGATGGTGACCAGTTATGACTTGTTGCAGATGAAGATGAAAAGAAATGAATTCAACACATGGAGAAGTTTTATACATATATAAATACATATATATATATAAAGAATAACAGCTCACAAAAGAAGAGAAAAAGAAAACTATATTTTTGTATCTACATATAGTTAAAAAAAAGGAAAGAGCACATTTATGTGCTTAACAACTCTGTGTGTGTGAGAGAGAGAGAGAGAGAGAGAGAGAGAGAGAGAGAGAGAGAGAGAGAGAGAGAGAATGAGTATTGGAAATTTGAAAAAGAACTTGGTGTTCAGGGAGTGTCTCTCCTAAAGGGAAAGTCCCATTGTTATAGCCATTACATTCTGGAACAAAAAAAAGGAGGAACAGTGTTTATATCCTTTTCTTTTATATTCCTGCTTATGGCCATATCATGTTGAAACATTGGTTCCCGTACAATCTCCAAAGTTAAGAAATGTCGAGCTTGGTAAGTATCTAGATGGGTTACTGTTGGGAATATCAGGTGCTGTAAGCTTGGATGTGTGGGTAGTATAATGGATAATGGTTCAGAATTGTTAATCAGAGAGTAAAGTTCCAATTTCATTTGGGTTTGTTATATTTGCTTAAGGGAAAATACTTATGGGAAAGATATGAATCTACCTTTTCTCCCCTAGCTATGGGTAATTTAATAAAACTTGTATCACTAAATCATTATTATCTTAAAAAAATTCATGCAACCTAAAAATATTTTCTGGAATAAAATATTTTTCTGGAATGTAAAATGATTGATTCATTCATTTTCTACAGCTTATCAAACCTTTGCAGGTTATTCAAAGCCTGCAAAGGTTTGATAAGCTGTAGAAAATGAATGACTCAATCATTTTATATTCTTGAATATCACACCTAGTGGGTATCATGGGAGATAAGGTGGGGTAAACCTCCACAATATCAAAAAACAAGTAACCATATTTGCAAATGTAATTTCAAAATAAATCTAATTTTGAAAATAATAATTGATAAAATGACTAATGTTATGCAACTAGGTTACTGAAAATGAATGTCTTCTCTTAAAATTAGTGCTTAGTATCTCATTGACCTCAAACATAAAATATGAATTTAACATTAAAATATTGATATAGTTTTGAATAAATTGTACAAGAATTATATTCCCGCATTTTACCAGTTTTTTTTATATATTCTGTGTATATACAGATATAAATGTAGTTGGGATCATTAATTATTCAGTTTATTCTGAGCCTTCAAGTAGTAAAGAGAAAAATACTTTCAGAAAAATGATATTAATGTAATTGACAAGAGAAGCCAAGTATTTAAAAAACAATGAAATATTTTTTTTATAAGTAATGCATACTCGTACATTGAGTTTTGGCATATTTCTGAAATAAAAATGTCTTTGGTAAAAAAAAATAACTGAAGATAAAATAAGTATTCAATGAAATCCTTTTATAGACCTCATTGAAAAAGTTTATATGTACTTATGTATCAAAGTTTTCATAAAAGAGTAGTCCAAAGATAACTTACAGTAGCTGGAGTGAAAAAGAATGTATTGGGAAAAATAGTAGGAGTAAGGGTGTGGTAAATTTATTTACTTGTGACATGTTCACTTTTACTGACATTTTTTTATCATATTTTACTTTTTATTTTATCTGATGAATTCAGTTATACTCTGAAGATTAGGAAGTTGAGTGTGTTCTCATTGGTCAAAAAACTGTTTCTCTCATGTGATATGCTTATGTCTATGTTAGACGGACTTGAGGTTGTTTAAGTGCAGTTTAGTGGAAGCACCAAAAAAGATGCCAAGTTAGGGGCTACATTTGAATTTTTTGCAAGAAATGTGATTGGATGATAAATATAAATGCTGAATTTTTTTACCATAAGCTTAAGTAGTGAAGAAATTGGACATATGACAGTAAACAATGGAAACTTATCATTAAATAATTTTCATAATTAATGAATGATTGACTTTCACTGACTGAGATTAGCACCATTCTGAAATGAAACTGTTATTATATACATTTATTGTCCAAATTTGCACATTACTTTGTGGTAAATTTTGTATTAGAACATGATGAAATAATCTCATTTCTTACAACATCAAAATATTACAATACCAATTTTTTAAAAACAATTTGGATCACTAAAAATGTTTAAAAATACTTTGAAGGAACAGTAAATAGTAGTTGTATCTTCATTTATTCATATTTTCGAAATGTATTCTTCAAAAAAATATTTAAAGTGAAAAATATATTTCCAGTAGTGAGAATCTTCTAAATCTGTTCACATTCAATCTATTAAACATACATGCACACAAAAAATATTTTAATCATAGTCTTTTATTAAATAAAAAATGACATTTTTCAATAAACTTGATTGAAAAGAACCTAATGAAATCTTTGTGTAGATGTTGGGAGACCCTAAGGTGACAAAATATTCTATTAACCTTGAGTCCACTAACAAAATTTTTAGTTTACAATACCAAGACTGAAAAAAGCAGCTGTATTAAGGCAAACAGCAACAGTAAACTTATAAACAGTAAACAATCAAACAAAGAGAAATACACAAATTTGTGTGAAAAGGTTTTTGAGAAATGATATTCATTGTTTTAAGTTTGATTCTAAGTCAATTAAAAGGGTTTTGTAGTATGTATGTATGTAAAAGTAAAAGTATAAGCTGATAAGAAGCAAGGAGAGGAAAGAAGACAGTTAATTAGTGGCTGGTGTCTGCATGTAGCTGGCAGTTTTGTGAGTAGCAGTTAGCTGGGTTCAGTTGAAGTTGCTGTAGTACTAATCTGTCCTTTTGACTTGAGTGAATTTATGAATAATGATTTTTTTTGAGTTGCTGGCTTACTTTTTGGGGGATTTTATTTGTTTTCAGGTTAACTACTGGTTCCCAGGCTTAGGGATTTAGACATATAAGCAAAACCATTTTACTGGTTACTATTTTCCTTCTACTACATCTGCTCAAGCAAAGCTAATTTTGTTTTTTTTTCTCTTTTGAAAGCAGGAATGAGCATTATGTGCATTTTTTAAATGCACTTTTGTTGGTCACTAATTGCTTATGATCAGGGGATACATGTGTATAACTTATATATGCTTAATTATGGTTGTTTAAATTCATTTGTTAGGCTTAAAGAATGCAAACAACATTTTTCTTTTACAGTTTTTTTTATTTTTTTTATTTTAATTTGCTTTTTCTTCCTCAAACTATTTTTGAGGTGAGAAACAAATCTTTGAATGTTTAACACTAACAGTTTTGTTTTAAGTATCAAGAAAAATATTGTTTTTCCAAGAAAATGTGTGCATGTGAGAGTTCCTATTTTGTTTGCCTAAATAAAATCATGTTTTCATGATTTTTTATTTTTTTAAAAGTTTTTTTGAATTTCTTGCTTTAATCAATATGATACTGATAGTGTTCTGTTTTCTATTTTTGAAAATATTGTAGGGATACAAAAGGTGATTAACTCCCTTTAGTGGAGATAAAGTCACATGGGCCATCTGATAGCCACTTAGTGACGTTACTGCATAGCGATGAAAGTGGAAGACAGTTAGTCAGCTTCCAGGAGTCAAACTGAGCTGTTGCATTTTTAGTATGGATGAGGCAAGGGTCTTGTCTGGATGGAGGCTAAATCTGTCTTCCTCAGCCAGCACAAACATAGTGCAGCTTAGAAGCCATTTCCCTTTGGGAATATATCTTCATCAGATATAGAAAGAAACTATTTCTGGCTCAGTCGTCAATTTAGAAAACCAGGAATCCCAGCTTCCTGTTTGCAGAATATGTCCTCACTAGTAACATCACAGATACATCCAGTCCACTCAAATCTGGTATCCTAAATATGACTTCTCCAGAAATTATAAAACTCTCTTTGATAACCAGCCATGTTTGTCAGTCCTTTTTCTTTCAGTATCTGTCACATGGCACAGTGGATAAAGGCATTGGTTATATCCAGTGTGGAATCGTGAATTCCACCCTTTTGCGTGTGTGTGCGCGTGCGCGGATTGCACCCCTTCCTCTCACATTCAGATAGACATAGCAGTAAACAGCCTCTTTTTGGCTGACGTGAGGAAGGTTGCTTACTAGCTACTCCTGATACCGTCTAGGATCAGAATTTGAATTTTTCCTGCGTGTTTCCTGACGTCACTGACGAACAGCGTTTTCAAGTTAGTCGCCGCCCGATTTTCAAACTAGATGGTTGACTCATTTATTCCATGCCCCTAACCCATACGCGGGCCGGAATATCTTATTCTTAACTAACCAAAACTTCAACATGTCGACCTCACACTTTTCCAAGACTTATCCTCGTCTTAATGCAAACAGCTTGTGAACTTCCCTCCGTTTTCAGCTAGAAAATGTAGAGTTCTACGACACTGTCGTCAATATATTTTTCTAAGACCAACTTCTCGTCTTGATGCGAAAAGCTTTCGAACTTTCCTCTATTCACTACCAGAGTTCTACAACATGGTTGCCCTCACACCTATCCAAGACTAATTTCCTCGTCTTGATGTGAACAACTCTGAATTCTCCTCAATGAAAATTGATAATCTGTTCATACACCTTTGAAACTTCTAATCCTTATGAACCAGTACCTTAAAAATAAAACATTACACTCACACTATCAAACCTCACAGTGAGTACCTTTTCCTATTTGTGTACGCATACACCTTTCGTTCAACAAGACATTTTTCCAGAACTTTCTTTCTGATGAAACTTTTCCCGCCTTAGCCATCTTGGTTTTCTGTTTTGGCGCGGAACAGTGACATTCCTTCAGTGACTACTTGTCACGACCTTTTCATTAATTGCAAAGATCCAGTAACTTTACTGATGGTCTCCACTGTCGAGACAATTTACTTGTTCACCATAATAAAATTTCTTACTGTTTTCCACCAGACTCATTTTGTCATTTAATCCTGGCTATCTACTTGTATTATTTTTATGCACTTGTTGAATGACCCCTTTTCCTCACTAAGATCGCTCATTCAATATTTTTACTTTGTTTGTGGATTCGGTAGTCATAAGTAGTGTCTGGCACAAGGCCACCTTTTAATAAACCAGCACTGCATGCTACCGGGTCCGCAACACCAGTAACAGTACCCAAAGAGTGTGAGTTTAATACACGGTTAAGGCAGTGGAGAACTTGGAGAGGGGAATTAACAGGAGATAACTGATAACTGACATCCATTACATGGCACGTGGAACTAGAACAGTCTACTCCAGTGAGCGAAATAAAGGGTTCTGTTTGACATTCCAACCACCTGAAGAAAGCCAGAGCGTACAATGGACGAAATGTTGTGATAAATATGGCGACAAAGTCCGTAGTGTTTTTCTTTCAGCTATTCAGTTCCATCTGTGAAATATAATAATGTTATAATTCCCATAATGGGGGAAAGGCAAATGGGAGAATAAACATTTTTTTTCTCTATCCCACCTATTATTTGGGTCAACCTGACGTTACATGACCCATTATTCTAATGACTGCAGAACTATTTTTCTTTGAACATAAGTTGACATTTGTATTTAGAAATAGGAAGGAAATGAGAATGGGGGAGAGAGACAAGGAGAGCGAGAGAGAGAGAGAGAGAGATAGTTAGAGAAGAAAACGTACAAATGAACGCACACACTGATACTGTATGTGAATGCACTTCATTAAAAGTTTGTCAAAAAATAATTCAAATTAAAAAAAAATTGTATTTCTTTTTTTTTTTACCTACCATGTCTGACTGCTTTCTTCTGTTGTCCAACATAATTACTATGACATCGTTTCTCCTTTTTGCCGTTTTTCTGGACAGTTGTTGCCATTGTCATTGACGATATCATTAATTAGTATTATTAAGGTTGCAAATATTTTTCAAGTTTAACTAAGTATTTTTATTATTGATGTCACAACAAGTGGACATCTCCATTAAAAAAAAGTCTGAAGAAAAGTTGTCACTCGGTTTCCACGGCAACTTTCAGTTGAAGTCTCGTTGTTGTTCCTGGCAACGAACGATATTCTCGCATTGTTACGTTCATCCATCAAATCATCTAGCAAAGCTCACAAGCAGCAGACGCGAACAAATCGAGCTATGGCGGAGCAAAACATGGAAAAGGGAATGGCTATATTTCTCGATGTAAGTTTACTACTACTTACGATACGTATTGCATGGATACATCTATTTAAATTATTTCTTTTAGTGCATGAAAAGGCTAAAAGCCGGTTCAATCTCTCAAAAGATTCTTTTAGAGACGAACAACAGTTATCCGTTCACTTGAGTTTATTTTAAACGGAAACCCGAAACCGCTGTGCTTGAAATCGTCCAACAACAAAGTAAAAAGTAGAAAGAGAAAACCCTCGTAGTTACTTTCCGGATTTCTTTGATTCTTCGCGATTTACCGCAGTATTAGTAGAATCATACACACACAAATAACGATCTGTATAGTAAAAAAAAAGTCTATCGCATTAAAAAATTCAATTAAGTAGTACAAATAATCTCAAAACTAGTTTTTCCTGAATATCTTTGTCAAAACGTCGGAAACAATCATAAGTAAAACGAACATTAGAAATTTGCTTTTTCACAGTACACATTGTTGTAAGTGTACGTGTCGTCGCTCAGTTTTTGAAATTTTTAACTTCATGCATTATTTTATAAATTTCTTGAAGTTTTTAAATGAAATTACACTGCACTGAAACTTACATTTAATGTTAAAAATAAAACTTACGGGGACTAATGTCAAAATTGAAGATTTTTTTCAGTATTGCAATTAACATTTTCATTTTTCAATATAAAACGTCTTCAAAAAAACAATAACATCTACTAAAAACTGATCATAAATACTGTTTATCACATACAAAAACCAAACAATGCTTCTTAGTTATACTTATATTGAAAGCACAACACTAACAACATCAGTTATTCTTCGAATGTTGAAATTGGAAATGTTATGACAACTTACTAAACTTTGCGACAAGACGAGAAAAGCGTAAAAGAAAAAAAATATATTTACACATTTTTTACGACAGCAAACAAAAATTACCATGTAAGATTTCAAGCAAAGTTTCATAAATTTTATTTTTATCCTTTCTTTGTAAATAACAATATTTAAATTTTAGTAAATCTTTTTTATTTTTAATGAAAATCGCTTTTCCTATGAGTGAAAAAATGTTTTAAAAATGAAAGAAACAATGATAAAGCCTAAAGGAAACGAGAATAAAACAAAGTTTAAAAGTCTAAGTTTTAGTGTTTATTTTTCAAAACTAGTTAGACACAAAAACTTGTTTCTTTTTCTCCTCGCAATCAAATTGCTCTTTTTATTCTGGGTTTTCTTTAGTTTTTGTTGCTTCATTTTTTGTGTGTGTATTTTACTTTGCTTCAACACACAAATTGTGTGCATGTCTATGACCGTTATCAACATTTTTATATTTTTGTTTCTTAAAAAATTTAGCCACTTGGGAATAAAACGATTTATATTTCTAGTCTCGTTCTGATTATTATTATTATTATTGTTTTTTTAATCGGACGCGAAATTCAACGATTCTCGAAAATTTGTTTCATTCAGTCAGCAGGTGTTAAGAAACTTCTGACATTGTCAAACAAAAAGAAAAGCTCCAACATTATATTACTTTTTTTCATAAACAAAAAGACTTGTTTAAAATACGAAAAGCGTCGATTTTTAGTACCATACGGTTTATTCATTTTTTAATTAATTAAAAATAATTAGAAGCATCTAAAAACTTGTGTTGGAAGTTAAACTTTGTCTTCCACATTATTTTTATTAGTTGTGTGTAATTGTTTGTTTTCTTAAAAATCGAAAGAATGTAGTACTAATGTAATCCTGTGCAATCGTTCCGTTCTATTTCTTCGTAAAACCTCTTCCTCGGCATTAGCCATTTTAAAATGTACACAAAACAAATTATCTTTATAATTTATTGCTTTAACTTTTAAAAAGTTTAGTTTAGACTAGAGATTCTTAGTCGTAGCCGAATTACCAAATTCTTTTCTTTGATAAAAAAAAAAAAAAAAATGAACAAACAAAAAAAACTTCTGAAGTAGTAATACTTCTTATTTGAGAAGATATGATGAACCTACTCCCCACGCAAAACAAACTAAAAAACACTGAAGTGGTGTTTTTTTTTTCTTAACGTTTTGGTTTGGAGCGTTTTTTTTTTTTTGTTATTGAGAAACAAATTTACCTGTTAAAGTTGCATTATAGTACTTTACTAGTAATGAACCATAAAAAGAAAAACTGAATATCTTTCTCGTGGTCACATTTTCTTTCTCACTCTGACAAGAAAAATGTTTTATTTTTTTTTATCGGAAAAAATAGTTTTGTTAAATATTTTTATGTACTGAGATATTGTTAATTTTTAGAAAATAAATAAAAGTTGCTTATAAAACAAATTAAAATCATCCAAAGACGAATCAGCAGTATTATCTGTCTTTATTTGTTGGCTCGGCTTCAGTCATTTTCCCACCGCCATAAAGTTGTTTCTGTCTTTTATAAATACTACTGTACTCTTCTTCGTTATGGTACCTAGACTTTATAAATTTAAGCGCAGTACTAGACTGGCGTCAAGATATCACCAATTTACTGTTAAGCTGGTTAGATGTAGCCGTAAATTTTATGCTAACAGTTTCTTTCCCCACACTTCTTGCTTGTGGAACTCCCACCCGGCTCCATGCTTTCCAGCCAATTTTAATCTGCAAAAATTTAAATGCAATGTCAATCGCTATCTACTCTTCCTGATTACTCTTTCCTCTTCTCATTCATTATTAATGTTTCTGTTCCTAATTCTTCCACACCCTGTAACCCCTTGTAGCATGTAAGTTGCAGAAGCAAGTAAAAAGGCTCTCTAGGAAGATGTTGCTAAAAATAAGATTAGAAATTTTTAGCTGTGTAAAAAAAACAAAAAAAAAAACACCTTTACAATGAAAAGAATTTTCAACCAATTGCTCTTTGAGTAAATTAAAATCTGCAAAAATGGATTAATATGATACTTTACAATATGTTTAAATCAACTCAAAATGTGTTTACTTAAATCTATGCAAAACTATTTTTTCTCCATGTGAATTTTTAAAATTCATATTTCATGCATAAAAAAGTCTTCAAGTGAGCAACAATACAAGTTCAGCTCTAAATTCTTGTTTGTCAAATCCCATCTTTAATTCAAACAAAGAATTAAAAAAAATATCTGTTAGTAAAATTTTTTTTTTAAAATATGAATATAAATTTAGTTAAAAATGTATCTTAAAAATTTTGCAGATTTTTAGATAATTTTCTTTTTTTTTCTTTTAGTGATCCCCACTATTTTTTAAAACTTGTCAATATATTACTTTTTCAGTACTTTTGCTAGTAATTAGAAATTTTTTTTGATTTTTATACTTTAAAAACTAAAATCCATATAAAAATGTTACTATCATTTTAGTTTTTAAACTGAATTGTATTAATCTTTCTTTTAAGGTAAAACCTAAAATGGAAAGCCTGTTAATATTATGATATAAAAGTACTCCCATCTCCAAATATTTTTTTTAGTTTCTTAACATGGGTCATTGTGATTTTCTTTTTTTTTTTTTGTTTGAATTATGTCTGCTACTCATGTGATTGCTAGTGCACAGGTGGCATCTTGTATTTAAATTGTTTCCAGTAAAATAGAATTATTGTATGAAGAGACAATTGATAAATCAGCAAGAATATAAGAGTTGTGAGAAATTTGTCCCAGGTTTCCCATATGAAAGGGTTGAGGTTAAAAATGTGACAAAATTGAAAAAAAGCAACAACGGCTTGAAAGATAAGAATCGACATTACTCTCTTTTAAGGCAGCTCTTTCAGGCAGAAGAATAAAGACTCAAACTCTTGCTTGGTGTGTAACAATAAAGGAAGAAAATGTTTATTTACATGCACAAAAAGAGGGTATGAGGATATACACAATTACGAGAGAGAAAAAAAGGAAGAAGAAAAAACTTTAAAGGAAGAAAAAAAATGTTCATCAAAAAAGCTTGCTCAAAATGTTTTTCTGAGCACCTAAAAAACGTTCTTTAAGCAAGTAGATTTTTGAAGGGATAAAACAGATTTCTTCAGAGTTCTTGTATAGGAGGAAACTGTCAGAAGATACAAATTTTGTAGTTGAGTGAGTTCATAGGCTGGTGACAGAAATCTTCTAGGTGCAAGGAGGCAGATTTCAATTGGTTTTTAGTAGTGGGCTGATATTCTTTCTTAACAGTCCATATAGGTTGTTCTTTCTTGAAGATGACTGCTTTTCTACCACCAACCTCATGGACAATTGTCGATTACTCACTGCCAAACAGTGTAAATTATCTGTATTTATGAAGATTAAGAGGCTCAGAAAATATTGTACTTTTCCCTCTAAAATTGCTATACAAATTTCCTGGACATTTCATTTGTTAGAAAATATATTATTATCTCTGATAAGAATCAAGGTCTTGGGAGCTGCTTTTTGGAAGCAAGGGTCTGATAAGTTGTGAGCATTGCCTCCAGATTTCATGGCACCAAGCATAGGATAATGATATTTAAACTCCTTTTGATATATTGTAGTCATGGCTCTCAAGTTAAATTCTCATACTTTCCCCTCAAAGATGCAATAAACTTCAGTTTGTTGCAGAAACAAAATCCCATTTTTCCACCCCCAAGATTGTTTGCATGGAGTAAGATATGGATGAATTAATCCAATTAAAACTAATTAATTTGAAAATACATTTATTTTAGAAGCATTTTAGAAAAAAAATTGTACATAAGGTGTAAGGTTTAATTTTATATGAATAACCAATTCCACTTGGGAAAAATACAGAAATAATAAATGTAATTTTACTACTAAACTTATTTTAAGAGAAAATCAAACTAATCACAATTTGAAGCCCAAAGTTCTTCAACTTCATGGGCCTAAAATTAGGAACAAGTACATTTACTGAATTTTTATAAAAGGGGACTTACTGACAATGTATAAGTTTTAATTTAAGTAATCTACCCTATCCTGCCAGAGAAAGGAATAGATAAATTGAATGTATATTTAAAATTTAACTTATGACATATTTATAGCCCAAAGTTCTTTGACTTCATGCGCCAAAAATGAGGAAACAATACCAGCCTAGAATTTAACGTTTCTGGAGGCCTTAGGGTACAAATCCCCACAATGATACCTAGTAAATTGATGTTTACATTACTACCAGAGGACTTAAGTCATACCCTGGTAATGTGTGCAATTCAGCATCATGCCCATTATGGTAGATTTTTGCATTGGCATTTTGAAAGGTGTATACTGTCTGATATTAATTGCAAAATCCCCAAACTTAGCAAAAAATATCCAGAAAGCAAAAGAGAACCACCAAAACAACTGTTCACTTAAAGAAAAGAAACAAAGTATATAACAAACAAATTCTTCCACTTAATGTGCCCACACTAGACCTTTCATTTGTTAAAAAATATATTTTTATCTCTGATAAGAATCAAGGTTTGGGGAGTTGCTTTTTGGAAGCAAGGGTTGTAAGCTTATCCCCAGATTTCATAACACCAAGGAAAAGATAATGATGTCCAAACTCCTTTTTATATTTTCCATTTCTCTCCTTTGTCAGAAAATATATTCTTATCTCTGATAAGAATCAAGGCTTTGGAAGCTGGATTTGAAAGCGGGGAATAAAAGTTGGGATGAGGATTAGAAAAGAGGCTAGAATGTGAACCTGTAATATGTTGTAGTTGTGGTTCTCAAGTTAAATTTTAATAGTTTATTATAGTAAACATTCCTTTTTTAAAATAAAAATGACAAATGAAGGATAATCAATCAGTAACCTAACCAGAAATGCTAGGATTTAAGGTATTTTAATAATTTTTTAGTATTTTATGGTGTAAAATCCTTTTGAGCATATTTTTCTTTATCTGTACAATTTTCATGAAAGTCATTTCATACCTCCCTACTCATCGATCTCTTAGATATGAGGAGAAAAGCTTTCATAGGTATATAAAATAAAGACTGGGAGCATTGTCTATTCATATCCAGTAGATTAGTCTATTGCCAACTTGAAACAATTGTCATAAAGGGTCATTTAGTATATTTATTAACTTGATCCAGAAATTCTACAGCATAAAGTTTTGGCAGATAAATGAAATAATACATTAGTAAAACTTGTTTTGACATCTATGTTAGTGATGTAAGGATGTTTTAGTTCAAAAAAATATCAGGTAATTTAGAATCCTTTTATCCTTTTTTGGAAATATTTATTTGTTCATCACTTGCTGAACTGGTTGCTAAGTGTTGTGTGGTTTAAAAAAAAATTTCCACGGCACAATTTTAGTTCTTTTAAATGTGGCTTGATGAAGTATTGGACTGAAAACTAGGGAATTGGAGATTTCATCTTTGAGAGCAATGACACTTATCATTCACCTTGCGAGAAAACTTTCCTTTCAATGTAGAGAAAAGAGCTCTTGTCAAATCTAATAATAATGGTATCAAAATCGCATGCTTTTATAAAAATTCTCCTTGACTATAGATAGACTACTTACATCACTGAAACTATACTTTAGTCAAGATATTTTTTTTTTTTTTTTTTTGAGTTCAAACTTTTTTCTTACAAAAAGAGAATTCAAATAGTCATTAAGATTCTTTTTAGCAAATTGGTCTTAATTTTTAAATGATGATAATTATTTTTGTATTAACTTTATTCTGTTAATTCTATAGAATTTCAATCTTTTAGCAATTTGTTATGACCAGGTATTATTTTGAAATTTTTAATTCCTCAATTATAAATTTGTATTTTCAACTATTGACTTTGATTAATATTTAGTAGAATTTCTGAAAAGACGATTGATATAAACAGATTATATAATTGTGTAAAATATAAAAATATCAAACCTCTACATGTCACTTGAGGAACATGCTGTTAAAAAAATGTATCATCAATAATAATATATCTTGATTTAGAATTTTGCTTTCTCCTATATTCATCCATACAATTGCTTGTTAATGAGAACAAAGAGGATTGCTTGTCTGTATAAATTTTTAGTAAGGAGCTGATGCTAAAGTTAAATTAACTTTAACTTAGAATAGAAAGTAAAAATAGTAAGGAAATTTGGTGCTAATGCAAGCTTTACACTTTCATTAGTTAAAAAAGGAAATATGATTTTGATTTGTCATAGATTGAAGCATTGTTAACTGAAAGTAAAAAAATAATACATTGTAGCTGTCAACAATTATATGAAGATATTTGACTTGATTTTTTTTTTTTTTTTTTACAAATCCATAAATCAGTTCTTTGATACTGTTAACAACAAGTGTCTATTTACATAATGTAAATACACTTTTCAAGCATTGAGAAAATAGCCAGAAGCTGATTATATTTGTATTGTTTGAGAATTACAATAATTTGTCAATTTTGCTGAATTTTGTTTGGATTTGTTATCAATGTATACTAATAAGAGGTGAAATTTACACAGTGTACATATTTAATCAAATGTGAAGGTTTGTGGCTGAGATTAATTTTTATATCATCATTTTTTAAAAAATGAATCTGACGCTGGATTTTCAGGAATATGATTGCACAAGTGTCTTTATGAGTTTCAATGAATGTGTGATATTTACCTGCATAGCTAGCAGGTCTGCATGCATTTGCACTGATAAAGTTGTGGGCTCAGTTATTTTATCTTACAGAAACATTTCTGAATAATAATCAATAAAAATAATGGAAAATAAATGATATAATAATTATAAAGATTGATTATATCATTTAAGTTTATTTCTTAATCGAAGTAATGAAGAGCCAAGGAAAAATGAATGTGCTTTTGAAAAAAAAACCTTGAATCAGTAAAGTTGATTCTCATGGCAGATTGTATTTCTTTGTATCTAATAGTCTTTATACAAATTGCCATTATTAGTAAGTTTTCATTGAAAGTGAAGTTTAAGAAATAAAAATGTTATTTCTGTGAACTTGGTTTTTTACCTTAATTTTGCAGTTCAACTGAGGCTATTATTTTTGAGGTAGAAATAAAACTGAATTATCTAATTTTTTAAAATGTATGGAAAAATCTTTATTGCCAGATTGAGGAATAAGCACTTTCCTTGTTTCAAATTGAAATTAATACCTAGTTAAAGTGAACTGGTTTAAAACTTTCCCTGTGTAATCTATCTAGTAAAGTGCTAAGAAAAATTACCAAAAACATGCACTCCTTTCTTTTTATTTTTCATGGACAAGAAAATATTCTTATGAATGTACCTTTTAATTCCAATTCAGTTCCCAAATATTCATGTATTCTAATTTCTTAAATTAATATAGGATATATAATGTATGCCAGTGAACTGAATAATACTTTCTTCAGTATATTTCTTTTCTTTAAATAACTAGGTGAATTATTTAAATGATAATGAAAAATTTTTTAACAACTCTTCTATTTATCATTTACTTTTCGTCTGTAGTCATTTGTATTGTCATCAATATATGATCTCAGGGAGTCCTTCTGACCAGTTAATTTGTACTCATGTAACAGAAGAATTTAGGTTATTTTGTATATACCATAAAAAGGAAAGCAGCAAAAAAAAAAAAAAAAAAATTATACTTCACAATATTCACAAAAAGTATAAATTTTTTTTTTTTTTACTTTGTTGCTTTCCTTTTTATGGTATATACAAAATAATCTACATGAATGTTTCTTATCTTTCCTTATTAACTGAATATTCATTCATACTTTTTGACTTTGGCAAAAACATCATGAATATTCAGTTAATAAGGAAAGATAAGAAACATTCATGTAGATTTTGATTTGTTTTTACAACTTGAAAGGCCAATAATGAATGTTCTTGAAACCAGAGCGCTGTTATGCACATTTCAAAACAGGTGAATGTTAACTCAAGATTTGTGTCCAGATAGAAAATGTGCTGTATAGAATTTCGTAACAAAAATTCATAAATAAATGTAGGTACCTTCACTAATTCACTGAAAAAACAATATAGCAGGATGAGAAAAGGCCTCAAACTTGATAAAAACAGAGTTTTATTGTCAATGTTTGTTATTATTAAGAGGAAAGACCAAAGTATTTTTAATTATTTTTTAAATGCTTGATGCACTGCTAAAGCTAGGTTGAACTGTTAAAATTTCAGTGATTCTAACATCATTAAAAATGCTGGTTTAGTACAGTGGTGTGACACACAACACTAAAGAAGATTACACAATGAAAAATTATTTGTTGCTCAATCTGGTGGCTGTATAGTGCTGTTACTTTTTAGAATGGGTGATCAGCAGGGGCTGATTAGAATCAATAATTTACCTAAGCCCCGACAAAGCATTAAGTGTAAACTTCTCAATGCTGAAAGTGATGTTTGGAAAAAAAAACATTAAAGTGATTAGTCATGTTCGTAAGGTCACAGGGAGAAATAAGTTCTATATGAATATCATTCTTGATGTGTAGATGGTGAATTTTTTGTTTGGGTTTTAATGAATATTAATGGTATCAAGACCTCCATGCAGAAATTATATAGATGATTTAAGAAAATAGAAAACAATTATAAAATTTTTATGATTAATGATGCATAATTGATATTTGAGTTGAATGTTTGTGTGTGGGAATTGCTTTTGTTAATTAGTAATTCAAAATTATAATGACCATTGGCAGCATTTTGCTTGATTTAAGATGTTATTACAATGTTTATGTTTAGCACTGAGAGATACAAGAAAACTGGATGTTTAATCAAGGTGAAAATAACTTTAATGAGATGCTCTACTCACTAAAATAACTTTATGGTATTTATAAGTATTGATTAAAAAGTAACTTGTGCAAAACAACTGATGTACTATTTACAATTTTTTAAAAACAAATTGTAATGATTTTTGTGTTAAAATCAACACAATTGTATGCAGTAGTAATGTTGCAATTGACTTTAATTGAATTGTACTCTCTTACATGATTGAAGAAATTTATTTTTTTACTTTGTATTGTTTACCTATATATTTTCCAATACTTTTTTTTTAAACAGTTCATCCCAAGCAAGTCAATAAAGCCACTAAGATGCAAGGAGTTATTGAGTGTTAGAGAATATGAGTAAAAGAAAATGCTAAAGAGAGAGAACAATAAAAGGACAGGAATTAAGACAGAAGATAATAATTGACATTAAATTTTTGAAGATGAAAATTGACTGGAAAGCAAGAAGTCTGAAGAGTCACACAAGCAAGAAGTGTGAGAGAGGAAACTGTTAGTATAGAACTTACAGTTATATCTAACCATTTGAACTGTAAAATGATGAAACCATGCTACCAATCTAGTACATTTAAATTTATAAAATCTAGGTACCAGAGAGGAAAGCTCATCAGAACAATTACCATTAAAGTATTTATAGAAAAGGCACAGGGAAGCTCCATTACAGCAGTAGGAAAGTGACTGAAGGTGGGATGCCAGGTCAGGACCAATAATGTTGCAGATTCTTCTTAGTATTTTATCAAGAATCTCTATGTCAGAAGCACCAAACCATATGTGGCAGCAATATTCAATACATGGATGAATGGTAGACTTGTAAATATGTAAGATAGACAATTTTTCTTATCAGAATCTATCATGACACCATGAACCAACTTTCCTTGCAGCAGACCCAGCAATTGATTCAACATAATCTTTTCACTTCATGTTAGCCTGAGAAGTTGCAAGGAGTTACTCTCCTGGAGGTTAGGATCAGCCATGTTGATGAAAGGGGAAAAATGTTTGCTAAGATGATTAAAAGAAAGTAGTTTTATTTTAGAAGCATTAAAATTAGTAAGCCATTTCTTGCTCCAGTTAACAGATTGTAGGTCATTTTGAAGATCACCTGCCAATATCAAACAGATCAGACTTACCATTAATACAGGAGTAAATAGTTGTCATGAGCATATAACTTAGTTGAGAACTGATGGCATCAGCGAGGTTGTTGATAAAAATTAGGAACAACATAGGTCCAGAGATAGAGCTTTGGGTGACACCTGCATTAATGCAAAAAGTTCTAGAAGAGTAGCTGTTCAAGACAACTTTCATTTCATAATTTGATAAGGATGGAATCAGATCAAATCTTTTTTTCAGAAATACCATAACCTTTCAACTTGTAAAGAAGGCCAGCATGCCAAACTCTGTCAAATATCTTTTAAGCAACAACCTGAGCTTCATTTTGAAACTTGATACTTTTTTCAGCAATAATTGTTAATACATCAGCAGTTGACTTAGTGAAGTAAAAGCCATGTTGCTCATCTGAAAGAAGACTGTACTGTGAGATGCTTAATCAATCCAGTTGATTAGAATCTCTAGTACTTTGTCAAAAAGAGGTAGAATAGGCCAACAGAAGGATCAGATGGTTTGTCTGAGTTCTTAAAGATTTGAATAACAGAAGTGAATGTCTAACAAACAGGAAAGGAAGAAGCAGCAAGGCATTTATTGTAGAGTTTAGAGAGAACAGGTGTCAGTTCAGGTGCACATTTTTTAAGGACTATTGTAGGGATAGCATTAAGTCAACATGCTTTGTAGGGATATAGTTTAGATATGATAGTAGAAACCCTGTATGTATGCCACAGAATAGAGACTAGGTTCTAAGTCGTGAGTTGTGCAAAGATATTCCAAAATGAGTCAAGAGTAGAATTGGAAGAAAATTTACAAGCAGAATCTTCTGCTTATCAGCAGTCCTGTAGTAATTCTTAAAATAATTTGTCAGAACCAAGACATTAGTGACTACTGAAAAGTTCTTGACCGGCTTCCAAAAATTTGATCAAATGACCAAACATTAGATTATTTTTTTTTTGTAATCCATTTGTGGTTGTGCTGAGAACTTTCCAGCATCTGTTGTATGTCATTTTGTAATAGCTTGAACTGTGTTTATATATATATATATATATATATATATATATATATATATATATATATATATATATATATATAATATTCTAAATGAAATTGTAAATTAAGTTTCATTATATTTACTCAATTTTCCATTTGAGCTTGAATTCACAAAATTTAAATTTCAGATGTTAATGTTTTCGTATAAAGAAAAGTTTGATTTCAAATATGAAACTTTTTTCCTAGGTAGACAAGCTTATGTTTGGAAATCTGCAGCACTCATGGAATAAATATTAAAACTGTTATTGATTGTATTTGTGGTATGTAAAATTTATAGTTGGCTATTTCATGAAAAAATTCTCTTTAAAGAAATATATCCTGAAACAAGCTTTCCATAATCTTTTTATAATGATTTTTCATTTGTCTATAAATGTTTACTGACTAATATTAAACATTAAAAAATTTAAAACATATAATGGTAGTAAAAATAAAATTTGTTTTATAATTTTCAGGTTTTTCGCCGAGCAGACAGAAATGGTAAGCAGTTTTAGGTTGGCTTAGAATTACTAGTCACTTGATTGTTTGAAAATGTAAAATTGTATGCATATGCATGATTAAATTTAACCTTACATTCATTGGGAATGTCTATCTTTTGGTGTATTGTATAGATTGTATAGCATGAGAAATCATTGGTAAGAAATCAAAGAAACTTGAATTTTTTTTCTTAATTCAGCCTTAAAATTTTATTACTGTAACAATAAAATAAACAACTTTCACAATCTGCTTTTGGGTAACCTGGAAATATACAGAGCAGGAAAATTCTGCTCTTTGAAATTGATATATACAAATTAGTTCTTCATATTTTTTTTTTCATCTTTTTGTTTCTTTTAAAATATTTGCAGGTTTTGCTCAAGTGCTATTTATTTATTTTTCTCTGAGTGATAGATGACTTCATGTCCATGATTTAATTTGGAATCATAAAATTTGAATTAGACTTAGCTAATGCTAACTTCAAAATCAGAGGTAACTACTTCTGTTCCTGCTTTCTTCCATTTTTCACTGTTAATTGAATTCAAGCAAGCAGAAGAAAAAAAATATCTGGATTTATCTTAGTGAGAAAACTTTTGTTTGGATTTGTGCCTGTATCTGGACTATATGGACAGCTTCTCTTTTTCCTCTCCCGCCTCCAGTATAATATAAAATCAATACAGTTCTTCCAATAAAGAAGTTATTTTTCTGTCCTTGTAAGTTAGAAATATCAGATAAATAATGGTTTCATAAAACATCTTGTAAGAATATAAAATATTGAGGAAAAATAAATTATAAATTTTGGATCTATGCATTTAAAACCTAATTTTTTTAATGACTAGGAAGAAAGTCTGCTCAAAATTTCATACTATATAACCATATGTTACAGGATACCTGTTAAGGTAATTTAAAATCAGAAAGTTGAACTTGTGCTATCAACTTATTGTTAAATAAATTTGTAAATTAAGTTTTTGCATGCTGCATGAATCTATTTTATCATCTTTATCAGGTGTACAGTCTCTATGGAAAGTAGCATTTTTTTCTTTTTCTGGTAATGAGCAACATTTTTATTGTTTTACAGTATTGGTGGGCTTTATTATGGAATGGAGAACCCTGCTTTTATACATATTGTATACCTGAGTGAGACCATAGAATGGACCGGCTGGAATCCTGTCAATGACAAAAATAATGAGATCAATAGTTTTAATTCAAAAAAAAATTTGAATGTTCAACTCTGTATGTTGGCTTTGAACTATTTTTTTTTCTTTAGTCATTTTCAGGCATTACAATGGTCAGTTTTCCAGTTATTCAACAAGATTGGCATTTTCAATAAGGAGATTGAAACAATCCAGAACTCCTATTTAAACCACCTGGATATGGATAAAAAATGAATTTAGTAAATAAACAAAAGTAGAAAGGGGTATAAGACAAGGATTTTTCTTCTGAGAGAAGTCCTACAAGTATTCATTATTGGTGGCCACAATCTTAATAGCATTAGAAATGCATATGACTGTGTTTATAGCAGACAGGAAACTACATGAACTCTTACAGAAGGTAGTAAAGGAAAGCAATAAAGGACTAAACATTGATTGTAAAGATGAAATGCATAGTTTCCAGCAAAAGAAACAGCCCAACATGTGAATTACAAATTGGAGATACCAAAATCAAGCAAATACAAAATCAAAAGCACATTAGGGTAGCATTAAGTATTAATAAGCAGGGAAATTTTGTTAGAAACAAAGAAAAGTTTACTGAAAAGTTATGTAATATCAGTCCTTCTATATGGCAGTGAATGATGGACAATCTTTTCATAGATGAAGAGACTTGAGGCAACAAATGTGGCTCTACAGAAGTATTCTGAGGATACCGTAGAATGAATATGTAAGCAATGATCAAGTTTTAGGGGAAATGGAAACAAAAAGAACACTTATACATATAAGTGGAAAGAGACAATTGAAATTTCTCAAATACATGAGAAAAAAGGTCTTGAAAATTTCATACTCACAGGATATATTGAAGGCAAGAGGAACAGTAAAGCAGTGAAAACGAACTTGTGTAAATGCTTGGCAGAAAAGGTATTAGGAGAGCAAAACTTAATAAGATTTACAATAGACAGGGAACTGTAAATAGGCCATGACTGCCTATGTCCTAAAGGGACATGGCACATAGAAGAACACCAATGGCTATTTAAAAAGTTTGTTTTCTTTACTGGTAAACCAGTGCGTTGCTTTTTAAGCACATGCTCTGTGTAATTTTCCTTTAATTGAAATCAAATGATCCCACATAAGTGTGCTTGCCTTTTACTAGTATTATAAAATCCAAATATTTACCTTTATTCTGTTAATTTATAATTAACAAATAACATTACAGTATTGGAAATTCTAAAATTAAATAAATCAGAAGGGAAAGGCTTATAGAAAAGCTAAGTTAAAATTATGCATCTTGCATTTTGCTTCAGAAAAAATATTATAGGCTCAATGCACATGTACAAGAACATTGAAAGCTGTTGCAACCACTGTGGATTTTTTTTTTTAAATGAATCTCAGAAATAGCATTAAGAGTGTATTCACTTATAAAAACCTTGGATAATTTGGTTAGAGATGCCAGGAATTGAATATATCAAATTGAGAAAGAACAAATGTGTTCAAAGGAGTATGTATAAGTTTTCAGGACAGTACAAGATCTATTTTTAGAGAAATAAGATTAAACATTGGAATATTATGTGAATGAAAGAAAATAAGTAAATCTTGCAGAACTGACTAACTTTCTTGATCAGATGTGAAGAGAATGGCTTTCCAAGCTAGGATGATCTGATTGTGTTAACTATAAGTGGTATAGGAGTCAATGATTATGCAATGTGTCTGGGTAAGACGATAAAATATGTCCAACAGCTAGGGTCCCACTTATGGGTTAAATAGGCCCTTCTCCCTGTCGGCAGGGTGTCTGAATATGTCGACTGCCCCCCTGCAGAGAGTAAAAGCCTTTCAATGGAGCCACCTGTTGGCCGTGGGTGGCAACCCGTAATGCCTGAAGACGGGATCCTGGTGGCTGAGCAATCCATGACCCAGGAAAAAGCGGCCATGGTACTGCAACACTCCACTTTGGCCCTTATCTGGGCTAGACAGGCAGTTGGAGAGGCCCGATCTGATCACTTGGCTAGTCCCGACTTGCCCTAGCATATATATTTGTCTTTATTTTCTCCCAATCATGTTATACACTCTGCTCGTGTAGAATTATCAATCTGCTATTGCGGAACTAGTCCCAACCCTCTATTATATATGCTAGAAGGTGGGGGCTGAGGGTCAATCGTGTCAAGAGATATGAATGTTGACCAACATTAGACTGTTGAGTGTTTGATAGAGGTTCAGAAACATACTCTTGGCGTGAGTATACTGGTTTTGTATCCCCGTCTCAGCCAAGGCGAATGGGTTTCCCTCTTGGTTTATCCCCAACATGAGTTGGACTCCGTGGTGGGTGGAGGAGCATGGGACCAGCAAAAAACATAAAAACACGTATGGCTTCCTCTACAAATAAAAAACTTAAACGCAATTATATAGAATCTGATTCTTCTTCAGATAATGAAACGGAATCATCCTTTCCAAGATTTTTTGTTATAGAGTCATGTAGCTCACCAATCACAAATTTATCCCCCTTTATAATAGAAAAGGTGATATCAGGCAACTTAACACATTTAACTGTCATGAAATTGAAAAATGAGGCGCTCCTTGTCGAAGTGGAAAAGAAGAAACATGCGGATTTTCTACTAAAAATTATGTTCCACAATGTTCCAGTAAAAACATACCCTCACAAATCCCAGAACACAAGTAAGGGGGTTGTGAGAACCAAAGAACTATCTTTATGTACAATAGAAGTAATTAAGAAAGAGTTGAAAAAACAAGATGTCATTGATGGTAAATGAATTTCAATAAAAAAAGAAGGTAAAATAGAAACAAACACCTATATAATGACATTAACTCACCAAAAATACCAGAGAAAATTAAAGTAGACTATACCATGGAGAGGGTTGAGCAGTTTGTGCCTAACCCTCAGATGTTATAAATGTCAAAAATATTGACATCATGAAGATAGGTTTCTGGAAAAAAAAATGTTGCCAGCTATACGTTTCTGGAAAAAAAAAATGTTGCCAGCTATACGTTTAATAGTACTATATATATATATATATATATATATATATATATATATATGTGATCTAACTTAATTTGGCATTAAATGACCTACAGTGGTTGATATGGCATAAAAACCAACCAACCAACCATCAGTAAAGATAGGCTACTATGCTGTTAGATTACAATTTTTCTATAAAATACAATTCAATAAATACAATAGTTTATTTTATGACAATACATTATCTAGGCTCATGACTACACAAAATACAAGAAGACTCCTTCATCACAGCATTATCTTTATAGCCATAAGTCACTTTCAGGCTTGCATCTATTGTAAGAGCATTACTAGTCACTTCTTCAAAGATCTGTGAAGCCACAGCTTCCATTGTACAAAATGGCCAGAAGTATGCAATGACAAAAGAATTCATCCATTCTTTAAGTGCTGATCTTCATTGTCAGAAGTCAACATGTTTTCATTTTGCAGAGCACATGATTGTCCCATCTTCATTATATGAAAGATTGATAAAACAATTCCATCATGGTCATCAAGGTATTATCCGTATGAAATCTCTAGCACACAGTTATATTTATTAGCAAAACATGGACAAGCAGTTGTATGACCCTTCTTGCTGGTTGATTCTAGATCAGTCTTTACACTGGTCAGCACTGCTGCAAGTCATTGTAATCTGCGTCCTGTTTTGCCCCATGTTGTATTTTTTTGATCATGGAGCTGGCAAAGACTAGTTGTCGTCAGCAATTGCAGCGCTGGTTTGATCACGGTGAAGCTATGTCACAAAGGAAAAATAAATGTTCTTTGCAGATGAAATAAAGAAAAAACAGGAATTTCTTAAGAGTTTATTTTCTATGTGGTTTATACCGTTCTTTGCACAGAAATATCAATGCTTTCCACTTTGAATTCTATCATGACATATTGCTCAATTTAGCTAAGTCTGGAACAAGTCAGGAGTTCTCTTTGGCAGCAAGTCATGTGAGATTTGGCAGCTCTTTCTGTCTGGTATCATCTGGGTCTCTGGCTGGTAACACTGGAACTGGGGCTGGTTGCTTCAGTGTTCTACTTATATTGACTTTTATCCAAGACTGGCATGGGATTGACCTGGTAGGTGAAACACCAGGTCCCCCAATTTTCCAACAAGAGTTCTTTCTTGTCTAGCTTTGGAAAATTAATTGTCTATCTAAATTTGGGGGACCTCTTTTCCATGGGCAGTTGTAGGTACTTACCTGGAGTGATAACTCTTTCTTTCTCTTATTTGTTCCTCGTACTATTATTTCCCAATGGGCATAGGTGATTCCTTCTTGGTATTTCACCTATGCCTGTCACCCCAGTTGTCATTTTGACGAATCTGGTTTTCAAACTACATGGTGTGGTTTATCTTCTTTTAATTAGAATTATCATTTTAATTTTTCGTACGCAAATTTTTCCCAGCCTAGTCTTGTTCATACAATCTGAAATTTTCCAGTTGTTTCTGCCGGCAGCTATCTCCATATCTTGTTAGCTCAATTGCATTTTAAGAACCCTGGGCCAGGTCTTTACATAAAGAAATTCTATTTCTCAACTTGTCTTTAAAAATTACCAATTATCTTTTCAATCGGCTTTCTTTTGTGTAGGGTCCATAGATGTTTTTGTAACTTCCACTTTATGGCAGTGTCATCAATCAATTATCAGTCAGGCTTTTTCCAGAAGGCCTCTGTGGTAATATCTTTCCCCAAAATAACAAAGTCACTTTCTTCAAGCTGTCTCTGCTTAAAAAAAAACTTTCAACATTAAAAGCAATTTCACTCTATCTCTCAGTTTGTCTACCATTCCATTCTTTAACCCTTTTTGTTTATTCCAAGTTATATTTTAATTTTAACTCTTTTCTTTCTGTTTGTCGGTGTCACATAGTGTCACAGTTGGAGGAATTTGTACACACATGTCACAATTGCCAACTAGCAGCAAAATCTCTCAGGAAAGCTTCACTGAGTTCCTGGCCTATACCTGAATTACCCTGGTCACGATTTCACATTGATTTTGCTGGATCCATCAACAGGCAGTATTATATTATCCCTGTTGATACTTACAGCAAATAACCGGAAATTTTTCAGAAGTATTGCATCACCTCAGATGAAACAATTCTTAGGTTAAAGTAAATATTCACTCAATTTGAAGTACCACAGATACTGGTTTTTTATAATGGCACTATTTTCATTTCAGCTGCATTTTCAATTTTCTGTGCACAATCATATTCAACGCATCAGAACATCTACAATCAAATGGACAAATGGAGCACTTTTTAGATACTTTTAAGGGAGCACATCTCAAGCTTGAAGGGTAGGGAATGACAAGAAATATTCCTCTGAAGTTACAGAGCTGCACCCTATCCAAGTGCACCTAATTCACCAGCAGAATAACTGTTTTTTTGTTTTACGGCATATTAACCTCAACGGGTTATTTAATTTCCATGATTTTTTTTTATTGCTAGTAATATATATTTTTTTAAAAATGTATTGCTGGTAATGTTTTTTTTTTTTTTTTTTTTTTTTTTAATGTATTGCTGGTAATAATTTTTTCCTCAAAAATTTTTTGCTGGTAATAACTTTTTACAAAGTATTTCTGCTTTAAAACCTATTTTTAAACTTTCATAGTGTTGTGACCCCAGTTTGGAGGTTAATCATTTGCCCATAGCTGGGACCCTAACAGGTGCCACCACCCTGAGTCAGTGTGCACTTGGGAACATCAGCAATTAGGAGGTGGTTCTACACTCATCAAAACCTCCTGATCTGCATCCTTGCTGTTGGACGTAGTTTATCATCATGCCCAGGACACGCAGAATCACTGATGATCTGTAAAGTTTGTTTACACATAGATTTCATCCATCCAACTACAAACCATTCCCTTAAATGGAATGCAGTGATGGAAGACCAATTTAACCATCATCATGGAGCAGTAAAATGCAAATATATACCAGGGCAACCTGTACTTGTAAAATGGTTAAGAAAAATGGATTCAAGGATGCATTATATGTTGCTCCAAAAATGTTACATATGACATGGATATACACAGTCCAGGTTTTGACGTACAAACCAGTTACGACTATCAAACCTTCTAGAAACCAAATCAAACCCAAGGATATCACATGACTATGAAGTAAGCCATACCCACTGCACTTAAATCCCCGACGAAAGTCATACAAGCACAAGGCTAAAAAGGGAAGGTGTTAGGGGAAGCTGATTTACTTCACTTATAAAGAATGATAACTCAAAATACAATTGGGTTACTTCTTTTGTCTTGAAAGTAGAGTGTGGCACTTCTGAATTAAACATAGTGACTAGCTGACATGCACATGGAATTCATAGTTTAAATCCGAACAAATCCTTGCTGTTCTCGAGCAGTAAATGAATAAGTTGTTTTTTTATGTGTTAAAATACTCTTGTCTTTTATTTTTTTTTGTTCATCCCAACAACCTGGAATATAATGTTTTGTCAAGTTTCATTTGTAAATTAACAGAAACAAAATCAGTGTATTTAAATATAATATAAAATAAATGTAATGTTGGCTTCTAAAAATAACAAAACTTTTTTTTCTAAATGGACATAAAATTTTAAAAAAATATTAACCTTAGAAAATAGATGTCTTGCTGAAAATGTTGAAAAATTATGCAGGTAAAACAACTTCTGTTACAAGTTACTTTTCTCTATCTGTTGGATAGATATTCAACTAGAAATAATAATTCCATAAATACTATATAGAAATATATTTCATGTATGATTTGTACATTTATAAAAGTGTGAGAAGATGGATCAGCCTTCTCTATTCTTGTTTAGTTTGTCTTGGCTTATTTATTCATTATTATATGAAAAGAAAGTATTTTTGTTGACCAGTCAATGTTTCTTGGTTTTCTACAGTGAGTAGTTTATTCAAAATTAGCTTTAAAGTCCTTTCTTTTATATATATATATATATATATATATATATATATATATATATATATATATATATATATATATAAAATTTTTTTATCCTTTAATGTTTTTTGTCTTTTTTTATTACAGTAAGGTTCATCCTGTACAAGGCCTGGGAGCCATTTGAAGTAGAGGGTTACAGAGTAAGAGGCACAGGTTATGCGAATATGTGGGGAAGATAACGGTTAACTCTATACTTGAAAAGGTTAAGATTGTAGTGATCGAGTAAACACCCTCTTATGAGTCTGTTCCCCAGAGCAGTGATTTGTGGGAAGAAGCTTACTTTTCACCAATCAAATATGGAGGTAATGAGGTGGTTTGCTACAATGTAAATGGCATGGCAGGTCCTAACTGTGAATGTTAGAACTGGTGGAACCAAGGGATGCAGTTTGTCTGAGCATTTTTCATGGAAGTAGTGATAGAGCAGTGAGATGTTTACCACATCCTGTCTGTCAGAGAGGGGTTCCAGGGTGGAAAATAATTTGTCACACACAAGGACGTGAAGACTTTTGAACTCTCTTGAGACTGGAAAGTGAGGACTGGGAAGCTCTTGCCCGAATATGACAGCAGTATTCCATTTTAAGCCTGATCTGGCTCTTGTAAAGGTTGAGTATAGCACAAGGAATCGGGTATTTAATGGATTGGTACAGGGAACCAACCATTTTTCCAGTGTCTTTAGTGATGGTACGAATTCCACTTGAGGTCTGGGGTGGGTTTAAGACCCAATAGTCTCTTAAGCCATGAGGCCTTCCCAAGCGGAAATCCATTCATAGTGACTGGTGGTAGTTCGGGATCTGATTGGTGGTGATGGACTGTAACTAGTTTGGTTTTCAAGGAAATGAATATAATCAACTAGTTTTCCCCCCTGACTGAGATGTTAAGAGCTAGATTGATCAGCTGGCAATTTTCTGGTTATCACTAGCTTTGGAGGTGCATCAATATATCATATCAGTAACATAGATATTCACAAATAATCTGAGTATACTCTTAGGCAGATTGTTTATGTAGAGTAAAAAGTAGGTTGATCTGTGACGAGACTCCTGGGGGACGGCTGCATTGATTGCCATGGCCCTGGAGGACTAACTGAACTACCTTCAGGGACCTACCTGTTAGGAAAGACTTTTTTAGTTGGTTATATTGAGTTTTTCTTTTTCTGTTTTTATAGATGATGGTGCCATATCCTGGGAAGAATTTCTTGCATTCTTTGCTGATGGAGTCATGGGGAAACAAGAACTTAAGTCACTATTTGAGGAAATTGATACTCATAATACAAAGTAATCCAACTTTACATGTGTAGAGAGCATGAATGTGTATGTTTGTGTGTGAGATACCATTTTTATTTCTTTGTTGATTTCTGTTTGAATATGTATGTGTGTGTCTCTGTGAGATATATATATATATATATATATATATATATACACACACACACACGATATTGTCATTTATCACTAATATTAATGTTTTTGTTATTAAATTCCTTTAACAAGATTGCTTTGAATGTATTGTGAATTAATATACCTTTGTATAAATATTATTAATAAGCAAAAGCATGACTATTTAATTCTAATACTAAGGATAGAAGCAAATAAGTAACATATCCAATATTTAAAGAAATTTCTCAGATGGTGATGTGTATATGGTGAAGAGTTTTCTCTTATGAGTTTCTTGTGGAGAATCAAAGAAATTGATTTGAACAAATGTTGCTCTCATTTAGACCAACTGAATGCAGCAATCGATAAAAATTTATTCAGAATTATTCATAATATTCCTTAAGGATAATGCTAGTTTGCATTTTTATTTGTTTGCTAGGTAAAAATTGCTATTGCTTGGCTGGGAAGTCTTTACTTATCTATTGCATTCACCATATATTGTATCTTTCAATTATCATTTATTCTGTTCTTTACAAAATTTTTGCAATGATAAAAATGCAGGTGTTTGCTGAGAAAGATAAAATTCTGGGATTATGCAATTATTAAGTTAAATAAAACATAGCAGATGATGGGGGACCATTTTTATTGTTCAATAAAGTTAATATTAACAAAAAAAATTTTTATACTTATCAAATTGAACAAACTTTTTGGCCAACTGTTATATTTCAGTCATCTTAGAGAACTATTTTTGTCTTCTATCAGCATATCTGATGCCAGCCTCCATGAGAGCAACTCATTGTGCCTCCTTGGTCACCCACTGACATAAAGTGGAATGATTATATTGAATCATTTACTAGGTCTACTCCTAAGAAAGTTGGTTCACAGAGTTGTGCCAGACAATTTTACTTGCCAGAATCTATCATGTACACTTATAAATCTACTATTTATCTGTGCATTGAATATTGCAGCCAAATCTGATTTAGTGCTCCAGTTATATATCTTGATTCTTAGCAAAATCCAAAATAGAGTATACAATGCTATCGGTCCTGACATGACTGCTGTGATGTGGCTTTCTTGTGTTTTTTCTACAAATATTTTCATGGCTAATTTTCTAATGAGCTTTTCTCTTTGGTATCTTAACTGAATGAATACTATCAGATTGGTAATTTGGTCTCCTTGTTTTAGTGTGGAAATCAGTAGATGTTGCCTTAAGTTTTATTCAAATAGTTTTTCTCTCACTTTTTGCTCGTGGAACTCTTCTGTTTTCCTGCTTTTCTACCATCTATGATGTTCAAAAATTTAAATGCAACATCAGTTGTCATCTTCTATCTTCCTGCACCCTGTTCTTTTATCCTTGTTTTCCATCAGTAATGTCTACACATTTTCTTTCACTCTCAGTAACACCTTGCATCTTAGTGGGATGAAGTGATAAAAAATAAAAATGCTGAATTAGTTTCTACAATGTGTATGTCTAAAAGATAGAATTGTAAATTATCGACAACAAAAATTGTACTCTCATAAGATAATTCAATTATTCTGTTTGTGGAATCTTTGATTTCTGAAAATCTTTGATGTGTTTACTCACTCCAAAAAATCCATTGCCATACTTATGTTACATTAATGCTTCAAGTTCTATTAAAAAGTTACCCTTTGTCTATAAGGTGCAGGTATTTTTTTCTTAAATTGTTAAATTTGATTAAAGCAATGTGAAACATGATATTGCCTCTTTAATTCATATGTTCATTACTGACTGCTATCTCGGTGCATATGTATCAGGTATTGATGAAGTTTTAGTTCTATTATCAAACTTATTTCATTGTTATATCCTTGAGATATATATTCTGTATTAGTTACAAATATACAATCATACATCTTTGAATATTTTTAGTGGAATTTTTAGGCAAGCATTAGGACTGTCTTAATTCATAATATCTTTGTAATTTCAGTAATATTGATACAGAAGAGTTATGTGCTTACTTCTCTCAACACCTTGGAGCATTTAAAGACATTTATGCTGTTCTTGATGATCTGAATTCCAATATGACAAGTGTATTGTTTTCTACTTCTCAAGTAAGTATGAATCATTACAGTTGGAGAGAAATATCCTTTATCTTTTATAGTTTTATTTGCAGATAATTTGAAGAAATTGATGGATATTTAATTTTGGCATTATTAATTTCCAATTCTTTTTTTTTATATACTGTGTTTGTTTGAAATATTTCCTATTAGAAGTTCTTGGTCTATTGTCCTGTGTTTCCCTTGTTCTCTCTGCTGTGGCCAGGTATTGAATTCTTTGGGTCAAGTCACTTTTTGGATTACTCGAACTAACACGGGTGTCTTTAGGAACGTCAGTGATTGAATTTTTGGGACTTAAAAACCCGATGTCTCAGTAACCATGTTTTTTTTATCAGTGCTCATATTCTGTTATTGTTGTTTTTCTCTAGCTTTCTGTATTACTGGTTCCCACATTGTATTCATGTCTATGCTTGGCTGGCTTAGGAGATTTTTGTGGTCTAGCATATGTGCTGATTCCTTAAGTTTTTCCAGTGATGTTCTGTCTAGTATTTTAACTTCATCCCACAGAGTGGTGATCTCCCTTTTCTCTCCATATATGATCAGCCATGCCTGATTTTTCTATTTTCCCTTGTGTTACGGTGTTCTAGCAATCTTATTTTAATGGGGTGGCTTGTTTCTCCTTTATATAGCAGCCTTGGTCTGCATACTCTATGTAAAGGGCTTATTATACAAAAGACCTTGCTTCATATAACATCAGGATGACCTTCAGGAGTGGTTCAGCACTATGTAGAAACCTATTTCGAGTAAGACCACTTATAGAAGAGAACATTATTAAGGACTGTGTGTATGTCATCACTGTGGCAAGATATATAAAGTAGAGATAGACTGCAAGAACACCATAAAGCTGTAACACAAGGGAAAATAGAAAAATCAGACATAGCTGATCATATATGGAGGGAAAAGGGAGATCACCACCCTGTGGGATGAAGTTGAAATAATGACAGAGAACATTCCTGAAAAATCTTAAGGAATCAGTGCATATGCTTGGCCACAAAAATCTCCTAAGCCAGTCAAGCATAGACATGAATAAAAAATAGTAACCAGTAATACAGAGAGCTAGAGAAAAACAACAATAACAGAAATTGTAATATGTGCTCTGGTTTAAAAAAAAAGAACAAAATGGTTACTGGGACATTAGGTTTTAAGTCCCAAAAATTCACAAAATGGCCCAGTGGATAAGTGTTGATAAAAAGTGACTTGACCCAAAGAGCTGGATTCAAACCTGGCCACAGCAGGGGGGACAAGGGTGAGATGAGTTACTAAAGGGAATTAACAGAGATATCCAAAAAAGCATGGCACGTGGAATTAGAGCAATCTACCCTGTGGACAAAATAAATGGTTTGTTATGAAATTTCAATATATATCAACTAAAGGAGTTGAATATGACAATAAACAACAATTGTCTGAATTGTGTAAATATCTAAATAGTTATTTCTTTTCAGCTCTGCAATCCTAAAATATAGTTTTGAAAAAGTCTTGTCTTAATAAATCCAAGGTTTGAATTCTTAATATTAGCTTTCAGCCCACTGTTTGTCTTGGAACAGCAAAAATATGTAATTATGCTGAAATATATATGTTATACATTCCAAATACTGTGTTATTAAAATAAACTTATGATTTACTAGAATTAATTTAATAATTTATGTAAACTTTATTCTGATTTTGTAGACTTATAAAGAGTCCTCAAGAAATGAACAATTTGTCACCAGATTTCTTCTGCATGAAATCTTAAATCAATTTTGCGCTGTGCAGCGTGCAATGGAGAATGCTTCTGATGCTCTTGATGAACAAGCAAGGGAACAGAAGTGAGTATTACTTTACTATTAAAGTTTTTTTAAAATATTGCTACTTTTTTAAAAAATGTATTGTTTCTGATTTGAGAAAAAAAAGTTATTTGATACTTTTTTTTTTTTTTTTTTCAAAAGTGTTCACTAATTTAGTTCAGCAAAGACTTTGTATAAAAAATGTTTGTGATGTGTACATATTTAATGTAATGAATATCACCAAGAATGAAAGGAACTTTCTGTGCAAATGGGTTCAGTAATTTTTGTTGATCTCATAAAAACATTAACCAATTCTGAAATATGCACAAAAATTTTATGAATTTATTAACTTTTATTTTTTTTATTTTTTAGCAGAAAAAAAATGATTATCTGAATGATATAAATAAGAGCATCAGCACATTAGAGATATTCTGTACATAAAGAGATTTGTGTGTGTTTTTTTTTTTACTAAATCATTTCCACTGTAAAAACTACAAAGCACAAATAGAATTTAATTTGCTATATTGATCTGTAGTATTTATTGGCGTAATTCTTTATTATCCTTAGCTCTTTGTTCAATTTCCTACTTTTGTGTATGTAAAAACTAAAATTTTATTTTTTCATATTTATATTTGTAGGAATGTCCCCCTTCATTATATTAGCTATAAAATCCATTTTCGTAAATATTTGTGCTAAATTTAATGGAGTTATTTGGTTGTTGTGAACTTCTAAGTCAGAAAGTGAAATTCTTACAACCTGGTTCAGTGAAATAAACAGAAATATCACAAGAAAAGATTGAGAATAATTAACTAATGAGATAATGTTTACCATGTACAAGAAAATGAGAATAATCTACTTTTCGGGATTGAATAAAAATCAAAATTCTAAGAAGATAACCTCAAGTGACAAGTACTTGATGAAAGCTGGAAGGTACAAGGGTATATCAGTTTTACTAATCTGTGTATAATATTTTCTGGAGTATATCATTTTGTAAAAGTTTCTCTCACACACACAAACACACACACATATATATATGTATATGGAGTGAGAGAGATGTATATGGGTAAGGGCATATTTTAAAAAATTAGTAGACAAAATTTTAAGAGTTTGTTTCTGTTAAATATTTTAATATAAGTGAACAATGTGAAAATTATAGTTATTGCAAGAATAGGCAGAGAATAAATAAAGAAAATCCTAAATTCAGATAATAACATAGATAAAAAAAAAAAAAAACAACTGACAAAATCTGCGATTGTAAAATTTAAGAAAAAAAAAATTATGCCTGATTAAAGGGGAATGCCAAAGAAGTAATATTGTGTATCAGACAACCATTGGATCAGATGGACCTAACCAAGAAAAGATATATATAGCTATGGAAAATGAATGGATGAAAAAGAGTCTGAGCAATAATGATGACTGCATTATTATTTTATCATTAGAAAACTAAGGAGGAACTAGGGAAACCACTAGAGATTTCTTGAAAGATAATAAAAGTCTTCTGCATGTTGGGGTAGTTCTGGCAAATGCACATTGTGTATGGAGAGAAAATTAGCAATACTAAAATTGGTAAATGTTAATAGATTATTAAATAACAGGTCTCAGTTGATAGCTAACTGTAAGCACATTAACAAGTATTTGCTCTGTTACCTTTTTTTTTCAGTTATTCTTGTATATTTTGTTGCTCAAATTTTCTAACTTTTTCTTAGTGATATCGTTCAGGTTGCTTCAACCACTACATGTTTTATTTTTTTTTTCATTATTATCTTTTTCCTCGTTCAGATGATACTTTTTTTTACAGTTATTTTTTCAATTTTCCCCTGTGTGATAGGTATAGTTGGAGGTTGGATTAAATGAAGAAAACTTACATTTTAGTTTGTTTTCTCAATATGTTTCTCTTTTGCATTTGCATGCTGGAGTATTTTTGTTTTCCATTGACCAAAGCAGTATAATAGATCTTCTTTCATGGATTGTCTTGGAAGTTCTGTTTTCTTCTTTATTTCTGGGATGCACTCAAAATGAGCTCCTTTGAGTACAGATTTGATTTTAGAGAAAAGATATGTTGGATCAGATAAATAGGTTTAGTGGTGAGCTACTTAAATAATTAAATGCATAAGATTTCTTATAGGAATATTTTATCATACATGAAATTATGGTGGTTAAAGAGTACATGTACAATATAATAGACCAATGCAAGATAACATTAGACAAATTGACAAAAGGAAATTTAAAACAAGAGTTGTTAGATGTCAGTTGTATACATAATGAAATTCGTGATTGTGTTATAGTGTTTGTGTGTTTAGCATTTGCAGCCCTTTTAGCTTCAGCATGTAAAGTTCATGACACCAGTTTGAAAAAGGAAAAAACTAGAAGAGACAGAGAGAGAGTTACTTTAGGATTCATGTGTTTTTTATATTCAAGAGCTTTTGCTGATATGAATAATGCTGATATGAATTTTATTTTAGGGCTGCTACTGCTATTATGTTTAAGGTCACTACATAAGGATGGAGGTCAAGTGCTACAATTCATTTCTTGACCAAAAACTGCTTCTCTGAGAGTACTGATACATCCTTCTGATGAAGGATAAAATCATTTTCTCACAGTTGTGACTTCTTTTTTCTGACACTTTATCGCAGTTTGTAAGGCTTGTTTATAGGTGTTGATTAATTGCTGTTTCATTTAATGTTTTGTTCAATTTTTGAACTGACTTTTTACAACCCATTATCAAAACATGTTGACTTTAAGAAATGCATAACAGTAAACTGATGATGTGTTGATCTTTTTATCTTTAACAATACTTAAAGCTCTGCATAATGAAGTTTTACAATATCGCATTGGTTTATTCCAATTGGGTGATAAATTTGAAAAAGTTAGTGTTGAAGTAGTCCCTGCTTTTACTAATACCCAATTTCACATGTAATATTTTCTTGTGTTAGATTTTATAATGCTATATTTCATAGAATGTTCTTGTTTAAACAAGATTTGCCTTATTCATTAATCTGTTTTCTTGTAGAGTTGGCTGGTTTGGCAATTTATGTTTTGGTATCATTTTCTGTTTTTTTTTCTTGATACCATAGTTTTTGATTCAGTTTTCATTTAGTATTTTTGCTTTCTAAGGAAGCCATGCATTTTCTTGTGTAATGATAGCATTTCCAGTCGATATCTGATTTCATTTGAGATTGATAAATTTGCAACTTAGTCTGTTCAACTTGCAATATCTCGTGTATTTCTGGTCCAATCTTAAAAGTATTCATATGGCTGCAAAGAAAATAATCTTTCTAAATATGTAATTTGTATATGTTTTTATTCACTGAATTATTTTTTTTTACAGCGAGTTAAAATGGTATTTTGCTTTGAACAGTTGAAAATGCAAAATTATGATTTTTTTTTTTTTTTTTGAGACTAAATTTTACACGTTACTTCGTTTTGCAAAATCAAAGTGACCAATCTTTATCAATATTATTGAAATTGTACACTCAATTAGAAGACATCTAAAACTACAACCAGGAAGATGTTCATTTCTTCTCTGACCTGAGGAAGCAAATTCCTTCAAAAATTATAAAGTAAGCGCAAAAAAAAAACAACTGATAGTAATAAATGAACTTTCAAATTATTGAAACTACTGTCTGACACTGACTAGTGGTTAAAAAAGAATAATTTTTAACTTGAGTTTTTAAAAAAAAAAAATAACTTGCAGTTTTGAAAATATACACATTTTAAAACTGTGATTAAAACTTACTTTATTTTTTTAATATCTAATTTTAGGTGTATTATTTGCTATATAGAAACAATTTTTTTTATTTGTAGAAAAGAAACAATTTTAGACTAGACACTCACATATCTGGAAATAACATTTTAAAAGTGAGTGCATTCCCTAGATAAAAAATCAAATTTATTTATAAAAAAAAAAATCTTCATTCATTTTGTTTACAACAACTTTTTGTGACAGATGTACTATTGGCTTACTAGAAAACTCTTACAAAAAAATCTGATTTCATAAAATTTAACATTAAAACAAAAATGGCAACTACTTTTTTATTTTTACTCGCTATTTTGTTGTTAACTGAATTTTATCACAAAGTTTCTTTTTTAAACTGAAACAAATAGATTTCAGACATGTGTTTCCTTTTTTTTCTTCTGCATTTCTTTTGTAAACAAATAGATTTCACATTTATATTCTAAAACTAGTCAAATGTTTTTAACATATTTGTGTTCAATGTTTTTCTCTTACAATGGTATAAATGTTGATAAAATTTCTTTTTCAATAGTGTTTCTTTAGATATGGTCATTCAGTAGTGATAGCACTTAAAAAAAAAAAAAAATGAATGATTTCAGTTTCATAAAAAATTTTTGATGTAGTCTCACAGTATGAAGATGAAATTGAAAAAAATTGTTTTTTCGGTTAAACTACCCATCTCTATTTTCTTGTGTAGTGTAAATCTGAGGTGATTGAAGAAAAGTAGAATTTCATTTAAATATTTTAAATTTCAATTTATACAGTGTTTTAAAAAATTAAGTTGATATTTCATTTGAAATTAAGGAATTAAATAAGCAAAAGTTCTACAAAATTGAAATGAAAAGCATAAATTACTATATTTGATAACATGTTGAATCAGGACAGGATAATAAAATTTTTGGAGGTTGAAGATAAATTTCTCATTTAATTTTGTTAAAGGTAAAAAGGTCAACATTTATAAAATCAGGGATTGATCCTAACCTTTTAGAAAAATGTGAGAAGTGCTGTCTGGCAAGACGGTACTCTAAAGCTGGGAATGTTCTCAAGAAGGGCTGCATTCAATTGTCTAGCTTTGTTCTGATATATAGAAATTTATATATCATATGTATGTATGTATATGTAAAATCTCCACGTATAACATAACTCTTATCAAGTAAAAAGTGGTGATACAGAGCTTTCTGGTTTAAATAACATTATTCCCTTTATTGTTTCAGTTACATTGTTAGGTTTTTGTTTATACCTAACCAAAAGCTTTTCCACTTTTAAGCATAAGTGGTTATGCAAAATGTAAGCACTTTCAATAAATATTTTGTATCTCATGGGTACAAAAAAAAATAAAAAATGAGGTAACTCAGAAAGTTATTAGTCCATGAATCTAAGTGTGTTTGGGTAATATCAACCTTTTTCTAAATTTACTCTGTAAAATTTCTCTGTCTATCCTCTGCAAATGCACAAACTGTTATTTCTGATAATGTTCTTTGCTATTGTTATTTTGAAATAATTTTGTTTCCCTTATTTGGTAATATTGCATAGTAGAAATAAAACATACTGTTTATTTAAAAATTATACATATTAAAACTTGTAACATTCTTGTTTTTTATCTATTAAACAGATTCATCTTAATTAAAAATAAGAAATTTTAGATTAATTTGTATGAATGTAAACTCAATTACCCTAAATAAGGGTGCTTTACATTTAATTTATTTCATATTTTGTTTCAGTGAAGATATTGTTCCAGTAATGTTGGATACTCCTCCAAAGGTTGCAAGTTCTGTTATTCCTGGACGTGTTGCCCGAAGAGCTAGACGCCAGATGTCAATGCCAAATCCTTCTTCAGGCACTACTGTTGCTGACATTGAAAGTACGTTAAAATATATAAAAAATTTATACTTACCTAAATGGAGTTGCTAAAATTTTACATTGGATTTATTTACTTGATGTTGTGATCACAAAATGTCATTGTTATATGAGGGTCAGCTGAAAAGTTCATAGGCTAACCAATGTAATCTCATGGAATGTGATTTAGTCCTCCTTGCAGTCCACACATTCTTCCATTGGTGTTGCAATGCTTGGATCCCATTAGTGAAGAAGCTTTCATCCTGTTGGTCAAAAAAGTCATCAACAACAGATATAACCTCATAATCCCTGCAATACTGATTCCCAGCCAAGCATTTTTCATGTTGCAGAACAGATGATAGATGAGGGCAAATCAGGAAAATAAGGAGGGTGATCAAACAGATCAAAGCCACAGTCAGATACAGCAGCCATTGAAACCAAGGACTTGTGTGCTGGAGCATTGTCCTCGTGAAACAAGACTCCTTTTATCAATTTCCCTGGGTGTTTGGTGTTGATAGCCTTTTAGTAACTGTTTCAGCAAGTTGGCATAATATTCTCCATTGATGTTGTGGCCCTTTTGAAGATAGTCAATAAATACAATGCATTTTGCATCCCAAAAAACTGAGGCCATTGCCTTCCATGCAGATGAAACAGTCTTGGCCTTTTTTGATGCATGTGGAGTGGGGTGTTTCTAATTTATAGATTGTCTGTGATGAACCCAACACACATCCTGGGTTAGGAAATGTTCAAGGTTACCAGCTGAATCTGTCTCCAACAATATCACAGTTTCCCATGATTTGATAGCCTGGTGTGCTTTTGATCAGTTGTCAGATGTGGAACCCACTGAGCAGAAACCTTCATCATGCCAAGTTCATTGTAGAGAATATTCTCAAATCTCTCACTGTAATAGAATTGGCTATTTGATTTATAGTCAATTGCTTGTCATCCATCACCAGTGTTTTATTTGGTGGTGGCATTTGCATAATATCCAGACCTTGAGTGATTTCAAGACTCTCCCTTCCTCTCCTAAATTCAGCTGCCCACTTTTGCATGGTTGATAAAGCTGAATCGTCCTCCTCTAATGTAGCAACCATGTCAACATAAATGTCCTTGGGGGGGGCCTAAACTTATTTTTTTTCTGCAGGAACTTGATACAGTAGTCCACTGCTATTAGATGAACCAGTTTACTGTGGTACCTGGTGTACTGTGGGTGGTGGACACCAAGATTTTGCTCTTGTAGCCTCAATATTGCTCACTTTTTTTGAAATTCTACCCTATTTTATTTTACCAATTTCTGAGCCATCTTCATGATAGAACAGTGATCATCAGATGGTCCTAATTTTTTTTAATAATTACACTCTTTTTTCACATGTTTTACTTTGATTCTGATGATCATACAGCCCAAATTTTGCAAAATCTTAACACCTCGGCTGTTTCACACTTAATCCAATTGGTAATAATTACACAGGATTACTTTATATTATATTATTATTATTATATCATGTTTAATTCGAAAATAACAAAGAAATTTTGATGAAATCTACCTTTGGAGTCATCAACAATAAAAGTTCACTCATTTGTGTCATAGCAGCCATTACTGGTGTTGTTTGCATATATTTGCTGTGGAATAGACATTCACTTTTCTTGATTATTGCATATGCACTAATGCAAACATCCCCAATAATGGCTACTGTGCTGTAGCCAACGACATGAAGGAATCCAAACTTTTATTGTCGATAACTCCAAAACACTAGATTTTATAAAAATTTCTTTGTTATTTTTGAATTAGGCATGTAAATTTAGAATAAAAAAATAACTGTCCGGGGAGTTTTTACTAGATACTTAGTGTGGTGCTTAAAAGGAAATTACCCAAAATTTCTTATGGAATCATTGGCATAAATTAGTATAATTTTTTGAGATTCTTTTTGATTCATTATCTACGGTATATATCATGAAATAGGAAAAATAGGGCCCAAAAATTGGATAGTTGTTCAACCTCCTATTATCGTGTACCCCTAGAAAAGCTTATTGGACAAGCTGAGAACTTTTCAGCACTCCTCATATTCTTTTTCAATAAATATATTCGTTTTTTCTTATACCTGTATATACTCATGGTTGTTAGCAATTATCTCTAACAATAGAAATAGGAAAGAACAGTACTATTAAATACTGTGATCATTAGTGATGTCAATAATATAACAGTAATGATCAAAACCTGTTAACAGGATTTTACTAGGTATATATTTTTAGAAATAGTCAATTCAAAGGTCTGTTTCTGTATGCATTCTGAAGAGACTATTGATACATATATCTACCTGTTCTACTCTAGCACCAAATAAATTTCAAAATAGGCTTGACAGGATGTAATTGAAAGATATGCCAACATTATAACCTTCCCCCAGAAAATGGATATAAGTGAAAACCACCATCATTTCTAGGTGATGGTGTTATGGAACTTATCAAATTTGTTTTCTGAAATGTCTTTAAGCTGCAAATATATGGATCTGGAAATAGAAATTGCAAGAAAGTATAACTTAAATACAAACATCATTGCAGCAGTTTTAGGAATGCTTGGGATGGTTAAGAATACTGCTACATGCACTAAGAAAATCCTATTTATTTATTTATTATTAATATTAATAATAATAGTCCCCCTACTTACTATTCAAACAAGAATACTCACAACATTTTTGTTATTATATCTGCCAGCTTTTCTTCAGGTTTGTATTATTTGATAACATCTTAAAATTTTGAAGTGATCTTTTTATTCAAGCCATGGGAATAGATTATTCTCATTCTACTTTCATTACTTAGGGGAAATCTCATATCAATTCAGTCTAGTCTATTTGACAATTGTGCCAGTTACCTGTTTCTTCCACTGACCTAGAGTATATGACTTCTGCACTACTTGACCAAAGAGTTTTACTTGTGCCTTTTGCATTTTTTACATAAACCAGATATGACTGCTTGATGACCCAAAGCAGACTGTGTAGATATGTTTTCTCCATGTATACATCTGCTGTAATTAAAACAAAATTAATAACATTATGACCAGTCAGAACCACTCCCATTCAAAACACCAAAACTATACTTTGTAAGTGACTAAAAACTATATATATATTCAAACAGACCAGCGTTTGATGTCACCGCCGACATGCTGTGAGAGTGACACTACTAACAATGACAGAGGCCATCACCATTGTCCATTTCACTTCTAATTTCATCACCCTCTCTTCCTGTTGTTACTAAGGCAACAACAGATAGAAGTTACCAGTCTTTGTATATATGTAAATAAATTATACATATATTTACCTCTACTCAATGTCCTTTTTTTGTTTGATGCCAAGGCAGGGAGGAAATTAACCTCCACAAGAGTAACAACATCAAGGTTCTGTCTTCCAGCTTACCCATTTCTGCTTCCACAACAGAAACTCAGAACTGCCAGGAAACCAGATATACTTCAACCATCACTTTAATCTCTGGGTTGATTTGTGCAGAAAAGTTACATACTCTTGTTTAGTGGAAAAAGAGAACAAATGACCTAAAGTCAAATAGACTGGAGAGCATGAACTGATATGAGATGAAATTATAAATTTAAAATGTTTTACTATTTCCATCACTATCAGGATTATTTTGTTGCTTTTTTTGTTGCAAATATGTACAATAAATATCAAACTTTACTAATACTATATTGTATTTCAAAGGAAAAATAACTTATAAATAATTTCCGAGTTACTTTCCTTGAATTTGTAGACATCATACTTTTCCATTCAAAATCGATTAATTGATTCATTAAACATTCATAAAAATATAAGTGCTGAAGTTTAACCTTACCGTCTTGTTACTACAAATTCTCTAACAATAAGCATAAAACTGAATTTTTAAATGCATATATGTCTTTGCTGTGTCATATTTATATTTTTTTTAGTTTGGTTCATTGAAACTTGTAGTACTAATAAATAATTGCTAGAATCATGACTATAATACAGTTTATGGATTTTTTTTTAATGCGTGATAAATGAAAAATGTAAATTCATCAAAATCCAATTTGTAAAGAAATACTGAAGTAGATACAGACTTGAACTCAAATCTTGTTCTTAGAAGCATGGTTTACTTATCTGTTTATTTGATTAGTTAAGATGTTTTCTAATGTGAACAAATAAGACTGGAAAAATTGAAAGGAATTTGTGAAAACTATTGATGATGCAGAACTACTTACAATAGTGTATGGCCTCTGTTTGTTTTCAGTTGGTGGAATTCCTCCTCAAGTATCTCTATCTACTCAAGTATACCGTCTCTCAAGCTTAGTGGATAGATTGGAAAATCGAGTAAGTTTTATATATATAATCATTCTTCATTATTTGTAGGTGATGACTATTTAATATAAATTATTTGAATGATGACTATTTAATATAAATAAGTAAACATTAAGTGTTTAAAAGAAACAGGCAAAATTCTTTGGAAATAAAAACTGAAATAGTGTTTCTTATAAGATAAATCTTCTTAGTTATGAAAGAATCAAAATGATAATGAAAATTTTTATCCTTATTAAACTAGTCACAGCATATTATGCCATAATTATTTTATGTATTGAGGATACACATTACATTGGCATGCAAAACTTTTCAGCCACGTTGGTAAATTATTTTGTTAATTTAACCCCAAAATCCAGAGTGATTAAGAGCATGTTTTTCTCAGTACATTTTATGAATTTTGAGGGCCAGATAACAAGTTACTGCATTTTTTGTTAATTGTGGATGATAGAGCATCTTAAGCATAGTGATGCAGAAAAAAAAAATTGGGACACCATAAAAAAATTTCACCTAATTTTTTTTTCTTCAAAAAGGGATCTTTGTTATTTATGTACAAAATGTCAAAGTATGGAGTTAATAATTAGTGTTGCTTCCTTTGGCTTGAATAATTGCCTCAATTCAATGTGGCATTGAAAAGATCAAGGTCCATATTTTCTCATTGGTAAATTTTTCCCATTCTTCTTGGCTGTAATCCCAAAGCTTTTGGAGATTGCATGGTTTTGTTGGAGCACTTTTATCTTCAGTTCCCATCACAATCTGCTGGTCAGTTTCCTAAAAGTTGAACATCTTCATCCACAAGAAGCCTTTTTTGTTGCACATGTGTAGTAAGAAATGATGTTGATGTTAAAATTTCTCCATGTTTGTAATTTAGCAGATTAGACTGTTGTAAACTAATATAGATTTTGCTGTTTAGATTTCCGTCAACTTTTACCAATTTTCTTCGGTCATCACTTTTCATGCAACCTCACACCATTATATGTTAATCACCAAAATTTACTGTTTGTGTTTCATTCTCCCACTGGACTTCTTACCTATTCTCTTGCATTAGAATGTAACCCGGTTTTGCATTCATCACTATAAATAAATTTTTACTATATTTTTTTTTTTTTTTTTTTTTTTTTTTTTTTTTTTTTCAGTTTGCTCCAAGCAAGGCAAGAATGCCACTAATATGCAGGGGGTTACAGAGAGTGAGAGAAAAGACTGAGTATAGTGGGGATGAGGAAAGGATAAAAGATGTATGGGGTTCAAGAATACAGAATATAGCGATTAATGTTGCATTTAAATTGTTGAAGATTGTAATTTTAAGAAGCAAGTAAATGGGAGGGAGTTCTACTGTTAGGAAGTGTGAGAAAGGAAATTGTTGGAGTAGAAGTGGTGGTTACATTTAACTATTTTGATAAAAGGGTGGGGACCTAGGTATTAACCTAGTGGCATACTTAAATTCATGTAGGGGGTGGGTTCTAGGGAAAAAAGCTCATCAGAGCACAGTGAGAAAATGACTAAAGTCAAGATGCTAAGGCAGGATCTATTACATAGCAGATCCTTTTTGAATTTTGTCAAGAATCTTGAGATGAATAGCAGGAGTGTCGTACCAGATATGGCAACAGTATTCAATGCATGAATGTTAGATTTGTAAATGTGCAAGATGGACTCTGACAAGAAAAAACTTCTGCGGTAGATATAGTCCAGTATCCTATGTTAGATGTTCTTTTGATCACTTCAAACTTCTATTCCAATGTTTTTGTTTGTTTTTTTTTTTTTTGCTGTTATACACCTGTTTAAGTTTTTTTTTTTATAATACTTTGCATACTGTATAAACTGAAACCTCACTGTTAAGACTGCATTCATTCCTCACTTGTCTAGATGTTAATTTTGGATTTCCTATTGTGTTTAATTATTGTTGTCTAAATTTTGTGGTCTTCCAGTTTTCTTTGCACTTAAAACACTCCCAGTCATAGCAAACATCTTTTGGATGGTTTAAACACTGTTTTTGGAAATTCCCAGCCACCTAGCTCTCTCTTGTTGAAAATTTGTCCCTTTTAAAGTCACAACATTCATCATTGTTTCAGCAGGAATTTTAGCCCTGATTTTAGTGAAAAAAAAAAAAAAAAAATCAAACAACCTAGTTGATGAGCTAATTCTTACATGGAAATGTGCATATTATAATGACTTTATCATCTCATGGTTTTTTTTTTTTCAATTTCAAACTGCTTAAGTCTGTGTTTCTTCTGTTACATGACGTATGAAAATGCAACAACTTATTTACCAAACTGGTCCACAGACACTACTGATAAAAGCATATTGCTAAACAATTTTAACTTTTAAAATAACAATGTATATTCATTTTATGTAGTTGGCCCAAAACCTTTGAACACCAGTGTACATACTTAAAAAAAAAAAAAACTTACAAGCACCATGCACACATATGGTAGACCATAAAACATTTTTTAAAGAAGTATTTTTTCTATGAAAATATTCAGCTGTACCAAGTATCATGATCTAAAACATATGCATATATGTTAGTTCATATTAGACTTGGGAGGATGTGCTGAAAAATTCTCAGCCTGACTCACTTCCCAAAATGTGAGCATTATTTTATCACTCTTAGAAAAATTGTTTTCATTTACACTGTAAAGTGCCAATTTGCAGGGTCCTTGATTATTGACAGTGCTATATTAATGGAAAGTGTATAATTTTCAAGTATTGAACTCTGGGCCATTATGAATTTACTACAGAAGAAATCTTCAAAGGAAATCCATGAGTGCATGATGCAAACATTGGGTGCAATCATACTTCAACTGTGAAGAAGTGGTTTGCCAATGTTCAGTATGGAGATTTTGAGATGTAACATGGTCTGGGAGGCCTTTAAACAGTTTCAATTCCTGAAATTTTGACCAATCAAATGAATCTCAACCTCAAACATTTCAGACATACTAGACACTAGAGAAACACTCAGTCTTCACTTTTCAGAGTTGATAGTATTCAAATTTGTTTATGCAGCCATGTAGGGGAAGGCTTATCCTCAAATCTGAAGCTGCTTTCCCACAGATGCAATATTGCGAGCTATGGTTTAGTGGAAGTCAACCATAGTTACCTCCCTTTGGACCTGTTATAAAAGGGATATGCTCCACCCTGTTTGTTGCCAGAATTGAGTTATAGTTGAATAAAACTTCAGGTAAAGCTTCTACCATGTTTGTTTTTTCATTCAACTATCTACTATGGACAAGTATCTGAAACCTGGGTGCTTGGATATTGATATATCTAACCCAGACACTAGTGATAAATGGAACCATTGGAAAACGTTATTTGTCAGCTTTACCATCCTCTCTCACAAGAATATCTGCAACAGAAAAGCTAACCCTTTTCATTATATCTCCACCTGGGTTTATACCAATATTTCTTTCCTCGGGGACTGCTGTTAGTATTCTAGAGGGAATGTTTATCAAAAGGAAAAATACCGTTTTCACTCAGCTAGAAGGCAACAACCAGAGGAAAACTTGGATCACTACTTACAGGCAGTAAATTCCCTAAGTTGGGACAGTGACTTCATGGCATTGACAGTGGACCAAACCTGGGACAAATTCATAAGGAATGCCTTTTATTAACAGGATATCATCTCAAAAAATTGCTCAAAAATAAATCTTTACATCTGACAACAACTTATGACCAGTCCCTCTTATTGGACATAGCACAGAAACAGTCTGCCTCTTACTTACAATTTGGAATCGTCAGTGTTACCTTGGAACTCTCTCTGGTCTATAATTTTTTTTCTGCCCAGGATACTTCATTCCTTGCTTCAAATACTCTCATTTCTGCCCCCACCTCTGGCCATTCAAAGCTCTTCTCTTGATCACACAGTTCCAGCACTCACTTCTGAGTCTTTCATAAACCCTATTACTGTTGCCTCAACTCTGTGTAAATGTGGACTCACTTCTCAACTAACTTTCATCCTGTCTGGCATGAGTCGATATGCTACAAGTGTAGGTAAAAAGAGGCATTTTTCTAAAGTTTGCTGGTCTCTTTCTTCTCTCCATTCAGCAACATGGGTGACCCTAGCAACCAATATAGTATAAACTATATCTCCTAAATGCCTTTCAAAGGACATCTTAAAAATTAAAATTAATGGAGTAACAATTAATGCTTTAATTAATACTGGAAGCTCACAAAGTTTTGTCAATGTGGACATTGCAAAAGTAAACTGTTGGAAAATTATGCATTGTTATTGTAAAATAGTTATGGCAAACTCCTCACTATCTTCTCAAATTAAGGATTATTGCTTGGTTGAACTACAGATAAAACAAAATAGTTATAATCTTAAACTCCTAGTATGTCCTGGGTATGACATTAAACTACATCCAACAGCAAGGCCTCTGATCAGGAGGTTTTGAGGAGCTTTGAACCACCTCTTAATTGCTGGTGTTCCTAGGTCCACCCTGACCCAGGGTGGTAGCACCTGTTAGGGTCCCAGCTATGGGTAAATAGTGAACTTCCAGTCTAGCCCACATCCTGGGTCTGACGATAAACTGCATCCGCGTCCATGGGTATGACAGTAAATTGCATCCACGTCCTGGGTACGGCGATAAACTACATCCACATGCTGGGTATGGCGATGAACTACGTCCAACAGGAGGGCCGCTTTTGAAAAAATATGGTTGTCGGCTATACGTTTTTGGGAAAATAGTATTACCAGCTATACACTTTTGGAAAAATAATATTACCAGCTATATGTTTTTGGAAAAGTAATATTACTAGCTATATGTTTTTAAAAAAAAAAAAAAAAGAAAAATATTACCAGCTATATGTTTTTGGAAAAATAATATTACCAGCTATATGTTTTTGGAAAAATAATATTACCATCTATATGTTTTTGGAAAAATAATATTACCAGCTGTATGTTTTAAAAAAAAAAAAAGAGAAAAATATTACCAGCTATACGTTTTTGGAAAGATATTACCAGCTATTTTTTTTTTTTAAAAAAAAAAAAAAATATTACCAGCTATATGTTTTTTAACAAAACCTTATTCAATGGAACTGTAACTGGGGTCAAAACACTGAAAGTGTAAAAATGTGTTTTAATACCAGAAACTCTTTGTAAAAAATTATTACCATCAATACTTTTTTTGAAAACCAAATGTTGCCAGCAATGAGTTTTTGAAAGGATAAACCTAAACAAACCTTAAAACACAAAGTAATCCAATGAACCAAACAGGAAAACAATGATCACAAATACACATAAGATACTTCAATGGAACTGTAGAGGAATAAATAAAAAGTTATTACCAGAAATAAATTTTTGAAAGAAAAAAATATTACTAGCAATGTTTTTGAAAAGATATGCCAGCTATAAGTTTTTGAAAAATACTATAACAAGCTATGCGTTTTTGGAAAAATACTATTACCAGCTATATATTTCTGAGGAAAGTGATATTGATAGAAATGGATTTCTAACAAAACAAAAATATTATCGGAAAAAAAAAAGAAAGTTGTCAGCATTAAATAACCCATTCAGGTTGATATGCTGTAAAACAAAACAAAAACAAAACTCCTAGTAATGTACGACCTATGCTGTGATGCTATACTAGGTCGGGACTTCCTTGGCCGGTACTCCAGTATTAAAATCCCTTTCCAAGGCATCAAACCGGCGCTAAATATCTGTGGCCTGGTCATTATAGACATACAATATCCCTCTCTTTTCGATAATCTGACTAAAGGCTGCAAACCAGTAACCATCAAATCTAGGTGATATTCTTATGAAGACAAAATAATAGGGAATAACAGAAGAAAGTAAATCCCTGTTGAGGGAATAACATCTTCTTTAAAACAAAAAACAAAAAAAAAAAATTGGCGAATGGTTATAGATTTACTTGCAGACTATCAACCGATTTACTTAGTTGAATGCTTATCTGCTACCCTGTATTGATGAAATGGTGAGATTGCGAAATACAAAACTTTTACCACCCTGGATCTCAGAAGCGCCTACCACTAGTTAGTAATAAATCCAAAAGACAAGCCTTACACAGCTTTTGAAGCCTGCGGACAACTGTACCAATTTTTATGGATTCCATTTGGTATTATGAATGGGATGGCCAGCTTCCAAAAAGTCATTCATAAAATAATAATCAATGAAAGATTGCAAGGCAGTTATGCCTACATTGATAATTTAACATTGTGTGGCTATGACATAAATGATCACGATCACAACCTCAAGCAGTTCCTGGTTGCTATTGAAAAATACAACCTTACTTAAAACAATGAAAAATGTTTGTATGGATTAAACACAATTAACCTACTAGAATATGTCATAACCCAAGGAAGTATGGCACTGGACCCTGAATGGCTGAATCCACAATTTGAATTGCCAATCCCTAATACTTTATCCTCCTTACAGCAAGCCATGGGCATGTTTGCACATTATTCCCCATAGATAGCCTCATCTCTAAAAAAAAATACACTCGTTAACAAAAATTATGAGTTTTCCTCTAACTCCTCCTGCCATCAAAGCCTTTGAGGGTCTAAAAAAGGATATCAACAATTTTGCTATTGCTGCTATAGATCCCTCTGTTCTCCTGGTAGTAGAAACAGATGCCTACAACTACGCCGTTGCAGCCTCAATGACACAATATGGTTGCCTTGTAGTGTTCGTCTCTAGAACACTTTCGCAGTCAGAATGACCACATTCAGCAATAAAGAAAGAAGCTTTTGCAATTGTGGAGGCCTTAAAGAAATGGCAACATTACTTGATTGGCCACCTTTTCAGGCTAGTCACCAACCAAAAGTTTGTTTCATTCATGCACACTGCTAGGACAACTAGCTGGATAAAAAACAAAAAAATAGCTAGATGGAGAATTGAGCTGTCCTGCTTTTCATTTGATGTTGTCTATTGTCCTGGCAAGGAAAATGCAGTGGCTGACCCCCTTTCAAGGGTATGTGGATCAGTAAAAGGCACTGAAGATATCCTGAAACTGCATAAAGATCTGTGTCTCCCAGGTATCACCAGAATGCTACATGTGATATGTAGTCGAAACCTACCCTTCTCCAGTATCTGTCTATATTACATAAGGTTTATAATACCCAGAAATTCATACACAGATGTCCTCAAGGACATCTGGCACAGTGGATAAAGGTGTTAGTTAGATCCAGTGACAGGACACAAAGAGTGTGAGTTCAATACTTGGTTAAGGTGGTGGAGAACTTGGATAAGTTATAACTGATAACTGACATCCATTAGACATGGCATGTGGAACTAGAAAAGTGAAATAAAGGGTAAAAGCCATGCAACCCTATGAAAGGCTCGAGATAGATTTCAAGGGTCCACTACCAACAAGACTAGAAATAAATAAATTCTAATGATAATTGATGAATACTCTAGGTTCCCATTCCCTTTTCCCTGCCCAGATGTTTCATCAGATGTCTCTGCTCCTTATTCTTACTTTTCAGTGTACAAGCTTATGTCCACGCTAATAGAGGAATCATTTTCATGTCGGGACAACTAATTGAGAGGATCGTGGCTGTGATTCGAATCATGTTGTATAATTCCTAGGGTAACAATCTATGTGAATGCTACAATGGATTATATGGAGGACTGTACAACTAGTGGCTGTGAACCACAAGTGCCAAATTACACACTGGGAAGAGCTGCTGCCTGAGGTTCTGTATGCAATCAGAACTCTATTTTGCACTAGCAACAATGCAACACCACATGAAAGACCTCTCTTCCATTGTGGCTTTCACAGCCAAGTACTGTTTTGCTAAAAAGACGCACTCATCAGAACAAATATGCAGTCCCACCTTGCTCACACTGGTGAGCAAGGTGAGACTGCTGTAAGCAAACACACACTGTGCTCCTATCCTGATGGGAGGCAATCAAACATCTTGCTTAAAGATTTGGTACCTGCTGGAGTGGGTATCGAATCCTCCATTCTTGAGCCTATAATCTTCTCATCTGATAGCACCGACGATATGCTACCTAAGGATTCTTCTGTGGACCAAAATCCAGAAGATTGGGGAGACTCTAATACCAACACCAGATCAGCTCCATCTGGAATTTGTGTATATAGCTCATCCTCTCTCTCTCGCTCATCATCAGATCTTGCTTCATCTATTTCCTGTTACCAAAGCTTAAATGGAGTTTGAAAAGGAGAACATTTTCAAATGATTTGGCAGTGATTGCAGTGGCAAAGTAGTATTTCTATGGCCAAATTTAATTCTTTTAATTTTTTTGTGTTTTTTGAATGGTTAAAAAAAACAAAAACAAACTTCATGTGCCAAGTGTGTTGAACAGTGCAATGACTATGTAGAATAGCATTTATGTTTCATGGCTCTGCATCATTTCCTTCTTGGTCAGGCTGAGAAATTTTTAAGCACTCCCTTCTATATATTAGCACTCTCAGATATGAGTTGGGATCAAATATAGATCGGAATCTGACAGAATGATAATATAAAGAAAAAATAGGAAATGTTTATCAATCTAAAAAAAATCTTATTTTTTTCTTCATATCTTATTCTCTGATGAAGCTTTAATAAAAGTAATACATGTTAGATTGATAAACATTTCCTATTTGTTATTATCACTCTCAGATATATAAGTTTGATTTTCTTTTGAGTAACAATTTGCAGGCTTGCTGATCTTTGTAGTTATTTGTTTGTATATTACTCATATAGGACATCTTTTTTCTTTCAAGTTAAAAAAAAAAAAAAAGAAGCTTTTTCTAAAAAAAAGTTTTTATTTTTTTTACATAGGCATTAGTATTAGATAGTAGTTGTTCAAAAGCATATTGATAAAATAATTATTTACTATTTAATTTGGAGGGGAATTTAGATTTTTTTTAAGTAAATAAAGTTTTACTTAAACCAATCTAAATTCCCCTCCAAAATAGTGAATAATTATTTTTTGAAGAAGTATGTCTTCCTATAGTTTTGCTTGAAAAATGATTAAATTAAATATGTTTAAATATATCTTAATTTAACTTACTTTTTTTTATAATAATCTCCTCCAAAATAAATAGTAAATAATTATTTTTTGAAGAAGAAAGGCTCACTATAGTTTTTGCTTTAAAAAATAATTAAATTAAATATTTTTAAATACATCTCAATTTAAGTTTATTTACTTTATTTAGATGTTTTTAAGTAAATAAAGTTTTACTTTTAAACATTACATTAAAGAAGCAAAAATTTCTCCGTAAATGAATTTAATTTTTATTTTGAAAGGAAGTAGAAGTAAGAGTTTAGTTTTGAAAATCAATTGTGTTTACAACATTTCAAGTTATATTTGTATTTGAAAAGAAAAAGAAAAATTTAGTTAAATAAAAATAAGGAGAGACAGACATGAGTTATGGACAACATTAGTCGTGTTGAATATTAGTTTTATGAATTTAACTGTATTTTATTTAAATTAAAGTCTCCTTGTGAATAAAAAAAAAAAAATGGGAATGCTCTGACCCCTAAGTCCACCCTCCTCCTCGGTGCGTGCTAGTGTAGTATTTTCCTAAATTTAGTTAATTTATAACAAACTGAAAAAACAATGAAGTTTATTTTTCAAAGATTGAATAAACAATTATTTTCCATAACATGGCTGAATAATATAAATAAATTGTTAATAATAAGCTATCATTCAGAGATCTTCTGAGCAATGCTGGGTATCCCCAGAGTGTATAATAAAAATATAAGTGAATGCTAAACATTATATGAAATACACTTGAAAGATAAAACTGTCAAAATTATTTACTAGGCTTGATTTACTTTTTGGGGAAAAAACTCTCTATAGAAGACACCCACCAAGGATTAAACCGCCTACATTAGTTTGCTATGATACTATAATAGATATCCCTAAATTTATAGTTATATTAATGACTATATTTAATCTTTACACAAATCCAATGCTATTTGGAAACTTTTAACCGGTAGAATAACATGAAACCTATTAGTAAATTGTGTAACCTCTCTTGTCGATCTTCATCAACAGCTACCAATAATGTAGTCCTATGCACTGCGTTAGTTTTCAAGTTCCTTCAGACTACCATGGTTACCATCTAGCTGACTCTTCACTCATTAGCATGTGACTCGTTTGTTGCTGGTATTGTGATGATAGGCATGGTTTTACTCAACTTAGCTGGCATTGTTCATGACCATTCCCTCCTGCCATGTTATGTTTTTTGATCTCAGAGTAGGTATCACAGATGAAAATTTCAAACAGGTACTAGGTGTTATTTGATTGCATCTTAATATACATGATGAAAGAAACTTAGCAGTTTTTATTTCATCAAAATATCTCAAACCGTTTAATTTTGGCAAATTTCTTTTTATTTTTACACATGTGCTCAACTTTTTTGTCTATTATGAATTAGGACAAAATACCATATTTGGACTCCTATATTTAAAAAGCAATTAAGAACAACAGTTAATATTATACTAGCTTGTTAGGTACATAACAAAGAAATTAATAATAAAATTACAGATATTATCACTGCATATTTCTTAAATAAATTCAGTCTGAATATGCAAATTTTATAAATCAAACCCTCTGCAACGACATGCAAACAACTCATAACCTGAGGTTTGACATTTCATAAAACTGGAAATAAGACCCACATTCATCCCAAATATCACATTATGATTATACCAGAAACATGTCTAATTTTTTGGGGAGTGATAGAATGGATATGTTCTGGATTATTCCAATCCAAAACTGAAAAAAAAAAAAAAAAAAAAAAAAACAATAATAATAATTGCTTTTTAACCCTTTGTCACATTATGTCTGATTTTAGACTTGCTTGAATTGTGTCATAAAATGAATACTTCTTACACTAGAAACACCAAATTTCATATATAGCCATTTCTTGGGGTGCTCTTTCCATTTACCATGGTTAAAATGACCTAAAATCAACAGATTAGAATGTATATGGAGCAGATGCTGAACGAGTACAGTCCTGACTCAACATGTACAATTTGAGAGAGAGAAAGCAAGCAAGCACAGCAAGCAGTACCCACTAACGAACATAAGAAAACAACAGAAAACTCACCTTATCATGAAGTGGTATTCAACCACTAAATTTGTAACTGAAATCATTAAAATAAAAATATTATATTTGTCACAATTTGATCAAAAGGTTGAAGTTCTGACACATATTAGTTCCTATCACTATGTAAGCGGTATGAAATCACCAAATTGTCTCAATTTTTAAACTGTAATGTTCCTCTCACATTATGCACATAAAAATAAACAACACAGACATAAAATTAATCAAATAAAGTTTATTTGGAAATTTTCAGTAATGGTGGGCTGGGTGTTGGGATACCTCTTCACTGGCAATAAATCATAACTAAAATCCATTCATTAGATAATTTAAAAAGTAAGAAAATTGTTTGAAGGGGTAACTTTAAACAAAATGTTCCTTGGTAACTGAAATGCTGATAATTATTGTGAGAATACTGCAAAAACATAAAAGACATTCTAGAATTTTTTGTAGAAAGTTTTTTATCACGTTCTTTGAATATGAACATTTTTTCGATCAATAAGTCCTACGTTTTTTTTGTGATTTTAATCTGAGCATAAAGTAAACAAATCGATTTTTGTTTCATATTTTTTATGATGAAAACGGTTTTTAAATCCCATTTACATTTTACATATCATAGAAAATTAATATTTAAAACAAATTCTTACCAATTTCCTTGAAAATTTCGTCCATAGAAAACATGCTCATTGATTCTTGGGTGTCCGTGTTGACGCTGTGTATTGACTGTTGAGTGGAGTTGAAATGATGGCTGAGCGAGTTGCATATAGTTACACATAATTGCACACGCACAAAATGGAGCTATCATTTCATATTTGATTTTGATTTAGTTTCATAGATTATTAAATGAGCATTTTAATGATATATTTTATGTGTTTTTATTTTTACAAAAAGCATTTGAATTTTACGATCAAACTTTTCATTTGAATTGTTTACAAACTTCTTATTAAAATTAAAAAATATAAGATATATGAAAATGAAGCTTAGAATGTTAACTTTCAAACTAACGTGTTACCAAAATTGTAATAAACCCTGCAGAGTCTGCATGTTACAAAATTTGAGGAAGTCTAAACTGCCGTCAGTGAAAAATCAAAAAAATGTTTCTATTTTCAAACTGTAATGTTCCTCATACACTGTAGTACATATAAAAATAAATAAGATAGAAACAAAGTTCATGAAATAAGCTTTTATTTGGTATGCATTATGTTTTTATGGAGATATATGGACTGAAATAACACGATGAGTGAATATATGCCTTTTTTAGCGTTTAGTTAAGAATTTCATCAGGTGTAAGCTGAGTGCTGGGATACCTACTCAGATGGTGAGAAGATTATTAATGAAGCAAATTGAAGTGAAGGTGGTTTAACAGCTTGGTGCTACACACAAAAAAGAATTCTCTGGAATAAAGAATTAACTTGGGTTAAAAATGTAACAATGATTTGGTTTATATATGATTTGTTGTATACAGTGGTTTTAAGCCTTCCCACATGTTATTATCAAATGACACTGAGATCTTTGGAGTCTGCAGTTTTAAATTTCTAAGTTCTGTACTTCAAGGCCAGTACAATTACTTGGTCATGTGGTCTTGGAAAATGATGTGGATTCCAGTAGCAGTAATATGGGGACTCTACAAGTTGTTCAAACCTTTGGCTTATTATGGAGTCCTGCATCCATTGGAGTGGAGTTAACTAGTGTCTGGGTTTGATTGTCTTTTATCCTAAGCATCAACCTTTTCTAAATTTCCATATATAAAGATACATTTACTCAATTGGTTTTCCAAATTTGCAGTTGTCCAGCTCACTTTCCTTTGCTTTTTGTTTGATCAGTCTCCAGAGATCTCAGTGTCACAAATTGAAAGGTAATAGAAAATTAGTATAGAAAATTCAGTTGTCTACAAAGTGTTTTGAATTGACAAGATTGTCTTTTACCTGACAAATTACAAGAAAATTTATGAATTTGTCAATAAAATAGTCTTTACCAAAAGATTTTTCTTTTACACCTTTTTTTTTTTTTTTTTTTTTTTTTTTTTAAAAAAAAATAATCTAGTGAATTATTAATGATTTTGTTTGTCTTTATAGATAAATTTTGATGGGTTTGTTGATGAGGAAGTTGACGTACAAGAAGATGGAGAGGTAAAGAATTAGAATTATTTTATTTTCGACATATTGAAGTTACTTTTATTTAAGTTTTTTGAAGTTACTGTCAGTTATTTCCAATAATGTATGTCATTGTTTCAAATCATAAACACATGAAGAAGAATTTTTTTCTGAACAACTTAACCAATTTTAAGATGAGTTCCTTTTATTTATCATTTCAGCTAGTGATTTTTTTCCATTGTATTTGTAAGTTGAAAGAATGAAAACTGGAAAACAGCTACTGTGAAATGGTTGTTATAGTTATAAATGTTATACATATTGAGGGTTATTTATTGAATTGAAAAGAATTTAAATTTTGATCTGTTTCATAAGTTTCTTGTGAAAAAGAAATATGAAAAAGATGGAATAAAAATAAGCAAAATCTAGTTAGAAATTGATTTAAAAAAATTTGAAAGGTTTGAGAAACATTGATGACGTTCATTCATTTTTTTGACTTGGCTATTCACTATATGTAGCTTACTTTTGGTACAAGATGACCTAGTGAAGACTGAACTCACTACTCACTGGTAAGACCAGCTTGCTAACCATTATGTCATGACAAAGTGCTCAGTTTATTCTTTGTAGACTGAAGCAAATGTCACTTAAAGATGTTTTGAAACGCATTCAGTTATTATCAATAGCATAGAAGAAGATTTTAGGCAATTACAGAATTGAAAATATGTTCAGGGTTCCCACACGTCCTGGAAAATAAATTGTAAATTTTCCAGGACTGGAAACCCTGGAAAATGTTTGTATTTTGTTCTGGAAAATTTAAATTATCTGAGAACCTCTCTCTCAAATCACAAAATTAATGTTATTGTTACAGCTAAGAAATATACTCTGTATTATTTTAAACTTAACTTTGATTTGATATTTTACATTCAAAACTGGATATTTTTTAAATGTATTTAAACATGTTTCAAATTTCAAGGTGAATATAAAAGATTACTTCCCTTGGATTTCAGTTTCAATTTTTTTATAGTAACCAAAACTCATGCTTGAAGAATATGAATACAAATTATTGTTCATTTATTACTATTTTTTGTTAGTTTACAAAACGATTCATTTTTGACTGAAAATGAATTAAATGTAAATATTAGGTGAAAATTTTTGTAGAAAAATATTTTTTTTCAAAAATTGATTTTAAAAAAAAAAAAAGGTAAAATAAATCTTTAATTTTGGTTTCAACTTATTCATTTAATATTTTTTTAAAAAAACTAAGTATATTTTTAACTTTAAAAAAAACTTTAGTGTTTGTCCAATTTATTTTATTGAACATATTTTTAATTTTTCTGCTAAAAATATTGTTTTAAGAAATATAAAAAGAAGGTGGTATATTTTTATAACATATAAATTGTTTTATAAAAGTATATTTTTATATGTAAATTGCTTAATTATCAATGTCTGCCAGTTTTTTTTCTTTTTGACAGCAAATTTCTAATTTCATTTTTAATGGATAACATTTTTTCTGGTACCTTGAAAAAAAATAAATGCTTGTAGGACAAAAATTGAAAAATGAACAGGTGGTAGACATTACTTTTAGGGAAATAACTTATTTGAAACTAATTGATGCTGGGCATTAGGTTAAAACAACTTTTTTTTTTTTACTTAAATAAACGATTTATAATGTTTTTAGATTGAAAAATAGTACCTGATGAAGTATTTTTGGTTCAGTTGAAGACAACCTGATTTAATGGATAGAATAATAATGGGTTATTACAAGAATCCCTATAGCTGCATTGGCATAAATGAATTAAAATCAAGATTTCAAGTTAAATTTGATTTTTGTCAAATAAATAACCAGAGATAACAAAAAATAGAATACAAAGAGTAAAAATTTGACTTGATTTACTGAAAATAAAGTGCTACACATGAAGCTCTAGCAAGAAAGCTGAGGTTAGTCTACTTATAGCTTTGTAATCTTTCTTCTTTTAATTCAAACAAATTGGTATCTAGAATGGTCATTTCTTTTTTCTGCAATACTTCTGTGGTAGGCATTGGATTTTGCAAGCAGTGTAAATTCCTTTTTTTTTCTCTTTCCACCTTTTCTGCCATTGAATATGCCTCTTGCAGCAATAATTTGATGCTGGCTATTATTTTTTGTCTCTTTGTGGTCACTTTTGTGATTTCAGAATTGAGGTCTTTCTTTTTAATGTCATTTGAAGATTCTTATTTCTTTTTCTTTTCTGCATCCAAATAACTAACATACATCATTCTTGAAGATTTGCATTGCTGTATTAGGGATTTGGTTATTATTTTTAATGGGCCATCTGACAATGAATCTTGTATAAGCCTTAGAGAAATCAGTCTTCTCTTTCAGGTTTACTACCAAAATGTCCTTGTTTACAGAGTATCCTCTTTCAACTGCTGCTTGCCCATGTGACAATGTGAAAAGGCTTTTCAGTAACTTTCACAAGTAACTTTGTGTATTTTACTTTACCTCTTAAAGAATTTTCTAGAAACATGTCTACTCAACAGGAGCAACATCTGTAGGTAACTCTAGGAACTCTTGTTTATTTTATTTTATTTTGGGGGGTGAGTAATCTTTTATACACAGCAAGAATTTAGTCACATTGCTGTGCAATATGCCATTTGGCATTCAGAAGCAGCTGGAAGAGCTTTTTAAATTTTAATACAGCACCCCTCTGTTCACTAATCATGAACAAAGGATCAAGAGATCTTAAATGTCTTACTGCCACATAATTCAGTGGACATTTTTCCAGCAGATTTTTTGCCATTGTAGAAGGAAGGTTAGAGATTCTTTCTTGAACTGTATGCCCAGCAGTTGGTTGCCAGGAAGATTCTCAGAGGATTTGCTAATGGCATGTTTGATGGCAAAGCCACTGTCAACCGCTTTTAATGGTACATGAAGTTCTTTGTTCAGCACATTAATTTTGATGTACTGTTGGCCTTGATTACATCTCTCTTCATGAAGCATGAAAGCAAATTAACCCATATGGATTTAAGCTCTTTTGCCAAAAAGGGCACCATGGAGGCATCTTTTTAAAAACCTTCAAGGAAGGCTCCAAGCAGTCTTGCCATATAGATAAAAAAAAACTTTAGCTAGGTTTCAAAAAGGAGGTCACTAACAGCCTCTTTTACTATGAGATAGGACACTGATGTTGGTTCCATTTTGCAGAATATTTTGTAGTGGTTCATAAATTCCTACACAGCTGGCCATATCTCAATAGCCCACTCTGCCACTGGTAAATCTTCTATCCACCTGTGAGCACAAAATTTGAGGGGTAATTTTGAGGTTTTTGTGATTTCAGTAAAATCATCCTTCCTAGCTGGTGTATCATGAAAAATCTGCCAAAGGTTTCATCAGTTTTCCATCCTGTTTCCTTCTTGCCTCGGAAACTCCCATGAACCACAGTTCCTTCAAGCATTTAGGTCTTCCTTGTTTCTGTCCTCCTCAAATTATCTCATAAACTTCCAGTTTACTTGTTGGCCATCTATAGATATTTGTAGGAGCTTGTTTGGATCAAGTGTGAGATAGATAATTCTTTATTCTCTCAACAACTCTGCTTGGATATGCCCCATAAACTGAGAGTCCAGGTAATTTTCTATTACCTTCTCTTCATTCTCATTCCAGTACCAAACAATTAAGTCCATTTGCTCAGTCTGAATAACCTTATTCAGGCATTTATCAAATGAAATGACATAGCAATTTGATATTCTGATACCTTTTATAAGTTCCTTTCTGAAATAGTGTCAAGACAAAAAAAAATCAGGTATGCTGCTTTGATGGCACTACATGTAAATCTTATTGGCAATGTTACTGTCAGGAAACATCTGAGCTAAGAACATGCCCAAATCTGAACAAAAGTTGAAAGAAAAATGAGATGGGTAATTTTTCGCACCCAGTAGATCTCTGCTTCCAAAATAGCTTCACTTGAAAACTATGTATTAATTTTGAGTGTAACTTGGGATGGAGCTACACTATCAGAAGTATGATGGTTGGACTTCTCTATTCTCTTGACTGTCTGCCACTGTTGCCTGCTTGCCAGCTTCAGAATTCTAGGTGGAAGGCTGATTGAAGAAATCAGTCATTCACAGTTCACTGCCTTCTGTCCCTGTCCTTTGGCATGGCTTTTAATGGTAGATAAAACCATGTTGTTAATATCAAATGATTTTTGGCATATTTTACAATAAGCACAGTAAACATCACCAACCACATGTCTTATCCAGGTCTTGAACTCAGGATTGTCATTTCATTCCTCCTTAAACCTCTTGACATTTCTGTCCTGACTACTACTTCTGTAAATTAAGTTGAAATAAATTATCAGAATTAATAATTATGCTATTATATCTGACAACATCATTCAACATTAGTACTATTCAGCAAGTTGATAAAAAGGTTTAACAACTATTTTTATTTATAAATATCCGAGAAAAATCATAAATTTCATTTACGACAAAGATTATCTGGGAAAATAAACATTATTTATTTGAATAAAAGATTACACTTCGTGAAAATGAATATTCATTTCAAGAAATTTTCTTTAATAAATATTAATTTAATAACAATAAAATTGTAAGTACATCTCGTAGGGATTAGTTTATTAATTAAAGACAATTTGGTAAATTTCTAGGTAAGTACCTGTTGAAATTCACCAAGAAAAAAATTTTCTACTAATTTTTTTTCTTTCTGTGTTTTGAACTAATTATGGCAATTTTAATATTTTTTGAAAAAAACAAAAACAAAACAAAAAAAAAAACCCCCAAAAACAATTACATTTTAAAAGCAGGGCTCACTTTCACATTTTAATTCAATGTAGATTAATCACCCATTTTTTGGAACAGTTAGCATTAGAAAGGACAACTATCTAGATGTAAACTGTTGTTGTTTCTTTTTTTTATATACTTGTCAGTAATGGACCCAAGATACTTCATCATTAACCCTACATTACAAAAAGGTTAAATGTGTCAATATTAGATGTAATGGTAAATTATGAAACCTCTGTGAACAAATGCTCTCCTGGAAAATGATTTTCTGAAAAGAGTGGGAACACTGTATGTTGTAGGTTTGATGTTTGGTCATAGAACACTTTTACTAAAGAAGACAATAGTGAAAATATTAAAAAAAGAAAAAAAGGTATTCTTAAAGCATTTGCAATATCAGGTAAACTCAAAAAAATTAATCTTTTAAAATACTTTTGTATGAAACCTTTTCCTTTTTATTGACTTCTTTTTACTTATTCTTTTTTATTTCCCATTATTTTATTTCATCTTGAGCATTGCCATTTATTAGATATTTGGAAAATTTTGACAAATTTTAAGATAAAAATGATGTTTTATCAAAGCAGCCTTATGTTATATAACAATATTGTTATCAGTTGTGGAAATTTTATTTAGGAAACAGGTCAAGTAGACACTAGTGTAAACGTTTTTACATGTTATACAAATTTTATAACATTAACATTTTATTTTTGAAATACATGCATAACTGAAACCAATATTTCATTTTATGTTATAAAGTTTAGATGTTCCTAGTTTCATTGAATTTTTTTTTTCTCAGATACTTTTGCTTCAGAGAAACTTTTTTATTAAACCTAATTCCAAAGAAGATTTTAAAGACAAAATGAGAAACTATATTGAAGCCCTCCACAAGATATCTGGTTGTTTAAAGTAAGTTCTTTTATGTTATATTCCTTTTAAGACATAGAGGATCATGGTTCTCTACAATTTTCTGTCTTTTGTTTCTCTAAATAAACTCTGACCCTTTACCATTGCTCTTTGTTCTTGTTCTGCCATTTATTCACACAAACTTGTTTATATAAGTTACTTACTGTTTCTTCTGCTTTTCTTCAGTATATCCTGAGAGAGTAGAATTTTCTAAATTCATTTTTAAATGTCCCATAATTTTTTTTTTCCTTACTGAAGTATAAGTGTCCTCTTAGCACTTTTAATTTACAGGGTGTCCCAAAAGTTATGTGACGATTGGCAGAAAACATACACTTGTGAAATAGAAATCAGAGAACATTTGCATGACATTATCTTCCATAATTCAAGCAATAAAATTTCTTAATCTATTGTCACATACAAAAACCTGATTTCATTTAGTAAATAAATATAAAATTTATAAGGTTAATGGTAATGCAACTTTTGGAGCACCCTATACTTAAAACTTGCTTGTTGCTCATATTTTACTCATAGTATTGTCAGCATTCACTACTGTATATTACATTAGATATTATATAGCAGTTCAGCAATCTTTTCTTTATTTTTAATGAAAACATTCTATCTCTCAGGATTTAATTTCTGGAAGGTATTTTTTTGCTATTCCTATACACCTTTAAATATCTTTGTTACATTTTCTGTTGTCTTTTACATTACCCAGTTAAATTTCTGTACCAAACTGTTTAATGCCCCTAATAGCTTACATCTTTGGTTGTCTTTTTTGCAGATGACCATTCATTTTATCTACTTACATTTAATAGTCCTTTCTTGCTTTCCTTTGCTTTTTTATCTAAAAGTTATTTCAGTTTTCCTTCTGAGTTTGCCAGCCATCAAGAATTTTTCAAAGCTTATTTATAGTAACTTTATTTTAAAATAATATTAATAGTAATAAAAAATATTGTCAGATTCAGTAATTGCATAATTTAACATTTTGGATATGAAAATATAAGAAAGTAGATATAGATACAGAAAGGTCTCAATGTAACAATGTATATTTCTTGATCCTTTCTTTGCTGTAAGGTCCTCTGTAGTATAATAAGATATGCCTGTTTAAAAGGTTGTATCCTGGAAAATATAGAATGCATGTTTGATCCCAGGTGAGAGGTACATTTTCTTTAATAAAGTTTTCAATAATCTAGGCATTTTTACTGTTTGCAAACAGATGTCTACTCAAACACATGTACCCAGTAAAATATTGTATATATTAATGAGAAATATATTATTAAAATGGCTGAGTTGTGTCTATGATTTCTTAATTTAAAACTTGTGTCACATTTATTAATTTTTAATTTTTTTTTTTTAGTTCTAGTGTACGCACATATAAAAACACTGGCAAATTGACATTATATGAAGTGTGGAGCTCAGAATTCCAACAAACACGGTAAATAGCATCTTTATTTTTTTTTATATTTATCAAAACCTGCACAATGTAATTTCAAGAAATGAAAATGCATTAAAAAGATGTTTACTTTTAAGTGAGTTACTGTACATCATTTTGAATAAATCTTTATTGTTTTTAACACATTCACTGCTACTTTGGATATTTCAACAACTAGTACAACAAAATAAACATATCTTCTGCTCAGTGATGCTTAGTGCATTGTTATAGATTTTTATTGTTTTAAATAAATGTGGAATAGATGTCCATGTGCATCAGAGGTAATACAAAACTTGCTACAATGTGTGCATGTGCGTTGTGTAGTGTGTGGTTCAGCGTACCCGGATTAAAGGAGAATTTAATATGGGATACCCTGCCCACAAAATACAACGCAAATTTCAAGAAGAAACAACATGATAAGGAACGTTTATAAAAAATAGAACACTGTATATTTATTATCTTGTGAATAGGGTAAAAAAGATTATTGTTTTAGTTCGTTTAAGCAAAAATGTGATTTTGATAAAAATGTCTGTGTTCGTTGTCTTTTAACAGAATAGCAGAATAATGTCTGTTTTTGTTTTGTATAGTTGTAAAATGAAAAAGGGGCGAGCAATTTAAGTTAAAAAAAAGAGTGTGAATGTGGAATAAAGATGAAAGGAAAATGTACTTATGAATTGTTTTGAAGTCGGTTGTAAATTTGTTGTTGTTCCTTCCTACTCCACTTTTCGGGTTGAGTCAGTGATGAAATTTACTGTCAATCTTCTGTGATCTTTTGCGCCCTTCTCTGACTGGCGACTGACTTGAAAACTCTGTATTTATTGTTGACTTTTTTTCACACTGGCTCGTTATCTTTTTTTTTGGTTTAGCAAATCGCCTCCTTTCATTGGTCAGAAAATTAATTTCACACCTTATTGTGAAATCTGTTTTTGATCGTTTTGATCCGATTTTGCGGATGTGCAAATCTACTTTGTGTTTTTTTTAGTCATTTGTTGGAATATAGGATTTGTATCCTATAGTAGTAATGAACATCTTAAATGTTTTAGGTTTTAAGATTTATTAAAGGCTTTCAAATTATGTAAATATGAAATCTTTTTTAGAAAGGATCTACCTTTTACATTGTCATATCATTCAATGTTGGTCAAGGTATAGCATCTGTTACTCATAAGACTCTCAAACTTTAGATGATTTACAAGGTAGAAAGGTACCCAACAGTAGAATATACACTATAAAATCTACAATGTATTATGGATAATACAATTCAAATTTGTTTCAGTTTCTTTCAATAACATTATGTGCAATCCTCCAAAATTGTCATCACTATTTCAATAAAATATGCCTTACATTTGATTATATCTTTAGTTTGACTTTTGAATTTGGTTTTGTATTTGAAAATCAAATGTTATTCTGTAGATTGTTGTATGTTGCAGATTTGGGGAAAGTGCTGAATGGAGAAATTTTGAGGAACAAATATCTGATTTATTGGAAGATAAAATTGAAATAAAAACCATGAATATACCAGGTAATATAAAAACTTTTAAAAAGTAATATCAGCTATAATATTTAGCATGCTCACTAAATGTTAAAAATTACTTGAGTGAATTTTTACATATAAAAATCTTGAGAAAATTTGTATTTATTTTAAATGAATATAATTGCATACAGCTATTAACTGAGCAGATAGGGGCTTTTGAGAAAAATATCTTAGTCAGGAAGCTGTGCTTTCTTTAAAAAGGAAACTAGAGCTTTGCTGTATTGTGTTGCTCTTTGTGGTAAAGCACACTGGGTCAAATTCTGGTTTCTCCTGCTAAGTGGAATGCAGGTTTGATTCCTATCTGAGAGCACATTTCTTGAGTGTGTAAGCTGATAGATGTAATACACACTGTTTAAAAAAAAAAAAAAAATTAAGGTGTCTATTTTAAATACAAATAGCCATTATAATAACGTTTGAAGTAATAAAAATGCATTAAAAATAAATCTATTAATTCTTTAAAAGAAACAGCTATATGTATATATGTCTAATACAGAAAATTATCTTTTCGTTTTCATTTTGGGGATCTATAAAAGAATTATATTGTCTAATGTATGTGGAGAAGTTGCTGAAAATTTCTTGGCCCAACCAAGATGATCTCTCCTAAATTTTGATGTTTTGGTGATTTGGTTTGATTTTTGGAAATGAGTTAAGCTGAGAACTTTCCAGCACCTCTTTGTGTTGCACTATAAAAAACAGTTTCATTGTTGCCTTCTATGTGGTTTTAGTTTCACAATTTTATGTAATTCATTGTTTGTTTGAAAGAATGAATTTCTGCTGAAGAAATAATACCTGTCTGAAAATAATTGATATAATAATAATACTGCTATTTGGCAGCATCTTTATATCTGAATTAAAAAGAGAAGGCTGATAAAACAGCTATGATTAAAAATAGTTTGACCATGAAAGGATTAACTCAAAATTTGATTGTGTATTCTAATTAATGAAATATAATGCCTCAATGAAATTGTCTTGTTTTTCTAGTATATTTTTGGATTCTTCTTACATTTTAATTTCTTACTTTTCAGCTTATTGGTGGCAGAAGAGTTTCTGAAGTTGAGTATCATTACAATATGGACTACTGTTGATTGGTTGATCAATATGACAACAATGTTAGATGCTCAAATAACTTCCATGGCATTTTTCTCTTTTTCCGAATTAGTTTTTGGCTGTTAACGTTAAAATGTATATTTTCAAACAAATTGTCTGATTGTGCTTCCAATGCTGTTGAAAAAAAAAATAAGAATCAATGAAAATAATCTGATGCTGTTGTCACATAATAGAATTTTATTTCTATTTAGCTGATCTTTTTAATGACAAGCAATGTTACAGAGAAATACACACACACATTTTAGCCCAAAGATTATTCACTCCAAAATCATGTCCTGAATAATTTTTTTTTCTCTTTAGATACGTCTTATTAGAGTGACTGTGAAAATGATTCACTCAAAGTTCATTCCAATCACTGAATTTGAAAAACGGGAGTTTATTTTTGAATGATTTGTTGTCATTAGCAAGGTAGATTGTATAATCCATTAGAATATTTTCCCTTGATATAAACATATCTATTTTTATAGATAGAATTTTTATATAATTTAAAAATTAAAAAAAACATTCTGAGATTTTAAGATATTAAAATTTTCAGATCTTAAATCAAAATTTAAAATTTTTAATAGCATTCCATTAAATAGTGACTTATTTAAAATGTTTTTTGTAGCACTTCAATAACATTGATATGTTGAATTTTTGTTTCTAAATTGACACCTCAGTGCAAAAGATCATTTATTAATAGTGTTTTTCTTTGCAACTCTTTCCAATATATTATTATTATAAAATGCAGTTTTTGGTTTTTACCTATGTTTTATGTCACTGCTTATAACATTTATGTGATTTATATTCCCAGTCTGATGAAGAAAAATCATAGTCATTTAAAACTGCTGTATACAGTGGATACATTTATTTCTCTGTGTTTATGTACCCATGTAGTATCAATGAAATCTTGTCTATATTTTAATATTTGCATGTGGAGCATGTTTTGATTTATATTTTTAGATATGATTCTAATTTCAAATTAAATTTCTACTCTTCAGATCTTATGTATAGCTAATGCTTTTATTTTCTAGTATTTATGGTTGCTTTTTTAATATTTGTGTTTGATATTGCTTGTGACATTTTGTGCTCTTTATCACAACTTTTCTTCTCAATTTTGCATAAATATTAAAAAATGACTGGGATTGTTGTGAAAGTTATAACTTACAATGATTAAAATATATTTGTATAAAGTTGCAAAATTATTACATTCAGTTGGTATATGATAATATTTTCAACATTTCATCATTCTCAGCTAAAAGTAGCATTTCTTGTAGATTTCATCTTATATGTTAAGTTAATCATTATTTGTATGTATTTAAATTACTGTAAGGTTGCCAAAAAGATACACATGCAACTTTTTAATATATAATATAAAAATCATGGAAATCATTAAGTTAGCAAGTTAATTTTTTTCTCTTTCACATAAAAGAAATATATATTCTATACCATTTATTGTAGGGTCATTTTCCAAATTTCAAATTATCAGTTAACTGCTATACTTCATATTTGTGTATAAATAGTCTTTTGAATTATATTTCATTACAATATTATGTAGAAATAAATTGGCTGTGCCCATTTGTAAGTTTATGTACCGTTAAAAATTATTACTGCTGTTTTTTAAGTAGATACTGTTGATAACTTGAAAGAGAATTGATATATGCTGTGATTAATTTGCTGTCATTATGTAAGATATATGACATGAGTAAAGTTGTTTACTGGTATGTGTGGCACTTGAACTGGACTGATAATGAAAGTGATTTTTCACAAATAGAAAAAAAAAACCCAGATTATTGATGAATCATTGAAATTAGATTAATTTTGGACATCTGCAGTGATGTAAACTCAGTGAAATTATGAAAAGAAAGTTTAAGTGGTAACTAGACTGGTACATTACTTTACAAGTATTACACATAAATTTTTATTGCAGTGTTTTTAAAAATTGAGCTCTTATAACTTAAAATGTCCACTTCCTATGATTAAGATAGATTAATTTGAGTTTTATGATTAATTTGAATGTGTTTACTGTTGGAATTCAGTTACTAGTATGCAAATACTTATTCAAATTTCTTGACAATCTTTCAAAGATTGTCATATAACCATCAAAAAAGTGCAACTTATCAAATCTCTGATGGTTATTTTTCTATTATGAGAATAAACAATTTACTATTTTTGATATTCTATCCAGCTCTTTATCCTTTAGCTAATTATTTAATAATTAATGATTTTGTGTTTCTGACTTTACATACCAAATCTTATATTTCATAATGTAGCAACTTATTGAAATTCACTTAGTTTGTTTTTGTTGCAAGAGGCAATTTTTTTAGCTTTAAGAAAGTTCGCATTAATGAATATAATGATAGTTGTTTACTTTATTATACAAATAATAAACTATTTCTTTGAAATATTAGAACTGATTTTATACACATTTGATTCAAATGGTATTTTTCTTTTAAATTTTGATGTAACTAATTTAGATTAAAAATCACAGTTGATTTTTTTTTTAGGCTTTTATTTGTAACATTCATTTTGGAACATTTTCTTAATATATTTTCTATTTAATATATTAAAATATCAATTAATTTTTAATTAGTAATTAATATAATAAAATATCAATTAATTTTTAACATTGCTTGAGTTTATAGCATTTTCTTAAAATTCCTACTGAAACCTATAGTTAATTATATCTGTCATATTTATCTACATGTCTACAGCTGCTTGTTTGTCTATTTACCTACCTACATGCCTTCCTTACTACTACCACCTGTTCTGCCTTCCTTTCAATTTATCTATTAACTTAGCCATCCAATATTTTTGAGATATGATATGAGGGATTTTTAATACTGCTTGTAAGTCTCGGCATTTATTCTTTAACTGTGAACAAGCAGGTTCAAGTTAACAATGTGACTTAATGAAAAATTCATAGTTTTTAACCAACAAAGGCAGCCAATTTATTCAATATTAGTTCTTTATTTCTCTATGAGTATTTCTCTTTCATGATGCCTTTTATATATAAAGCATTTGGTTTAAGAAAATTTGACATCCTGAATAAATGTCTGTTGTTCAGTTTTTCATCTGATAAACTTCTAAATTGATAACTAAATAACAATATAGACTAACTGCTCATATTTATTTTCTCTGTATGTGAAAAAGGTTTTTCTATTTTCTTAGTGAAAATCTTATTTTTGACTCCTCAATTTTATTAATTGATGCCAGTGAGTAAGGAATGCATTTTTTCAATGCTTAATTTAATAATACCTGTCGATATACATGAAAGCTTGCCTCCATACAAAATAACATAAAAAGATGAGTGATCTGAAATTGACAGAGTGCTTAATCATGGATCCTTGCTCTAACTCTCTTTGACATTAACAATTTTCTTGTAAAAGCCAAATATACATGTTTCACCAAGTTTCATAAGCAGCTATTTTGCAGGAATGTCTGAGATCAGTGTCATGAAGATTTAAGTGAACAAACCTTTAAAGCAAATATTTCTTATATAATTTTACTGCAAATATTCATTAAGATTACAAGTATTCAATCTTTTATAAATAAAATAATTTATGAAACATGATTTAGATTTACCAGAGCCTAGAAGTTGCTTCCCTTCTTTAAAAAAAAAAAAAAAAAAAAAAAAAACGAAAAAAAAAAGAAGTGAAAACTGTATATAAGTCATTATGACATGTGTTTTAAAATGAAAACCATTGTACTGGTTAATCTGACTTAGTAGCTATTAGTAATGAAAAGCGGTGGGAAACATTGCTTAATATGAAGAATTAGACAAGTAAATTGTAATAGTCACAAATTGCCAAAAAGAACATGTCAGACAAAATTTGCAGAAAACCTTCATCAATATAAGATTTTGCAATATTTTATGATAGAAAAATATATTTATCCTCATACCTATTTATCCACAGTTTTGTAAAATGTAATTCTAGCAGTTTCTTTCCAAATTCATGCATTGCTGAAAGGCAAAAAATTAGTACTACATAGTTTGTAAACTATTCAAATTCCTCAAACCTTTGAAGTAGAACCTTGTATACCAATATCCCATACATGGACAATGTTTTTTTTTTTTTTTTTTTTAAAGATTTCTTCCAGTTTGGAAATATTGTTAAATTGTAGCAAATATATTTTCTTTTCAAGCTGAGCAGTTTCATCTTATTGGCTTTTGTTAATAATTTCAATACTTTACAGAGATTGTCATTATCATCCAATTAAATAGATTCTTTTCATGTTTCTGTAGTATTTATTTTTTTCTTAACATGTATTGACAAATAATTTCAATTGTTTTGATGTATGGATAAATATATACTGAAAAAATTGAGAAATACTATTGTTCCTACATAATGTAACTTTTAAATGCAATAATAAATTTGATATTTTAAATTAAAAACAAATGTGCCACATTTTTCTCTTTTAATAGCTAAAATTAAAAATGTAAAACACTACATACTATATTTTTTACTTATTTAAATTAATGTTTATTCTTTGAAAATCATCTGCTTCATACATAAAAATTTTGATATTGAATCATTCTTTTCACCTGATATAGTTTAAATATCAGATAATAATTTGGATTGGAATGAGTTTAAGTTTATTTGAATTTTTTAAATAATAAAGAAATTCAATAAAAATGAAGCTGATTAGAATTATTGATTAGAATATTATTTTTATAAGTCTATAAAAAATGATTATTTAATTTATACTGTTGTGAAATAGCTTTTCCTATTTAACAATATGGATACATATCTAGGTTTATTAATATGTGGTAACAAAAAAAATAAATTCTTGTTTTATTATATTACTATAGTTTTATCTCTTTTGCTGGATAATGTTTTAATTTAAAATTTCTCACGTGTAAGTAAATTTCATAAATTCACTAAATTTTATAGATTTAAAATTGTTCTGAAGATAGTTTTGGATATTTTTTTTTTTTTTTTTTTTTTTTTAGGATAATTTAAGCTACAAGTTAGCTTTTACACATTTCTATTTTTTTTTTTTGTTTAGGCTTATTTTAAAAAAGACTGGCAAGAATTGAAATGAAAAGCAACAAACTTAAAATCTTGACACATTGATACATTCAAGAAAGTAAGAAAATGTCATAGAAATAGAGTTGTCAGGGTATCACTTGGAGAAAGCTTTCAGTTATAAAAATTTCTGCATGTTTCCTGACTGTCAACCTACTACTTTTAGGTAAATATGATATTGCATAAATACCCATAGAATGTCTTTATTTTCTAAAATATCTAAATTGTTTCCTTATAACATTAAAATTACTTGTTCTTTCATGCAGTGAAACAACAGATTTTAGACCTCACACATATTGAATGAACATTTCTGTATGGAAATTTTAACAAATCTCACATTGCAAATTACATGAGTGAAAGTTTTTATTTCTTGAATCTTTTATATTTAAAGATTTTTAGATTACCTTATTTAGTGTAGAACTTTCTATAGTTATTTGAAATAAGATTCCAGAATGAATAAATGCTCACAAATGTTTCAAAGCAAAGAACAGTTTGTTTTAGCTTTGCTAATAACAAATATATTTTCTAAAATATTTTAGATAAATTCATACTTTCCTTTTCTGCTTCCTTTTATAAATATCAAAATCAATTCTAAATCAACTTCCTTTCTTCTGCTTCTGATCATATTCTCCTATTCTGAATGTCATTTAATCTCTTGCTATTGTACCAGGTGGTATGAAAATAATCAAAATACTTTGTTATAAATTCTATTAAAAATTTTTTTTAATACAAAAATTTTATCTTGACAGGAAATTATTACCATTATTAATGTATTTTTTCTATTTCACTTGTTTTTATGTTTTGCTAAATGTTATTAAACTTCTTAAAAAACAAACAGACTTCATTCTTTTTTTTTTTTTTTTTTAAATTATTTCATAATGAATATTTTACTGATTGTATATACTTGGTGTGATGGGTAACTTGTCACTATTTTATATTTTTAATTTTGTGCATTGTTTGTTTTTGATTTTGCCAACTGCAAAGTATAGTAGGGTTAGTTGAGCACTGTCTGTGACAAAAAGAGCATCATGATGTAATTCACTCCACCAAAAATTTGGAAACTGCATTCTGTACTGCTTAGCTTTCATTCCAGAAGCTCCAATACAAACATTCAGAGTGTTTGGGTGTCAATTGGAGGACAGTGCAGAAGATTTTGAAAGAGTGGGTTGATTTATCCAGTCAACACCATAGTGTTTGAAGTGATCACTAGTGATAGCAACATCATGCCTCCATTCATCTTCCCACAGTGCCTCAAACTCAACATGGAGGCTGGCAACAATTGCTTTGAGGATATAGTGCTGCCCTGGGTCAAGAGGGTGGCTGCTGGTGGCCATCTTTACTTTGGTCTACTTCATGAAGGTGGCAGTTAGAATAGGTGAAAAATGTAAAAGTTGGATGGACTTTTTTCAACATTAGAGATGGAGTTGAAATAACAGAACTAAATGACAGAAGTTCACATCATATACACCTTCAATCAAATGAAGCTCATTGTATTAGGTTTTTAGATAAAGAAACAAATTTCCTAAATTCTTTCAGTTAAAATTTTAATTCTGGAATTTCCTTATGTAGGATCGTTTGGCTAGTTTGATTTCCTTCTGGCCTGCTTTCTGGTCTTCAGTTTTATTCTTATTTACATATATCTGAAACTATCTCCCCTATTACTAAATTGGGTCACTTTGAATGCCCCATAACATGGCTCCTTTAGCTATCCCATGAATTCCACTTTTTATTTATTTCTTTATTTTTGTTTATTTATCTGTCTAAAATTGTTGCCACTTAATTTTTTTCAACTTGTTCACATGTACCACATAACTACTTGAAAAATCCTTCAAGAGAAGAGTTTAATATTGGCATATGAACAAAGAGAAGTCAATGTCTCAGTCAGTGGATGTCGCAATTTCATCAGACTACAGAAAAGCTGAAAAAATATATGGGCCTTGTGAGAGAAGTGAAAAAGTATGGAACATAAAGGTGACAGTTTTACCCATCATTATTGCCGCTCTTGCAAAGTTTACAAGAGGCTGAAAGAATTGGAAATGTGAATTAAAATTGAAACTGTCCAGATGACTGCATTACTGAAATCAGTTACAAACTTGAGGTTAATTCTGGATTAGTGAGAAAACTTAACTGTCATTTGAGCTACAATGATACACCAGGTTTTACCTGTGTGAACATTCACTGACTGAAGTAACAACAAAAAGGGTGTATGAAAATGATTATACCTATTATTATTAATGTGCTTGGAACCATTTCAAAAGACCTTGCAACATATGTTTTTTTTTATTTTTTTATACGTTTCATCCCAAGCGATGTCACACTGCTATTAAAATGTAGGGGTGTACAGGAAGTGAAAGAGAATGAAAAAAATGAAAATGGTGAGGATTGAGGAAAGGGCAAAAAAAGGAACAGGGTTCAAGAAGACCCAAGATGATGATTGACGTAGCATTTAAATTTTTGAAGATTGTAGTTATCAAGGAATCGGAAGGGAGTCCCACAGGTGGAAAGTGCAAGGAAAAAAATCTCTTAAATTAGAACTGGCGATTGCATTTAGCTAGTTCAACAGTAAAGTGATGACACCTGATTTCTAATCTAGTAATACGTTTAAATTCATATAGTCAGGGTACCATGGAAGAAAGTTTATCAGAGCAGTTGCCATGAAAATATTTGCAGAACAGACCGAGAAGTCATGTTACATCAGTGAGAAAATGGCAGGAGATGCCTGGTCAGGATCGATTGTATTGCAGACCCTTCTCTGGATTTTGTCAAGGATCTCGAGATGCACAGCAGGAGCACCAGATTAGATATGACAACAGTATACTTTCCTGGAAAGTGGTAAGAGACTAATGGGCCGATAATTTGAGGGGCCAGCGTTGTTAAAAACAGGAACTACGGAGGAGGACTTCTAACAAGCTGGAAAGCAAGAAGTAGCGAGGCATTTGTTGTAAACTTTATTATAAAAGTTTTGGAAACGGTAAAATCTTTTATAGTTCAAATTCAAAGGACTGAGGAAAAAGTGGAAAAATAATTTGTGAGCCTATGTTAAATTTTCTTTGGCCTAATGAACACCTTACCATCTCAGAAATTGACCGGTGTACTGAAAAGAAGGAAAAGAAATGCACAGTGTGTTAATATATACAAAATAAAATTTTATATAAGACAATATATATATATATATATATATACAAAAAGAATATAGTGAAAGTTGAAGGTCCAAGAGTTAAAATGTAAATGTTCTGGTAGATGAGAGGGAGAGTGTGAGTACATGTATGTATTCAAATATAATAGCTGCCTACTTAACAATGTTCACGAAATAGGTTATTTATGTTTTCAGATGTTGCAACTGCCTGTTTGAAAATGTAGTGAAAGAAATGATGTATCTTATAATTTCAACGCAGAACTGTGTGTCTCATGTCGCAGCTGATCGCGCAGATGTTGCATTTCGGCTCTGGTTATGTTACAATGATCACAACATCTAGTGAGGCAGATTAAGTCAGTATCCCACACGAATTTTTCACCTAATGGTACAAGCCCCTAATTTAGTATACATGTGCGCCAGGACCCATTCTCTCAGAAAAGTACATTACTCACATTGAAAAACAAAATTGCCGCCATTTTTCAAAATGGCCGTCTCATAAAATAGGAAAAATGCGTTTTCCGTGCCAAACGTCTATAAATAGGAACGTGCTATTGATCCAAATGTTAAATAGATTGTATTTTGACTGGAGAAATATATTTTGGCACTAATATTCGAAAATGGTTACCAGTTTTCAAGATGGCGGCCATTGCATCATTTAAAATAAGTACTTTTGTAGTTGTCTTACAAAATTATCACAGATATTGCTGGGCAACATCCGTGATCATGTATTGAGGTGATGCAGTCAAGCTCTATTACATTATGTAAATAAGAGTGGTTAAAGCACAACCAGAGCACACTGGTGACATCACTGGTGTGAGACTCAGCGTGGGGTTCAGTGTCGGCTTATAGTGTATTAGTTGTAGCTGGAGTTTACTAACCTAAACTGTAGTTAGTAGTATACATGAGTGTTCCAAATGTTATCTAATAAACCCCTGTATATATTTCAGGTAGAATCTTACTTATAAAATGCAGATTGTGTGTGTGTGTGTGTGTGTGTGTGTGTCTGTTCGTTTATATATGGGATCGTATTTCCTATATTTTTCAACCGATTTCAACAAAACTTCACAGGATTACGTAAAATTACCCGGCGGTGGTTCTGACTGTGCCAAAAATGGGAAAAACACAATTGTTTTTGCATGAAATCAATTTGAAAGCACGGGTAAGGGTATCACACCCGGCCAGAAGTTACTGCCGGCTACTCAAACGTCTGAAAGTGTCACCGCAGAAAACAGAACGAATGCCGTTAACTTCCGGTGACTCAGCGTTTTTTTCAGAAAATGATACACAAAAAGTAAACAAATGAAACCTAAACATACACAAGTCCTCCTAACTAAAAATAATAACCGGAAACTACTTTAAATACACATGGCGTCCAAATGAAACCCATGTGTAAAGTCAAAAGTTAAGCGGAAGTTAATTTTTAGTCATCAACCAAAAGAAAATTGCCAACCGACTACGATGCTAACTGGAACCGACATAAACACAGCTGATTTCTTCCACCAAGAGAGCGACGTGCTCCCCCTCCTTGGAGGGTTGTACGCGCAACATTTGTCATCTCTCAGTGGCGCTTCTGTCCTTCGATAGAGTGCGCTCAGGGGCTTCTCTGTCTAAGGACGGAGGGGCAACTGAGAAAATTAGACTGAAGAAGTGCCCAGCCCTGGGGAACAGCTGCCCGAGGCTGCGCCCTCCCACTGCACCAGAGGGAGGGATTGGTGTTCGCACCGAGGCCAGCGCAACTGACAATTGCGGGGACTGAGCGGAATTTTTGTCACTGCCCGAGTGTATGCGCTCGGGTCCCCACATTAATCCGACCTTGTGTCACATCTCATTCTCGTGGGAGAATGAGTAAATACCAGAGCGACATGCTCCTCCCTCTCACCTTCACCTGGCCGACCCTCATGGAAAATAAACCTCCACATCTTAAGTGTTAATAAAAGCAAAGCATGTCAGATTTATAAAGATTTCCTATTTGTCCCTCATCCTATCATTCTCTTGCATTCCTATCTATATCTGATCTTAATATATATATATATATATATATATATATATATATATATATATATATATATATTATATAAACAGATGCAAACTATGCCTGGAAGAAAAAAAAAAAAATAATTAAGTACAAAAATACAAGCCAGCTATTGAACCAGAGAAATGAAATTATACTTAAATATCATCATAAAAATAAGTTTATATAGTCTTAAAAATAGACATTTATTTTGCATCATACACTGAAAAATGTATATTAGGTTTGTAACTATGTAAGTTTATATATATGTATGTATATATGTATGTGTGTATTGTATATGTGTGTATCTAGCTATCTGTCTATCTATCTCTATATGTATATATATATTATTCTTTTTTTATGTGTGCCATACATACATATATATGTATATAGATGTATTTAATCATTTATATATGTCATGGATATGCTTGCATTATAGTTAATTTTTATTACTATTATTATTACTTTAAATATATTATATATATAATATTTTTTTCTATTAAATGATGATGATGTTTAAATGAATAACAACATAGATTGCATTTCTGTGATTTTTATTACTGGTTGTGCAGTTAAAGTTTTATCCATAAAATTTTTCCTACCTTCCTTACTGCAATATTCTCAAAAAATCTAAAGTAGGATCTGTAATGTAATCAGTACTGAATTAGCTTCTTGACTTCAGCCGTTTTTCTTACAGACGTGATGTGGCTTCCTCTGTCTTTTCTACAAATATTTTCATGGCTACTGCACTGATGAGCATTTTTTTCTGGTGCCCTGACTACATGAATTTAAGTGTACTACTAGATTGGCATCTAGGTCCCAACTTTTTACTGTTGAAATAGTTAAATGTAACCGCCCTTCTAACAGTTTCTTTCCTCCTCGCACTTCTCCATATTGGAACTCCATTCCTCTCACTTGCTTCCCCTGATAACTACAATCATCAAAAACCTAAATGTAACATCAGTCACCATGTTTTGTTGCATTGATACCTGTTCTTTTTTCCTTTCTTCAATCCCCCTACACCCACACTTTTCTCTCATTTCACCTCCATAACCCCATGTGATAATGGCACTTGACTTGTTTAGGGTGAAATGCTTACCCCCCCTAAAAAAAAAAAACATTGAATATAAAAATAATTAGGGTACTGATAAAAGCATCTAATAAAATAATTAGGGTACTGAAAATAGCATCTACCACAATCAAAGGTAAAGCTCTCCCTACCAACAGCTAAAATAATAAAAAAGTGCTCAATACAATATATATATATCTTACTTATTATAAAACGCAGATTGTGTGTGTGTGTGTGTGTGTGTCTGTACGTTTATATATTGGATCGGACTTCAAACATTTTTGAACCGATTTCAACAAAACTTCACAGGACTACGTAAACTTACCTTGCAGTGGTTCTGACAGCGCAAAAAATTGGAAAACAATTGTTTTTGCATGAAATCAATTTGAAAACACGATTAAGAGGCATTAATGAAAGGTGGACAACTCATATCGAGTTATACTTATTAATATCGAGTTACTTATTATAAAACTCAGGTTGTTTGTTTGTGTGTGTGTGTGTGTGTTCGTTTATATATGGGATCGGATTTCCTACATTTTTCAACCGATTTCAACAAAAATTCACTTTTTTTGGCAGGTAGTGTTTCTTATTGTCTTGTACACTTTTTTTTAATTTTTACATTCAGAATGCTTTAAAAATTCCATTTACAAGACAATTGTTTATAATAAAATTCTATTCAATCGATAGACTCATAACGATTGAAAACAATGTTTTGTTTGAGTTTGGGTTTGACCAATTCGTAAAAAAATAAAAAAATAAAAAAAAAAAAACTAATTAAGACATGCGTCCGTCAACCTTAAACAATAATCTTTGTCAATTTTATTTTTCAGTCTTTATGATGGTGGATACTTGATCTATCTCTTACTGTTACATCCCCGGGCAACGCCGGGCTCTACTGCTAGTTATAGCTAATTGTGGCATTACACTATTAGATAGCCGCGCCTGAATTGACAGGATGTGCCATCGCGGAAGAGCCGAGCCAAAGGTAACAGGACTTCAGTTACCCGGAAGGTGTACAGATCGCACGGGACTTAAATAGCACTAGATGAACGATCGGGCTAGGTATAGAGTATTTGTATGTATGAACCTAGTTGTATCCCAAATCTCAATGTGCTTATGTATTTTGTACGGTTAGGTGGTAAAAGGATAAAACTTTGGCCTTAACCTGTTCAATATGTCCACTAATAATAATGGTACTCCTAAAACTGACAGGAGGAAGTGTTGCTTCTATCAGATTGATACAAAAGAAGATTTGAAATCTCCCCAACCCGCTATGAGTATAGTTTTGATGGTTATTTCATCATAGCAAAAAACCTACCACAATTTCAGGCAATCCACCAGTTACCGATCAGGTTAAACTCATCCAGATTGAATGAAGGAAGTGGTATTGAAGATACACTGAGGCAAAATAGTGCTAAGTACCACCAAAATTGTCGCAAAAATGTTTGACTGCTATAAACTTGTGCCTGCCACTAAAAGAACAGTTGAAATTCAAAATGATCCAGGAGAAGGGCAATCAAAAATGCAAAGAACTGGCATGGAAGTGCAATGGTGTTTCCTGTGTAAAAAGATACAACCAAAGTCAAAGTTGCGACTAGTCATGACCATGCAGCTAAATGAGAGGCTTAATGTATGTGCTCACAATCTTAATGATGGCAAGCTTTTGGTTGTCTTGAGCAGTGGAGATGTGCTTGCCCTAGAACTGAAATACAACTACTCTTGCTTAACAGCTCTGTACCATAGCATCGACCATAATCCCTCTTCCACAACGGCAACCACATCATTCCATGGAACAAGCATATCCATCTTTCAACATACAACAACAGGAAATCAAGGAGAAGTACGGGAACCAATTCTAATTAAGAATACCAAAGTAAAGAAAGTTCCAGAAATCCCCGACTCATACAAATGTCTATCCTGCGTTCTTCACAACCAACTTGTTATTATTTATTAATGTTTATTTATTTATTTTTCTATCCCTTCAATACTTACAAATTTGCTGACGACAGGAAATTACGTTGATTTGCCTTTAAGTCAAAATAGTTCTGATGAAGAGGGTGAAATCCGAAGTATTTAAAGTTTAAATGTCCTGTCTCATTCAGATTTTTATCACTGTTGTTGCTGTTGTTGGGATACAGAAGTCACGTATTTCCCTGTGGTGGAGGTAAGCCACTAGCTTGCAAGTACATGGTGCCGTTTCTCTTTGGTAATATATCTTTCCCAGATATAGAATGAAACTCCAGCTCGTTTGAATCTGACCTTCTAAATATGGCTTTTCCAGACACAGGAGTATCTCCATATTATATGAAAGACCCTTCCTTTTCCAGGAATCAATGTTAGAACAAAGGTCTGTTTGTTAGAATAGATAACACAAGAATACAATTGATCAGAAATGTGTTGTGTTATAGTATGGTTCGAAATTAACAGAGTCCTGGTTGATTGAGCTTGGCTAAGTCACAGAGAGAAGTGTGAGTTTATATTACAAAATTCTGTGTCTGTGTGTGCGTTTTAAATGTTATGAGTAAGATCGTGGACTCGTTTGAACAGGCGAAACTTACTGGATCCTACTGATGACTTGTGAAAAAGTCGCCTCTTTTAAGGAAAAAGAATATGCTCCCACAGAAGAGCGGGAAAAGTTTAATCTTGCACTAAAATATGTGTTTGGTTAAAAATTAACCAATCACTACATTCGTACCAACAAAACAGGCAAGCAAGCTCAAAACCGAAGGATGCAAAGAAATGGCTGCGATGGCTAAATTGTTCTATAGAAAAGTAGTATTGATTTATTAGCCAATCGCAGACGAATAAAATGTGGGCGTGGAAAAACAGCAATCGCTACAGATGTATCACTAATATATTTCATGGGACATTTTTGTGATCGCTTTTGTATATTATGTTGGGGACGTGCAGAAAGAATCAGAAGGAATTTGTGTAGGTTGCGTGACTTTCTGCATCCACAACAAATAAATAAACGAAATTTAAAATACGATTAAGAACGAGACATATTCAATTAGAAATTAATATAACATTTATATACAATTCAAAGCAATATACAAACAGGATAATTGATATATGTTATGTTGGCGAAATGTGTATGAGGTTTTTTGATTTCAGAATGTCTCTCTTTGTAATTGTTCGTTCATTTACAGTCTTTTTAAGTTTGTGTTGATATTAATAATTGTCGATATTAAGTGTCTTTTTTAGAAGGAGTTTTTAAGCGTGATCTACCTTTAACTGTAATGTAATGTTTTTTTAAGGTCTTTCGTACGTTGATATTTACTTAATAGGTAGCGAATATAATTCACTTTAGATAAGCAATGTTGAAAATTGATATCCACAGAGTTGATTAAGTTTTCGATCGGGAATGAGTCAGCGATGATGTATCTTTGCGCGATAAAATCGTGATTTAGAGTGACGTGGAGTATTTTGGCAAGTTCTCCGTGGGTGTTTGTTACTGACTGCCTGGGGCGGTCAGCGTTTATTTTTATAAGGCCTGAAAGTTCGAAGGTAGCTCACTTGAATTTTGGCGCAATTTCGTTCTGCACGTGAACTTTCAGTGATGAACCAATGAGATTGTTTGTTTCGCTTAGTGCAGTTTTAATTGGTTGAAGTTTTCCGTACGTAGGCGTAAGATATAGACTGTTCTGTTGCTAGGGTTGAAAGGTAAGGAAAAACGGACGAGTCTACAATTACTCCTTCAGTTTTAGTGCTGTTATTAAACCCCTTACTATTCCAAAGTTGTAATAAATGTTATATTAAGATTAGATAAGTTCTTTTCAATTATAGAATTGCTAGAATTGTCAAGGTTATTTGTTTGTCGTATATTTTGTAACCTTTTCTCTTCGCGTTATATATGAAATAATTAGAATATGAGAGGGGTTCAAAAGTATTTTTAATATATTTTAGTGTTTTGATGTGAGTAAAAGTTTACGAGATCATTTTGTTAGTGAAATTTCAGTAGACGTTTAATCGTATATTATTACCGCGAGTTGTGATTTCAGAGACATCGTTGAGGTAAGTTTACTGGATTACACTGAATAAAGAGGTATCATTCTGGTTTGAGAAAGCTCCGACGGAATGCCAACACTGAGTTGGACGTTTCGGCAATTCAGAACGAATCTAGAAAAAGCAATCAGGATATTGTCCAAAAATCTATTCCATTCTATCAAGGTAAAAGTAGAAAGATATCCATAAAAATAAAGTTAGTACATTCCCTCATCAGAAAGAAAAGTTAATTCTTTTGTGTGTAAATTTTCACGTAGGTGTAAAATATCAATCACAGATCTAGCATGTATTGGACATGATGACTGGCATGATGCTCCTCTTGATCAAGATCATAAAACATAATCAGTCACATGAACCGAACGTTAACATGCCTAATAGGAAAGTGCGGTCAAACACTGTTCTTACTCTGTTTTTCTTTGTTCAAAGATCAAAGAAAAACAGAGCAAGAATACTGGAACTGCGTACTTCAGAGAGTATTTATTTATTTTTTATGTTTCTGTTTTGACTTTTAGAGGAGATGGTGAAACATTTGGTCATCAAGCAATGTCAAATTTCTTTGGTTGCTGTAATTAATTGCTAAATTTGAGCCATTTCTTCATACTTACATGAGTCAGCCTCGGAGATCTGATCAAGATCTAATTTTTTTTTTAATCATTTTATCCCAAGAAAGGCGTTACTTCCATTAAAAGGCAAGGGGTTATTGGGAGTGGAAGAGAATTAGAAGGTGTGTGCGTGTGTGTGTGGGGGGGGGGACAATAAAAGAACAGAATTCAGAAAGACAGAAGATGACGATTGACGCTGCATTTATATTTTTGAAGATTGCAGGGAGGCATGAAACAGGAAGACATTTCAGAAGTACGAGAAAAGAAACTATTAGAATAGAACTTACGGTTACATCTTTTGCTATTTCAACCCGATGAGATCAAGTAGCCAATCCAGTGGTACGCTTGAATTTACACAGTTGAGGTACATTAGAACTGCCATGAAAATATTTATAGAAAAGACAGAGGGAAGCCACGTCACGGTGGTGGGAAAGGGAGTTGATTAGAGATGCTAGGCCAGACTCTTCTTGACATTTTGTCAAGAATCTCGAGATATATAACCGAAGCACCAGACAAGATATGGCTGCAGTATTTAATACAGGGTCAAATGGTAGATTAATAAATGTGCAAGATGGATTCCGATGAGAAATACTGTTTGGCACGTCACACTGAACCAAACTTCTTAATAGTAGACCTAACAATTGATTCAATATAATCGCTCCACTTCATACCTAAAGCTTGACAGACAAATTCAATGATAATAGTTAACACATCAGTAGTTGACCTAGAAAAACGAACGCCATATTGTTTATCTGAAAGAAGGTCGTGTTGAGATACTTACCCAACTTAGAGGTGATTAGAGCCTCTAGTATTTTACCAAGCAGATGTAAAAGACTAATAGAATGATAATTCCTCATTTACTTTGCTGAAATGAAAATCGATTTAAGTAAGTATGTGTAGAAGACACAGTCGTACGATAAAACAGCGAATATAAATTGGAAATATAATGGCGTTCAGTAAAAACTTAGGAAAGAAACATATTTACAAAGTTCATTATGCAATGGGATTCAATCTAATTGGATGGACTGAAGTTTATTCGTGCCTGGATGCAGTCATTTGTTCTCGGCACAAAGAAATGAACTTTATTGTTGCTTCTCTTTCTACAAAAAGATGGAAAGTGTTGAAAATTTTTCTGTTGCCAGATTCAAAAGTTCTCAAACATTTGTCAGACATAAAATGGGAAACTTACGCCAAAACACCGCAGCTATTATTAATAACGCTACTTGCGCTGTTGTAGTTTTATGTCATATTCATTATTAAGAACACGTCTACAGAAAATGGAAGAATCCAAATGTATTTTCATTTCTTTTGATACACTGGTTGGATCAATTTCTGTTTGGAATTCTGGAGTGAGAAGTTATAATTTACACTTAGACTATTGTCCTCAATTTTGTCTGAATGTTTGGGATGAGGAGTTATTATTTACACTATTTATATTCGAAAAATGTCCTTATCTTTGTTTTTATCACGACATTACGGTCGTTGTGCCCTCCGGCTTGAATTGTATATAGCATAGTTGATCAATTACTTTTCAAATCGATCATGACCTATTTGTGATTACATTTATCTAAAAAATGGCTCTTTATACAACTAAAGAACTGAAACGGTGTGCTACAATTTTAATTGGTTATAATTTTAAATTGAAATAATTCTTATTCTTCTTTAGGACATGGGCAATCATGGTTCTCCACAACTTTCTATGCTTTGTAACTCTTAGTAAGAGTTATAGTTTCATTATACCTCTCATTTCTTATTCTGCCATCCATTTACACAATCATGGTAAATACGTTATTCACTCTTTCTCTCTTACATTCAATATAACCTGTGAGTATCAAACTTTTCAAGTTCTCTTTCTTCATTATGTGTTATAGAAATTTCAGCTATTTCTTTCTGATTATACTTATGAGCATTCTTTTTTACCCTCATTTCCTTTGAAACTTCTTCGTTACTTACATGTCCAGTTCATGGTATTCTCAGTATCCTTCTGCAGAACCACATATCTGTTGCCCCAAGTCTCTTCTTCATCTGTGAGGAGATTCTACAATATTCACTGTCATATAGGAGGACTGCTATTACATAACAGTTCAGTACTCTTTACTTTTTCTAATGAAATTTTCCTGTCTCTTAATACATCCCTTAATTTTTGGAAGTTATCTTTTGCTATTCAAATGCGCCTTCGGTTTTCGGTGCCACATACCTTTTTCTAAAATGCAGTATTCTGACGGCCGGTCACTGTTAACACTAACTTATTAAATTATCATCTCAACTATAAAACTTGAATCTGCAATGCAATAGTTTTTGTGAAACTCAACCCGAGACTGCCAATTACAAACGGGTTGTGTACTTGTTAGTTCTGCTAATTTTGTGAGTTTTTCGCTCAGGTGAGGAAATGTTCCGTTTGCTTAGTCGGTTGATAGTCTTACAAAATTTTCTCAACCTTAATAATTTTACTGTCGAAATGGTTAAAATCTAATTCTTTTCCAAATGCCGACCATAGACAACTTATATACCTCGAGTGTTATGTTGTTCTGCACGATTGGTTAGTCTTATCTCAAAACAACTAAAATTGTTTTCTTATTATTAAAATATTAGGAAACAATCGAAGGACGAAACAGTCTGAATCAGTCTGACGAAACAGTCTGAATTAGTCTGACGAAACAGTCTTAAGACGAAATAGAACTGGTAAAAGTGACTAAAATTATGTGTGTTGTGCCCTATTTTGCTTGTCTTGAGATTTTTTTTATTAGAGTCCTAAAATCTATCTTCAGTGTTGCAGAGATTTGATATTATATTTATAATAACTGCGGAATGGCAGCTTCATACGTACTGTTTTAGAATTAGTAGCATGTCTCTGCTCTCTAATGAAGAGTCAAAGGCTACGTTTAATTTTGATGAATATCGCATTTTTTCATAGTATTTAAAATTTCGACATATGAAGATAAAAAGGAAAAGAAAAAAATCAGTTATATTTATTTTTTATTTTCGAAAAATAAACACACATACAAAAAACAACATATAAAAGGATTACTCTTTTACTGTCATCTTGGTCTTAAAAATAATGTTTATTGTGTTGATTTTGAGTTCTGCATAACGGCTTTACAAATCTAATTTGGAGCTGAAAATAATATAAAAAGAACACGATACTTGATTTGTTTAAATGAATTCAACATATGACGTTTATGCTTTTACAATAAAACAATGAAATCACAGAATAATTTTAAAGAGGATTTTATACCTTTCATTAGAAAAAATTATGGTAAAAATAAGTCAAAAGCAATTTTCTCTTATTAAAAGATTTAAATGCAGCTTGTCTATCAGAAAGTAACATGATTATTTTTCATCAAAATCACGTACACTGTTAAGATTTTTCAAACTGATCGCAGTGTTTTCATATAGAAGGGTTGCCAGGGTAATGTCTTAAAATTTTTTAATGTCTTAGTTTCCTTCCTGACCAGGAAAACTGACGAAAGGGGTCTTGTTTCATCAAGACAATGCTCCAGCGCACAAGTCTATAGTTTTAATGGCTGTTGTGCATGACTGTGGCTTTGAACTGGTTGATCACCCAACCTATTCTCCTGATTTAGCCCCATCTGACTATTATCTGTCCTCCAACACGTGGCTGGGAATCGGTATCGCAGTTGTTATGACATCATATCTGTTGTTGATAAAGTTTTTGAGCAATAGGATGAAAGTTTATTCACTGATGGGATCCAAGCACTACAACATCGATGGAAGGAGTGTGTGAACCACAAGGGGGACTATGTTGAAAAATAAAACCTCATTTGGTCACTTTTTATGAGAGTGTCTTGGTCAGGTCATAAAATGTTCAGCTGACTCTCGTATGATATGTATTTTAAATGTTGCAATTCCTCAAGTGATATGGTTTCTGTTATTCGTTACTACAGTTCTTTGTGATTATGTAGCACCAGTCCACAAGTTTCGGAGAAGGATGGTCCTATCTAAGATCTACAGATTTTATTCACTCGTCGCCATTTTTAACCATCAATCTGAGAAAGCGGTTGTATAAAGCTGACAGTTTAAATATTTCTGAAAGAGATTGGCGCCATGCGTGACGTCTATATGAAAATTTCAATCTGACAAGCTTAATTAAGAACATGACTCGAGTTTTTAGGTTAATGTTTTGCAGCAATTTTCAGTGTTGGACGAAAATACCTCTACCGTAGCCTATTCTATGTTGAATTTTCTTTTCTTCTATATTAGATATGCTATGAGGGATTTATACACCAAGGTGTTTGAAATGTTTAGTACTTACTACTAATTCCACATCCCGAATTTGTACCATCACTGTTTTCATTCCAATTTCATGGTAATTATTCTGATGAACTTTTCTCTATGGTATCTGGACTTTATGAATTTAAGCGCAGTAATAGATTAGCGAAAAAGGTCTCATCATTTTACAGTTGAAATGATTATATCTAACCGTGAGTTCTATGCCAAAAGTTTTATCTATCGCATTTCTGACTCGTGGAACTCTCTCCCAGCTTCTTGCTTCCTAGTCAACTTTGATCTACTGTTTTTTTAAATTTTTGTTCTTTTGATGTCTCTCTCCTTTAATAGTGTTTTTTCTTATATTCTCTAGCACTCAGTACCCCCACCTCGCGTCTTAGTAGCTTTATTGCCTTGTTTACGGGTGAAATGAAAAAAATCATAGTTTCTGTTTTGGAAAGTTTATCTTCAGTCCTATTTATTGGAGCACTTGGGTAGAAGATTTTGATTTTTGTTTAAGAAAATTCTTTTCTCAACAATGAATACCTATTTCATCTGCATAGTTACCATAATCATCTGTATATTGGCCTCAGGAGGGAAAAAAGAATGCTGTTTTAATATCAACTGGCTCATATTCACAGTTAATAATAATTTATTTAGGTATATGTAATATTGTTAATCAAATGTGTTTCTGTGATCAATATGTTTTTCATTTATTTATAAATTAAACTTTATATTGCACATAGTTTATTTACATAATAAAGCCCATACCAACATCAAACGAGTTTGAAAAGACTTATTTAAAATAAGGAGTGATATTATAAGCTGAAACTCTTATATGTGGCTCGTATAAATAAAAGAATACACTCAACATGTTACCAACATGTGTGGTCAATATAAGTCTCATTGTGAAAACATCTGTCAGAATGTAGTCTGTTCATCTAACTTCATGTAACTCTTTCATTATCAACAACTTTTTTCGCTGATCTGTTTACGTTTCAGGATAGCAGTAAATATTAAATTGTTCAGAATTTCGAAGAAAAATTAAAAGCACATTTTTATTTGTTTTCATGAAAAAGGGTGTAATTTGTTAACTACTGTCTCATGTTACGTATTACTAAATGTTTTTAATTTCATCGTTAATTAAAAATTCCAGTCGAGTTCGTTACATTCACTTTCTTCTCCTCCCCGCTATGGGTTAAGTAGTACTGCAGACTAGATTCTTTAGCTCTGATTGATAATCAACCTAGGAAAAGAACAATTCTGAATTCCCAGACACAGGTAAATGTATCTTATTAGCATGGGAACAAGTGGTTATTTAAGGGAAGGGATGCTCCGATAGAAAACCAAACCTTCCTTAGAGTAAGGATGTTGGAAGTGAGGCCAATCGCCACATCCTGTGGAACATTTCGATTACCGAAACCTCATTAAGAGATCTTATGCGCCACGAGTGACCAGCCAGATAGCACAAATATTCATATTAGAAAAATAAGTTAATGTTCCTCTGTCAGATTAAGCTAAGCAGTTATTTATTTAGCTTGACACAATGCCGCAAGTTTGGGGTACCCAGTGAGGAACTTACAACTAATAGTTTACAAGACCATCTTGCTAACCGTTAGTAAATAAAAACTCGGTACCCAAAGCTAAGCTAATATGTAAGAGAAACAATTTGTAAAAGCTTACCTATAAACCTCGCTTGATTGCTACTTAATAAAACGTATTTGGAAAAGGTGGTTGTAAATCTAAGTATGGGTTGAACGGGGGATAACCCACTGGAAAGATATAAGGCGGACTATCATAAAATGGATAATCCAAAGGGTAACCATCATTGGGTAGATCCTGCGGATAAGGAGGTGGCCATATTATGTTTTCTGGGTCATCGTTTTTTGGTGGATCTGGTGTAGTTGTTCCATTTGAGGGAGGCGCTGAAACATTATTAATGAAAAAATTAAATTCTTTCTACTTGTAAATATGATGAAGAATAGCAAAACGAAACAAAACAAAAAATACAATCTATAATAAAAATGTATCAATTGCGAATAAAAAAGATGTACAATACATTAATACACACACACATACACACACACACACACACACACACATATATATATATATATATATATATATATATATATATATATATAAAAGCATGTATTTATGTATGTAAAAGGCGTGTCCAGTATTCAGAATTTAGATGAACTAAAGGCGTTAAATAGATTTTTAAGACAAAAAATTGATATAACCTTTTTCTTTATTTCTTTGTAGCGTGATTTTGACAAAAGACGTGAAGCAACGAGTCACTTGACAGATGAACAGAATGATTAAAATGCTTAAAATTTCCTGAACGTTCCTATCCTTAGCAATTCGATCTCTCTCTCTCTCTCTCTCTCTCTCTCTATCTATCTATGGATGGATGTTTGTGTGTGTATGTGTGTTTGTGTGTGCATGTGTGTGTATTGAGAAACCACCTTCGAACCAGATGTGCTTTAACCGCTACGCCATGAAAGACTTCACAGCAAGCAAAGATTCAATTAACTTTATCGTTTGTTTTTTATGATTTGCCATCATGTACAAGTTTTTACGAATATTCACCACATTTTCTAACAAATAATGCAATCTGTAGAATTGGATTTTTTTTTATTTATATTAATACATTCGATCTTTAATATTTGCTAAAGTGTGCAGATGCATATTTAAGAGGGATGCTGAAAAGTTCTCAGCCCAACCCGCTTCCCAATATCTGACCAAATAATCAAACATCAAAATTTAATGGGGAATCTCTTTTTGTCAGTATCTTTTCGTATATGCATGTACATTCTCTCTCTCTCTCTCTCTCTCGATCTATCTATCTATATATATAGTCGAAAAGACTTCTTCAAGGATGTAACATGTAACGTAGGAGAGTTTTTTTTCTTACCATTTTGTCATTCGTTTACCCACAATTAGTCTGATATATACATTTGTATATCATATCTTCCATACCCATATGTAATTATTAGGTACCACTAAAATGGATACATTTGTTCTGAAATGAAATTAAAAAATCGCTAACTCCTGATTTTAAAACACATAGAGTTATCCGATTTAAACAAGATTTTCAGTAGTTGAATGAATTGTATACTGAAAATTTTTATTAGAAGACTGTCAAAATGTTATTTTTGGGTCAGTTTCATCCCGCTTTTCGATATCGTGAGTGTATTTCTTAATTTGGTAGGCTGTTCGGGAATTTTTTTATAGTTACATAACGAAAAATCCCAGCAGATCTTATTCCCGTAAAATATTTATGCCATATCATGTGTGAACATACTGAAAATTCGTCCTTAATTTTGCCAAAAATAATTCAATAGAACTCAAAAGATATTTTTGGAGAATTGATGCCTGCATAACTTAATAAAACGCATTATTATTAGTTTTTTTTTCTCAGAATGGGCAGGAAAAAAATCTACACGTAATATTTATTTTTAAAAGAATTGTAAGCTTTCAGCCTGATTTCGAAATCCATCTCACTGCTGTTCGTAACAAGATTATTTATTAAATAAAGATATGTTTGAAGAATCAAAAAATGTAAAGTGTAATGCCGTTTTCGAGTGTTAACCGTTTCTTTTTTAAGAATTGTAATATTTTTTTCATATTTGCAACTGTTAGAATATTTTTTGCACGGAAGATCAAAAAGGAAATAATTTTGAATTACCGCCTTTGTCTGACTACTTTTCTCTATCGGAAATATAATATAATTCAATAACTCTTAAATTCAGTATCATTAAAAACTATCTCATTGGGTGCAATTAAATATTTGATGGCATCAAACAGGTAAGAAAATAATAAAAATAAAAGCAATGAATTAAACCCAAAAGTATAATTTCACTAGTTTTTAAATAATTTCTTTTATAAAAATAAAATTATTTATTCTATTAAGTTTCAGAAAAGTTTACAGAATAAAAATTATATTCTTAAACTATTCATTATATAAGGTTAAAGATTATTTTTAAATATAAATGCTAATTTTTTGATTAGTTTACTGCTGGTGGACCGCATTTCTTTAATTTAAAAAAAAAATCGCACATTTTCGAAGAGTAAAGAATAACCGTAGAAAAGTCACAGGCTACCATGCATAAATAAATGTTATTTTAATTATTTTAAAGCAAAAAGTAAGCGTTACATTTACAAAATCCAGTTAATTTTCAAGTTGAATTTACGTTGAAACAAATCTCTAGGACAAATATTGAATGTTAAGAGATTTTTTAAATTTATTATTTACATATTTTATTTATAATGGAGGTTCGATTATTCAATGACCGACAAGTGAATGTGTCAGTGTTTCAAAAATGTCTAAAAGCTTTATTTACATGCAAAAGTTATTTTTCTTTTCATATGGATTAGCTTTAGGTTACTTTTCCTTCTAATAAAACCAAAATTTGACTCCAAAGAAAACATTTGAATTATTTGAAATGGTGATAGGTTGTAATTATGTTGAAACAACTTACGAGTTGTTGGTTGAGGACAATATAGGTTTGCGCAGGCATCTTTACTCTCATTAGTACCTGAAAAGCAGATAATAATCAATTATAGAAAGTATTGAAATAATCATGTTATAATTCTGCTTGCTCTTTCGTTCCTTATTTAATTAGCTCTTAACAATTATATAGGAAAAAATGACACGTCCCATGGATACAATGTATATATATTTTTCATTTCATTACGTTTTTAGTATATTTAAGGCTCATCAGCATTCTTTTGAGAATGATTTCATTTGACTATATAAATAGTTGCATTTTCTTTCCGATATTTACATCAATTGAAATATCTCATACTAATTATACTTAATTAACTCTGCACTAATCACCTCGGATTTCGAAAAATGGATAGTCACTTGGCATCTTCCTCCTGCTACAACTGTATCACACCACGTGCTACACACACTCACTGAGTCAGGGGTTAGTTTGAGGGGGTAAAGAAAGAATTACAAGTATTTTAAAAATGTTGCAGTAACAAAACACTCTAGGGTTAAATCAAATAGCTGAAAGGAAAGTAAGCTGACATATTTTCACTGATTGGGATAACGTGAAAGAAAATAACATAATATGGTTAAGCAGAAAATGTTATGCAGTGAATATAAAAAGCAAAGAATTAAGATATGAAATCGCATGATAAAAGATGTGATTTATTTATTTGATTTCTTCAAGGAAAATAACTGTTCACACACATAGGTAGAGCCACACATTTCCATAATATTTGTGGCAAACTTTCAGAAATTTTAAAACTTTTCAGGAAGATATGAAACGAACGCATGTATTCCAACTTCAAGATAATTTGCTCTGCGTGTAGAATCCGACTGCATTTCTAATAGTTCCATCTGCAGGCTTTATTCTGTTTTGGCAACATTAAAGGTAAATAATGCAAACTGAGGTTCAAAAGATAAGAAATCACTAATTCTTTTCTGAAATTCCTTTGACAACAATTTCAGGTGACTGTTATACTTAGCAAAGCTAAGTACAGTCTCAGTATTGGCAGTGTTTTTCACCTATTTTCATTGTGACTTCCATAAGCTTATTTTTATAATGAAGCACTTGATGTCATCATACAACTCAGTGATAAGTTTGTGTTTACCTTGTACTTTTAAATTAAAATCAGTTAATTGTGCAGTGATATCCATAATAAAAGCCACACCTTGGGGACAACTTTCATATTTTATCTCATCTGTGTTTTGATCTTTCATCCCCAAAAGCACAATTATTTATTGTCTTAACACATAGAATTGTTTGAGCGCTATAAGACATGACAAACAGCGGACTTCTGTGTAGAATGGGACATCAGTGAACTGATTATCCATATCTTCCCTCAACTGACTGAACGGTGGTTGACAGTACAGTCTCTGATATAGTTTGCTGTCTTTGTGACCAAGCTAAGCGCATGATCCAATTTTAAAATCATTTAGGAGTTTCGACAGTAAAAAGGTGAGAGCGGGATGCCAGCCTCGTAGGGCGCTTGAACTCGTGAAGTTCGAAGGAACCAGCGAATGCAGCTCCTCGGAGCAATTGCCATGAAAGTATTTGTAAAACAGACAGAGAGAGGCGACGGCGTGTCTGTGTGACTGTAGACGAGATGCCAGAGCAGGGCCAATTATATTGCATATCCGCCTCTGGAGCCTATCAAGAACCCCGAGGCAAAGAAGGGGCTCCAGACCATATATGACAGCAATACTCCATGCAAGGGCGAATTGTTGATTTGTAGATCTGGAGGATCGATTCCGGGAGAAAAATTTCCTGGCGGCACAGGAGCCAACTTTCCTTGCGGTGGACGAAAGCAATTGGCTCAATGTATTTGTTCCATCTCAGGTCAGCAGTCAACGTGAGACCGAGCAGCCGCAGAGAGTTGATCTCGAGAAGTTGAGCGTCAGACATTCTAATGGAGGGCAGGGAAGGATCTCTGTGGTGATTAATAGAGAGCAGTTTTGTTTTTGAAGCATTAAAGTTGACCAGCCAATTCCTGCCCCAGTTCACAACCGATTTACGGATGTGTGCTACTTCTGATTCCTCGATATCCTTTGAGTCTTTCTTTATACTCAAACATTTTTGGCAGTCTTCTGACAATTTTTGTAGTGTTAATCCAGGCTCATTTTGAAGTTTTGAAAGCATTCTCTTACGCATTTCACTATCCTTGGCTGAGACTAACCCTTGTACAAAAATAAGACACTTGAAATTATCAGGAGTTAATTCTACCAACTTAAAGTCGTCGCAATGTTTGTTCACGATTGCGGCGAACGTGGAGTAGTCCTCATTTTCACCTTTTACGAGGTTAAGACATTTCCACCTTTTGTGAAAAAGTGACATCTTTGAAATGAAGAGCTCTGTAAGGCATGTAACTGCTTCGTCAAACGTTAAATCGTTTGTCTTTTTTGGCAAAATGTAATCCACAAATTTTGTGTATTCTTCTGTTCCCAGTTTTCTGAGTAATAGACGTAGCTTCTTAGCTTCCGTCCAGTTTTGGCAATCGATGTTGGAAATGTTTTCATGACGTCTGAAATAGTCCCTGAAAATTTTATCCTCTTCTAGAGAGTATTTGAATGTTTCTATCGTGTTCCAAACTGCGTCTTGGGAAAAAGTCACCTTTTTCTCGATATTTTGTTGTTTGTTACTGTTGTGTATGATACACCTAATTTACATAAGTGGAGTACCGACCATATAAATATGGGTTGGTACCGGAAGACGACGGAAGATTAAGAGATCGAATCCAGAGACTCTTGCGACTTAGTCAACCCATTCTTCAGAACAGTCTTCCCAAGAATATACCAAAACTACCTGTAAATATTGTGTACCTTTTTTCATTGTTTCAATACATTTTGTTACGTACATGTTGTGTTGTATTATTATTATTCCATGCTTATTCAAGCTTCAACAGTTACCCGCTACCTTTAATATTAGTTCCTGGAGTTGCATTTTTCTTTCTTCATGTCTTTATTCATTTTCCTTCTGGGTTTGTAGTAATTGCTTTTGCCACTTCTCCATTCTTTCTTGGAGTTGTAGTTGCTGTTCATTTTGGTATTTTATAAGTTCTAC